>OY282498.1:29994936-30594936 GCA_958295605.1 Ajuga chamaepitys
AGCCATCACCTTTGTCTGATTTTTTCTTTCTCCAGTCAGATATTTCTTGGCGATGACTATTGGTCCAAGGTTATGTAAGTCTCGTATTTCTGATATTTTTAGATATGGAGTATCATCTTGCAAAACATGATCAGAAAAGTTTGATCAAAAGTGTTGTGCAATGTGATGGATCACTTGGGAGTCAACAATTTTTTTCCTTGATCTACAAAATAGTTTCTAAGTATTTCTTTACTCACATTATTTTCATGTTTGCATTCTTATTGAATTCAATATAAGCTTTTGTTTATTAAAAAAAATATACAAAAAAAAAAAAAAAAATTAGTAAAAAAAAAAAAAGAAAACGTCCTTTTGTATTGTCATTTAGGCGTTGGTCTTTGGTGATGGTTAAGGAAGACTGATTTCATTAACTCATTAATTATGCAAAGAAATGGACGTTTTGGTAATCACCCACTTATTTTTTAAGGTGACATTGTTTTGTATGGAATTGTGGGTTGTTAATAAAATTCAAAAAGTCATGTTCTTTCTCATGTGAGTTGGGTTGTGTAAGTATATAGGTGTAAAAAATTCCATCATATATTTCACGCACTACACAATTTTCTTAAAATTGTGCTTACTTGAGTTAATTTGTATGGTTATTGCTTTGTGTAGTCATGTCTAATTTGGATAATGAAGTGACCAACACCCTTTACTCATTTTAGCATAATTTGTATATTGAATTTCAGTCTACTTCTTAATCTTCTCTGTCAATTCCTAACATTTCATTTTCTTTTGCAGATCAAACATCAAAATCCATATCTTCTCATTCCTTCAATTACTCGCTCTGAATATGCAGGTATCACAACTGAGGTGTGACACAAGGTGCTGCAACACCTTCTGTAACACAAACAGTTTCAAGAATTTATTTGGCTGATGAAATACCAACACATGTGAAGTTTTGAAAAAGGGCAAAGAGGAATTTCTCGATACATACTGAATCAGGTTATGGATAGAAGAAGGTGTTACAGGAGGTCATGACTTGAGTGCGTTAGAGAAATAGGCTCAATCTACAGGAAGTGATGCAGAAGATGTTGGAACACTTATTGCAACACCTCGTCCATGAAGTTCCAGAAGGTCGTCCATATAGTGTTACTGAAAAGGGACCAAGTTGGCCAACTTCATAGTTTCTCTAAAGAATACACTCAACATGAAGATTAGTTCTACTCCCTTGTACGAAGAGGGCAAAGATTAAAGTAGTGAATAAAAGGAAGATGAAGAACAAGAAGTTGAGGAAGAAAAAGAACCATGTCCGGTTGATCAACAAGGTGATGTTTCTGACAATGAACCGCTAAGGTATGAATGCTTACTTCATTTTCTATTATACTAAAATAGTTGATAGAAGAGAGAGTATCTTATAAGGATATGAAGGTTTAGATGAAAGAAACATTCGTTATATCAGTTGTGCAATAAGAGTTGTTTGGCTTGTTGAGTAAGTTGCGAGGAGAAATTCACATGATGATGAAAATTGTGGATAGAGTTTGTTCTATTAGGTTTGGTGTTAACTAGGTGCAGGGGAGTGTTTAAAAATATTCCATATCATCAGTTTCTACTTTGAAATCTAATTGGTTGATGATAAGTCTTAGACAAATCCCACATCTTATTGTTAGTGCCTCAAGTGGAGGTGCTATAACATAGTGTCAAAAAAACCAACTCCATAATTTTTCACTTAATTCTGAAAGATACCCTCCACAAAGTTGTTTACTTATTGGTCTTCAAACACCTCCATTGCCGTTCATTAACTTATATGTTGTTGTAGAAGATGAGGGTGGTTTATTTTGTATTTGTTTTTTTACTCTTATTGGAAAGTCTACCACTTATTTTGACTATGGCAACTAATTATTCTGTTTGTAAGTGTTGATCAGCCTTGACATGAATCTTTTGTTAAGCTTCTCATGTAGATCTGACCATTAAAGAAGATGACAATTCTGTACCACTATTAACCAGATCTGGTTTTCTATGACTTGCTCCAGATAGTGTTGCAACAACATGCTCAACACCATTGTGTTGAACTGGATATTTCTTTCCTTTGTAAAATGGGGGAGTGCACCAAATATGCTTCTTGGACAAAAAGGGGGAGAAAGTGGTGTTGTGTTGCTGCTGGTGTGTCTAGAGGTGCAAAAATCCAGATGGTATAGAAGTTGAAAATGATGCTGCAGAAGATGGAGTTTTAAAGTTGTTTTACGTAGGGGGAGTTAATTAAGAGGGAATGTGATTGTTTGAGTCTCAACACTCTTTCCTTGTTACTTCTAGTGTGTTTCCTCTAACATCTTAGTTTTTTGCTTTGTTTGTAAGTTTTGTCCAGTAAGGCAAAAAAAGGGGGGTGATTGGTATTAATTGTTTGAAATGGTGTGGTGCAATGTGTCTCAACACAATGCTCCAACACGTTGCTCCAACACTTTTCTTATCTCGCTCTTTTGTAAATATATTTTTGCCTTACTTGACCTTCATGTTTGACTAATATTTCTCTTTTGTTAGATATTTACAGGTTTTTATCAGTAAGACAAAAAGAGGGAGATTGTTGAGGAAATAAGGTGTTACATAAAGTGTTTCAACACTTTCTGCAACACATTATTTCTGAAATTTATTTTTCATTTTGTCTTACTTATCTTTTTCTTGTTTTATTGTTTTATATTCATTATTTTATTATTTTCAATTTTTGTTACGTTTTTACTATCTAGAATCATGGGGATGTTATTTTCTTAAATAACTTCCAATGGAAGTTTTTATCCAAAAGATAAATTTGCAAGAGAAGTTATTATCCTGAAGTAACTTCCTATCATTGATTTTATAAGTACAAATTCGTCTCTCTCTCCCTCTTCACGATTTTATCACTCTCCTAAAGGGATAAGATCATGGGAAAGTTATATGTGAAATATAACTTCCTTATCAATTGATCTTTTCCCTCCATTTCTCTTTCTCTCTAACTCCCACATTTTCCTCACTCTTGTAACCGTTCTATAGGCGTGGAACTCTATAAATACAAGTTCCCACGAAGATAGATGCGAACCACTCCATTAAGTTTCCTGCGTCCTATAAAGAGTTATTACACCTGTAGCAACACCTTAAGTTGCACACACACACTCCCACTTTTCTTTGTGGGTTGTGTGATTCCTATGTCCGGATCTTTTGTGTGTGTGTGTGTAATTTAGGTTTAGGAAGTAGATCAGTGGTGATTTTTCTTTTCATCTTGGTCTATATATTTTTGGGATGTATCGACAATATACTGTTTTGTTGAGTAATAAAGTTTGACTCAAGCGTTTGAATGGCTTGAGATTAAAGTTATTTCTTCTGTTCTTTGTTTGTCTTTTTGTTGTGTTTGTTTGAGTCCGCTGTTGTTTGTTTGCTCTGCTGATTTCTGCACAAACGAATCCAAGGTGTTGCAGTACTTGTTGCAACACTTCGCGTTCTGCCCGGATCAGATTCTTACATATTCTATTTTCAATATGTAAAATTTGTAATATGATATGAAATTTTGTACACAAGCACAATTTATTTTTTATTTTTATGTTTATCTTTATTAGGAAAATTTGTGCATTTTAAAATGAAAGTTTGTGACATTAGACCTTATTCTTTTTAGTACAATTTATTTTATTTTTTTATTTTTGTTGTGTTACTTTTGTCAAGAAAAAATATGTATTATGATATGAGAATTTGTATTTCTCGTAGGTACAATATCAATTTGTTATATTGAAATATTATCTTTTAGATATATTTTTTTCATTGGTAAAAATTGTGTATTCCGGAATAAAAATTTGTGTTTCCACATACGGTTCCATTTTCCCAACTAAGCATAAAATTAATATTATGTGTACATTGGTTTCGAAGAGATTAGTATGGTTGAGATTGGAATATCATATTTTCAATAATTATATTTACTCTGTATTCAGTAGACGAAAATTATTTTCTTGAAAATAATACTATTTCAATTATTTTATAAATATGGAGCAAGGGCCCCTTTTTTCTTTGCGCCGATAGGGGCGCACCCAGAACATATAGTTAGGGGGGCCGACAGACAAAGACGATCGACCAACATCAGTATAAACATGATAATAAAAATAAAATATGTTATATTTGTTTTTAAATATGCCGATATGTATAATTAGTTATCAATATATTAAAATTTAGAGTGCTTTTATTGGGTATTGTGTGAATGATCTAAATTTATTCTAATATTTCATATTTTGAGGGGTGCCAAAACACACATATTCCTTAGAATAAATAGAGAATATACATATTATATATATTTTAGACATAAATAATGAGATAGAAGATGGGATGAGGAGGGACAAGGCCACCCCCACCCAAAGCATAGGTCCGCCCCCTGCGCACTGACCCCTTAAAATATTTGAATGGCCATGAGAAAATCCATACAATCCACGGATCAACCAGCAACTCCAATTGTACGAGTCTAAAATCCGTGCATCTAATGCACATGAGAATTTGATGTATTCTATAATTATAATTATACCTACAGAGAAAATTGTACTTTTGGTCCCACTAGACACGCTAGTGTTTCATTTTGGTCCCAATACTCTCGTTTTTTAAGCAAAGAGAGTAGGTGACAGGTGATGTACCAGGTCAAACGCCTAACTGACCGACAGAACGATCTGGGGAAAGAGGCCTACTAGCTAACAAAGACTTGCTTTTCCTAATTCAAGTCTCGCTCATATGGGTCTGGTGACTATTGGTATGTTTAGTCGGGCGGCGGCCGTTAGGGTTTGAAAGTGCAAGAGATAGAGATGCTCGAAATAAGATCTAGGGCGTTAGCCCGAAGCCATAGAGAGAGAGGGTTAGGACTTCCCCATAAAAGATCTCTCCTAAACAAGACTTCCTGAAAGCAGCTAAGCCAAGGATGAACACAGGGCGCCAGTTGAAGTAACTCCATCCCCAATTTGATCTAGAAGAAAACAGGTAGCTTCTCTTATGATATTTTGATATTTTGAGGAAGCTCCTGAGACCTCCTCACTTAAATCGCTGTAGGTGCGGAGGTGGTTGAGAGTTGGCAAGATCGGATAGTACCCCATTAGTTTCAAAGTTTGCACAATTAGTCCCAAACACCCTTTTTTTTGCGAATAGTCCCCCAGTTTGCAGCTTTGGCCCTAAACCATATTTAGCCGTTTGTGATTAACGGAGCCAGTTACGTGCTTCGCAAATGACTATTAGAATGACATCATAAGTTCATTTAATTAAAATTAACGGCTATCTCTTCAAATAAAAAAATGAGAATTTGCTCGCCCCTAAATCATGTAATCCTAACATATTCCCCTAAACACATTCAACCCAAATTTTCGCGATTTGCAAGTTGAATCTACCAAATTTGCTTCTGCTACATCTTGGAGGCCACACTAAAACAATTTCATTAATAGATAACACTTAAAAAACAACAGTTTTTTCCAGAAGTGTTGTGTATTCGTGAATTAAAAATAGTTTTACCATAATATGTTGTCTATTAGCAACAAGACACGATAATAAACAACATTTATACAACATTTTTTAGCATATGTCGTCTATTAGTGCTTTCTTTTCATAGATAGACAACACTTTGATCAACTGTTCTCATAACTTGTTGTGTATTGGTAATACTTTACTCCAATAGACAACACTAATATCAACGGTTTTGCAAAACCGTTGTAAAACGAGAAATATTTTAATTGACAACAGTTATATTACATTGTCGAAAGCTATAGAAATATTTAAAACTTGTTAAAATTTTATTCTAGATATTTTAATAAACTCTTCATTGAATTTTAGTTATTAATAATATATTTGAAATAAAATAATAATAATAATAATAATTTTATTTTATAGTTTGCATTTTATAATTTCATATGATATATTCTGTCACTTTAGTTGCAATTAGAAGTGACAATTCGAGCGGCCCGACTCAACCCATCTCATCGCCCCAACATCATATTTTGAGTCGGGTCGGCCCAAAAGTCCATCGGACCAAATATTATTGACCCCTTAAAAATACTAAGATTTTCGAGTCGAATCGTGGCTCGTCAAACTTTTAGTGGATATCTTTAAATTGAATTAGAAAGGTATTTTTGGAGTATTGAATTTAAGAATTAGTAAATAGTTGATTTTAATTATTGATTTTTATTGATAATGACGTGAATATTATCAACATACTATCAATCTTTTTTTGGCGTGGAAAGATACTATCATTCTTGCTCTATTAAGTAGAAATAATTTATTTTATATGAAAGTAGCATATATTTTACCCATTGTAGTTAATTCAATTTTGCATTTAGAATTCTAGATATCATGCACAAGAAATCCTTAAGCATGCAAGAAAAAAGTTTTTATGATGAAACAAGAACATACCATAAATCAATGCCAGTCTTCTTAAAGTTCTTCTATAATTAAAACATCTTAAATACGCAAGATTATTTTGAATGCTAAACCAATATAATAACTTTTGCTAAATTCAGCTTTATTTGGCATTGAAAATGAAAAAAACCATACATTACTTATTTGATAGAGTAGCATAAATCAGCAGAGGGAAATCAAATGAGGGAGTAATTGAAGAACACCTTTATCGTTATAAAAGAAAAATAAAAAGGAAGGTGACCTCATTTTTGTCAAGTGTCCATCTTCAAGTCCTAGATTGGCGAAATTGACACGAGTCTTATCGCTGTAGATTCGATTAATTTTCTGACGGACGAATTTGACTCCATAGATTCGATTAGTTTTCCGGTGGATGGATTCTACTTGATCGGCAATGTTGAGGAGCTTCCTCGGCTTAAGGATAGATCTAAGAAAATAGTTATCCGACTTAGGACGGTGGCCTATGTGATAGATTTGAGTGTTGTGTTAAACGAGTCTTGACTCACTGAGTGGCGTGAGTCACGACATCGCAGACACTTAGGGTTTCCTGAAGACGTCCTTTCTAACTCCAGAGTAGGTCCTGCTTCTTTCCTAAACTAGGAGTTCTTTACCCTCACGAATGCTCTCTCCTTCTTCCAGGTATCTTAGCTTATCTCAACTTCTTATTTAGGCTAGGCTGATTGCTTCTGGAATTTTGAGAACTCTAAATAAATTTGTTTAATCGCTGAACTATTGTGGCTTAATTTTCTGAAAACTGAATTAATTGTATTGTGTTGCTTGGATTATTTTTGGAGATTAAGGATCATCATGGAAGGTATATGTACAGAGAGTAATTCCATTATTAGTGATGGTATATGGTCGGTGCAGGTGAAGCAACTTCATGATTGATTGGTACGTTGGAATGAACAATTCCTTGATGCTGGGACAAAGGGTAAAGGAAAGAAACATAATAATTCTAGTGCTAATAAAGTTGTGCTCTTGAGTGGAACACCCAGTATTAGGAAGACTAGCTCACAAAGTTGGTCAGTCAGATGCTGGGTTTACAAATAATTGAGGTCTGGTTGTTGCCACCTTTCCTCTTCTTCACTTTTGAAAGTTATACTACCTCCGTCCCGCTCTAACTTGTCTACTTGCCTTTTCGGTTTGTCCCAACTTAACTTGCCAACCCATAAATAGTAATTTTTTTTTATCACAATCTCCACCCCCAAAATCTCCACCCTCAATCTCCACCTTTAAAAAGTCAAGATTCAACAAAATCTACTTTTTCTTAACCTCCGTGCCAGCTCAAAGTAGACAAGTTAGGCCGGGGTGGAGGGAGTATGTGTCTAATATTCTTTATATATATAAATATTCTTTATTATTTTTTGATTAGGTTAATGCTAGTGAGGGATGTACCTGATGCAATTAGGCATCAAATTGTTAAAATCAAATTTGGGCATTCAAATTTTGTTAAAATCATAGTCTCCTTCCATTGTCTCCAGGAACAAAGGGAACCAGTACAAACCTTTTATTTTATTCTATCATAAATTGTTGGGAAAGCACCGCCTGAGGGCTAGGTGCAAAGTTCCCTACTGCCTGACGTGTTATAGAACTTTGCATTTTAATAGACACAATATTCAGTTCTAGAGAATAGAGATTTGATGTTCCTCACTGAAAAAATCATTTGAAGCTTGCAGTTTCCTTATTATCAAATTTCCTATATTAGGTTTGCTTTACTCTTTAAGCCTTGTTTAACTCTTTCCCTATGCCTTTTAATTTGCAATATTACAGCTACAAAATGTGGATGCTTTGGTTTCAGACCACCATATATTCAGATCCTTGTTCGGTTCTTATATTAGGCCACTACTCGGTGAACTATATGATGTGTTCCCATTAGATGGTTAGTACCTACTCAGCTACTCTTTCTTGTATTCAGATTTTATGGTTGATTACTTGCAAATTTTCCCTCGAACTCTCATTTCTCTTTGTTTGCTTAGTTTTTATTACATTTTCCCCATCGAAACTCTTCGAACCTCCAAAAAATTGGATGTGCCCTGTTACGAATTGGGGGTTTCACGGTATGATCTTTTGGTCTGTTGTGATGACCTGGATCCCACTTTAAAGTACTCTAAATTAACAAAGAAGATAACTTTGCTTGAGATTGAGATTCAGGTATTTTTCTACATTTAAATATAGTTGCAGTACACCCAAGTTGATGCTTATGCACATTTCCTTGTAACTTTTTTTCCTTGGTTTTATTTTATTGGTCCTATGCCTCAAACCAGTAATTTGTAGAACCCAAGCATGACATTAACTTGTTAATTTTTATAGAAGTTAAATGGCCTTTTTCTTAGACATTGATTGTGAAGCAAATCATATATGTGTGATTGCTTTTAATTCACGTCTAAAGAGCCCTATTTACTCCTAATTGATAGTAATTTATCTTTCCAGAATTCCTCTCCATATTCATTTTGCGTGTATGTTAACATTTCATTATGATGTTGTATGTACTGATCTGATCGGTCAAACTTGTGATTTCGTTACTTCCAGTATTTTGAATATGTAAGAATGTCAATTGCTGCAACATTATGAGTTTGCATAATATTTTATATCTTGGGGGATAAATGATGCAATTAGGCATCAGATAAAGTAGCGGCTTGATACATGTAGCACGAGTCCCTATCCTTATCTATGTGTTTCTTGAAACAAAATCATTGTGTCTATACTCTATATTTTAATATAGCGGTTCTTATGGATTTGAAGCTAGATTTAATAATCAGCTCCACCACGTGATCTCAAACTAATTATTCATTTACGTGCCCTGGAATAATATATCTACTTAGCTAGAAGTAATCATCAGAGAGAAGATGATAGTTACAAAATCGATTTGCTAGAAAAACTCAATGCTGAAAAGAAAAGGCTGCAGACAAAGGTACATGGACATATTTCACTTAATCAATGTTTATATATATATAATATTATATTTCATAGTAAATTTCTAAATGCCAACTAGTGGGTTATCTAAGTGCTCATTGACTAATAACACCACTACTGACCCGTTGATATTATTTTCATTTGTTAATGAAAGCATGTCTTTAGCTTATGGAGGATTTGGCAGAAAAAGAAGTGCTAGAAACCCAAGCTTGCAATTAAGCTCCTTTTATTTTAAACCCCGATTTTCGTTTAAATTTAGAATGCCACCTAGAACAGGTTGAGCAAAGAGTTCTTCAAGGCATACAGTTGAGAATGCTAGAGCTCGCTTGATTCATAAATCCCGCTTTTCTTACTCTAAATAATAGAATTGGATGGAAGTTCTTTTATTACTCTTTTTATTAGTGAACACTTTTGATAACCATGTTTTTGTTTCTTTTGAAACACTAAAAAGTAATTTAGTTTTTCCTTTGAAAGATCTTAGAACTCAAACTAATTCTTTTACATTTTCCATTTTTTTTAGTTTTATTTTAGAGAAGAAAGACCGGGCCATACACAATATATATATATATATATATATATATATATATATATATATATATATATGCATATTTGTATGTAGACATTTGATGCTATACTCTGCCACTCTGGATAGTATTTGGAACTCATTTTTGTATTTTGTTAGCACGTTTAGATATCAAAGTTATTCCCTTCTCACATGATATGTCGTTCCGTCTCAGATGGTGTTCCACCCAAATCCTACAAGATTCAAGGGTTTGAAGCGTGGATGTAGGGAGTTTCTTGAGGTGGTTAAAACTATTATTGAATGGGAAAATCAGGGAACAAAAGAGGTCATTAAACAAGTGCACAATTGGCATGTATTTTCTATCTTCATATACTTGTGAAGAAAGTTGAAACATATAATATACATGGATCAATTTATCCAGTAATTTATGAACTTTGATCTTCATATATGCTGATCTATCTAATCTTGCCTATCATTTTCAGGAGATAACTTCATGCTTCATTGAACAACTATCAAATGAATGCTCGGATTACATTGATATCACTGAAGTTGTTTAGGTCGCATTATATGAAATGAAATTGGGATTTTCGTTAATTATTTTGGGTGTGCTCCATAAAAGATATCTGCCAAATGGAGAGCAGAATATGGAAGATTCTTTGGTAGGTAGATAATCTTTTTTTCTTTTCCTTGTAATTTTGTTATTATTGTTCATTTCTTTTTGCCATTGACTATTGAGTCTTTAACAGAGCACAATCTGTAAGCTTGTGAGATTCCCTAAAGCTTTCGCATAAACAAGAATCTCGGTCAATGTTGGGAGGGAGCTCAAACTTTATAGTCGTCATATTGAGTTGCCAACAATTATTGAAGAAATAGATGTGAATGTGCTGCTAAACATTGATGAGCTTACTAAACTCTCTATTTTAACAAGTGAATATGCTTCTCATGCAATGGTATGTTACCTTATTTAAGATATCTGGAGTTCTTTTAGAGGGCATAACAATAATTAACTCATTAATTCATGAAGAAGGTCTAACCAGGATTTCATAGTACTTTTTGTGTTCTCTTATGATTAGCATGTCAATTCTTGTAGCAGACATCAACTTTGCCATTTAAGGTTTTTGTATACCACAACATTCTTGCTCGAATTAGAGAATCTGTTGCTGACAGTTGTTTCTTTGGAGTTCCTTCCTTTAAGGTGTGATAGTTATACTGATTTTCATAGTTCTTTCAATGTTGCACATATTTTATCTGCTAGGATTTCCCTCTGCAATGTTTTGAAACTGAATTATTTTTGTCAGCTTTTGTGTGATATCTTCCAAGAAATTGCTTGTCTTTGGGTTAAACATCGGGTCAAGCTAACTGAGGAGTTGCAGTTCAAGTTAAGAGCACGAGTGTTTAAGATGGAGAGCATCATTGACATTGATGTGTCCAGTTTTGCAAAATTGCTTGAAAATGAAAGCTTCTCTGAGTGGGAGGAACTTCTCTCAGAAGAACTAGATGAGAAGGTATTCCCCTCCTCCCCCTTACTCTCATATACTTTTGTATAATTGTAATGTGTGATACAGACAAAAGTCACACAATTTGGGAATTAACGATTATCTTCCCTTACAGATGAAATTCAATAAGGAAGGTGAAGCTCTGAAGAAAGGATGAAATCAACAATTAACTTCCCTTACAGGTATGTCCAGGGAAACTACGTTTCAATTTGATTTCTTTCTCTTAGCATGTTCCATGTTAACATATTCAGGGTCCTAAGGGAAGTGCACGTGATATATTTCAAAGTGTGTACTTCTACATCTTTGTCAATCATCCATTTTATGTTTCCCAATTGAAAAAATAATGCAAATAGTTTCTTTTTTAGTAATATAAGAAGGTAAGTCTTTTTTATAAGGGAACACCCATGAGCTTTTCATTTTTAAATGCATTCAGATTAGGCCAAAAGGCCGGTTTCTTATGTTGATCATCTAATCGAAATACAATAAGAACAAAGAGCTGAGGCCTATAATTTTGCAAGTAAACTCAAGTGCTTAAGGCAATGTGCATGGCCTTTAACAAATTTCTTCTTGAGCTCTGTTATCTTGCCTAGAGAGTGTATTAGTGAAAGCTCTCTTAGCCTGAACCAACATTCTACTTTCAATTGCATGTGGCAACAAAAGGTAACTTTGAATGCAAACAAACGTATATTCCTAACTCATGTATTTTTTATGGTGATGAGGAGAAAATGGATGGTGTCCTACCCAGCTCCAGATTATGAAAGCGTAAGTCTTCATCTCTAGTATAATTTTGTGAGCCATTTATATTTTTCTGGGTTTATTTACCTTATTTTGTTGTGTTTATGAAATTGTAGTAAGAGAACTGGTGTAGTAGTTAGTCAGCTTTACAATGCAGGCTTTTAAATTAATTTTCTGCAGGATCGTGAAGAAACAATATCTTATGTTTGAATGTCTGGTGTGTGGTCCCTCCCCATGTGCTATTGCATTATTTTATGCCCAACATGTTTCCATTTTTGTTTTTTACTTTTGTTTTGTTGCTTAGTCCAACTGGTGAACACTTTTACCTTTATTTATGTATTACATTTTGTATTTTTCATTGAGTGGTGTTTGAAAAGTGTGCATTTATGTCTGGTAGGTAGAAGACAGTACTGGTATACATTAAAGTTTAAACATGGAGGGTTGGTGGTAAAGGATATATGGAAACTAGGTTGGATAAAAAGGACATGTTCAGCTTTTGATTGTATGGATACTAGGAAAGTATGAATGAAGTATCTTGAGAGCTTGACTGAACAACTAGGATACATGGAAAATAAGAAATTATATGAGATGGCAGAAGAAAGTGGATTGAAGAGGGTTGAGCCTGAGTATGACTTGTGGGTGGTCATACAAAGATCTAAAGGGAGGGAGTTCACCCTTTTCTAGAAGGAACTAAAACTGTTGTTCCTGAAGAAGATGAACAACCTGAAGAGGAAATTGTGTGGGTTGATGAGGATGATACTATAGATGGATTGGTGCAGATCTTAAAGGTGAGTTTGATGTGTAAGGCTGCTACAAAACATAATGAGCAGTCTACTCAGCTGGAACAACATTTGTTGGTGTTGCCTGAACAGATTGATGATGATATGGATGTTAGTCCTCAAGAGAATACGTGACCAGAAAGCAGGGATAATAGTGGTTGTTGACTTAGGGGACACATAATCCAGTGATGAGGAGTTTGTGGGTAAGTATGACAGTTGTGATGAATGGTTGGATGATATTATCTATGATGAGAATATTGATTTAGATGTTGAGTGGGCTGATTCAGGGCAGTTCAGATTGATTAATGATGAAGAGAGTACAAAGAGTGAATGTGAGGGAGATGATGTGCATGGTTATAATGAGTCTGATTTTGAATCTGTTGTATCTGATGAAGAGGTTGTAGACCAGCAAGATGGCATTGTGTTTATGGCTTCCACTGCCCTGAACCTAGAGTTTAGGCTGTAGCAAATTTTGAGTTCCAAATAGCTTTTCAAACACGCTGTTAATAGTTATTCAGTGAAAGTTGGTCATGCCACAAAATTCACTAAAAATGAAGGCAGGAGAATTTATGCTAGATGTAAAGCATAGGGTTGTGAGTGGCATATAAATGCTCTGAAAGTGAAAAATGAAGAATCATTCCAAATCATGTAGACCTTACTTACACTTGCCCAAAGCATTATGTTGTTGATAATGCTAATTCTAAATGGTTAGCCAAGAGGTATGATAAGTCACTCAAAGCAGACCCCAAGAGGAGTGTTAGGGGATGGAGGAAAGAGGCAACTGAGGAACTTTGTGTGTACATATCACCCTTTCAGGCATACAGGGCAAAGCAGAAGGCTCTTAAGCATATTGAGGGGGATATCACAGAAGGATATCCGAAGCAATGGGATTATGTTGAGGTATTACTAGAAACGAATCCAAACTCCATAGTGATTGTACAAGTTGACAATACTCAACAAGGTAACAAGTTTAAGAGATTATATGTTTGTCTTCATGCTCTAAAAATTGGCTTTAAGTCTAGTTGTAGGCCATGAATAGGAGTAGATGGCTGCCATCTAAGATGTCCAATCCCAGGGGTGTTTCTAGTTGCAGTTTGTATGGATTCAAATAATGATCCATACCCATTAGCTTATTTAGTAGTAGGTGTTGAGAATAGTGAGAATTGGGAATGGTTTCTGAATTTATTGAGAGAAGATTTAATGGGTGAAAGGGAGGATGTGTATGCCTTTATGTCAGACAAACAAAAAGGCTTAATCTCACTTTTGAGAAAGTAATGCCAGGTGTAGAGAACATATTTTGTGTAAGTAAGATATCTACATGGTAATATGAAGAGAGTTGGGTTTAAGGGTAATGCTTTCAAGATGCTCCTATGGAAAGCGGAAAAAGCCACTACTGTGCTAGGCTTCAACAGAGTAATGGAGCAAATTGGTGAGCTTGACCCCAGTTGTTTGGAGGGGTTGAAAGATAAACATGTGTGAACAATGGAACTTAAGTTTGCTAGATTCAAGAGAGAAATCTATACTGACAACGCTAGAGTGGATCAGGGAGTACTGTATGTCAAGATTACAAAAAGAATAAGGATAGATCTGAGAGGAGGTGGGAAGGAGGAAAATATGCCTAGAAATAGGAAAATTGCGGGAAAGATGATGGAAGACTCTTCTGACTGTATGTCACTGAAATCCCATGAGTGTAGTTATGAGGTTTCCTGTTTTGATGGTGGTAGATATACAATTGATCTTCTTGGAAAGACATGTGCCTGTAGAAGGTGAGATGTTAGTGGTATCCCTTGTAAACATGCAACTAGTGCAATTAATGCAGCTGGGAAGGATCCTGAAGACTATGCGCATAACTGTTATGCAGTTGATACATACTCCGCAGTGTATGCTCATGCTATTGCCCCTATGAATGGAGAAGAGCGTTGTAACAAGAGAGGGTACATTTAATTTGTTCCTCTAGATTTTGATAAAAAAAGAAAGAGGGAGACCACAAAAAGAAAGAAGAAATGATGTAAATCCTGAGGATCCAAATGGTAAGGGAAAAAAGAAATAGAAAGGAAGTTTATTGAAAATGCCCTAGCAGAATTTTAAGCCACCTATAAGTTTTGTGGCGATGTTTGACATAACAACTTGAGACGTGCACTAAGGAAATTACAAAAGGCAGCTGATGCAGAAAGAGGAGAGGCTTCAACAGGTACAGCTGGTGCAATGACTGGGGAAGGTTCATCGAGTGCAGCTAGTGCAGTGAATGGTGAAGGTTCATCAAGTACAGCTGCAACATCTGATGTGAATGCCCATGATGTAAGTTTTAACAAATTTGTTTCACATGTTACTTTGTATTCTTTAAATATTAATAGTTCTATGTTTTATAGGAACCAAATTTAGAGCAAAATGAAGCTGGGGACTAAGAATATGTGGATATCCAAGCTGAATATCCACCTCTAATCCAAGAAGAGGAAAACCTAGTAATGGAGATTGAAAAGGTCAGTAATGTTGACCTATAACAGTTTTAAATATTGTTGAAGTGCCACTGATACCTTACATATGTAATTGAATATAGGCAATAGTAGCAGAGGCAGAGGCAAGCAGGGAAAGGCAACCACAAGAGCTGGGAGGAAAGATTTGTAGGTGTCTAGTTTTTGTTATGTAATTGCTAATTGTTTTTGTGGTGTCCTGAGAACATTTTCAAACAATTATGTATAGGCTAAGAAACAAGCTCAAATGGTAGCAATGTGGAACAAGAGGTGGTGAATACATCTAGAAGGCTGCCATATTCAGTGGCCAGTGCACTCAATGCCCCCACCATCACAACCTGGAGTTAACATACGGGCTCCACCTCCAATGACATTTCAGCCCAATGCATTTGTTGGAAGACCAACACCAACCATGATGACTGAGATAGAGCAGGACAAAACGAAGGTGATTAATCAAGGAGGTAAGGAGTTTGTCACATTGTCAAGTCTTAATGCTGCAGCTAACAAAGCTGCAAAGGGTAAGGGAAAGTGTTAGTAAAGTTTGTGATAAGGATGCATTTTTTTGCCTTTGGGTAGTATCTCTGTGGCCAAATAGATTATTATCACCATTGTGTGTGTGCTCATTTTTTGGGTTGTTTTTGAAAAGTTTTGGTATGTATATGGCACATACAATCTTAGAATTGTGATAGCAGACATTTGGCTTTTATGAATTGGTTGTTATGCCACATTTGCTTTGTTGGGTGGTTTGGTATTTGTAGTGTTCTGAAATATTACAATGTTTTACAATGGTTCTTATTTTTTCATTTTTGTTATTATTTTGTGCTTTACCTTGGGTAGTATCTGCATTAGGAACTCACATTCATTAAGTTAGAAACCATTTTGCATTGATAACTCAAAATAGGGTAGTACATTACATTAGTGGAGCTAATGTAATTCAAGTTGTATGCATTACATATCATATTATAGTAGTAGAAGTAGACATTAGTGGTACAAAACAAGTTGCTAATTTGATTAAATGACCATTCTAGCAACTAAAACAGTAGCTACATGACCATTCTAGCAACTAAAACCATAGCTACAAACAAAATTAGACAAATGGTCATCTTCAATAGCTTCTTCAGTGCAGCAACCTCCGTAACCATCCATCTCATTTCTTCACTTATGTCACCCATAATACTTTCAGCATTAGCCACCAGTCGGCTTGCTTCCCTCTCCCTCTGAGTCAGTATACGCTCAAGCTCCACTAGGCCTTCATTTCTTTGCAAAACAGGGCCAACATGGCTCCCACCCCTAGGTATATGTGGTGCATTCTCTAGCTCATCTTGCCAAACAAAGAAATCGCACCCATCGACGGTCTAGTCGGGGCAGCCGTATAACAAATAGCCTCAGTTGCTGGGCCTCGATAACACAAAAGTATGGGTGCCTTTGCCACAGTGGCATATAACGCCGGGTTGGAGGTGGGATCTTTGCCTTGTTGATGAGAATGAGTGACATGGTGATGTTGCTTTCTTGTTTTCTTTTTGGGGTTTATTGTTGGATGTATGGGGTTAATTGTGGAGGAGAGGCTTTATTTACTCTGAAAACAGGTTTTTGGCGGAAAAATGAGCTTTTCTCCCTCCAAAAAAGTCACTTTTCCCTCCAAACGTGTTGAATTATAAGTGGGGCCAAAAGTGCAAAAATGTTTGGGACCAAAACTGCAAAAAATTAACGGTAAAAGTTACGACAGGACTGAAAGTGCAACTTTTGAAACTAATGGGGTAAAATATGAGAGTATTAGGACCAAAATTCGTGCACCTGGTGCACACGAGAATTTTTGGTAATTTTATAATTATAATTATACATATATAAAATTAATTCCGACCAAACTTTAACACACACTGATCACATAAACACGTCTCACACACAAGCATCAATTATCTCATCAATTGACACACAAACTCAGACACAGAGCATACATAGGTTGACTTAGGGGTGCACACACGCAGAGCACACGTCGAGGAAAATGTATTGCAAGCTGAGAGAAACATCGAATTTGTAGAGTGACACACTATATTTAAGTATAAATTATCAGGTTGAAACTAACGTGTATTGTGACTATGCATGATGGCTTAAAAATAATTACAACAACCAACATACATAATATGTAGAATCCAAATTGTCATTAAAGTGTATTGTACTTGAGCTGAAAACAAAGTAGTTTCTTATATATTTTCTTTTCTCAATGTGCCTAGTTATAGGCAATTAATTAGGGTAGAGTATATGACTTTTATCTTAGCAACAAGTACGCCACTACCCATTATAATTTACAACAAGCACGCCATTACCCATTACGGGTTATGGGAATGTGGATGTATGATAAGTGTCACGTATACCTTAACTGTATAAGTCACACCCCCTGTTGCCTGCCCGACACTATCGTTTCAAGTTGTAGAGTTTCATGCAGCATTTGTCTCGTTAGACAAGCTCATATGTCCTTCTCCATAAGGCACCAAAAAAAAATTAGACAATCAGGAATAATTTTTCTTGCGACATATCTGGTCTCGATAACTTTCTTTAAGGGACATTTCTATAGATTATCTCAAATAAATTAATGTATGATGTTTTGTACTAGTACATAAAATGGTTTACTAGGAAAAGAAATAAAAATCAATTTTGACTCAGTGGAATATGATCTGGGCTGTTTTAACCCTGCTACAGATAGTTTTGGCCCAAAATTTGTTATTTTAGCGCAACCGCGCTTTTGTTTTATTTTCTTTGTATACTTACAATTATTTTTCTATTTTATATTTTTTAAATATAAAATAATTTATGAAAACTAGAAAAAAATAATTAAATAAACGAAAGTAATAATTTCAGAACTTCACCCCCTACACCCACCCCAGGTTCCCCACCCTCCTCCCATTGGTCAATTTTTATTTTTCTACTTTTCTCTTTTGATTTTTTTAATGCCCTCAAGCTGCTCGGGCCTCCACCTCGTCGCCCGGGTAAGAACAAAATTATTTTAGTCTTTTTCTTAAAGAAATGAAAACAATTAACCATGAGGCGAACGAGAAGGGGAAGGTTAAGGGTGAGGGGGTGGAGGTGGGTGGGTGAAGGAAAATTGGGATATGGGGCATGTACTAGAAAAAATTGACCCCAAGGCGGGAGGAGAGGGGAAAGTGAAGGGTGTGGCGCAGAGGAGAGGGAAAAATAGGGGGGGGGGGGGGGGGTGATACTAAAAAAAACAAAAAAATTGAAAAATTGAACCGAGGAAGGGGTATGGTATTGGGCGAGGACCAGGTTGTATTTTTAAAAAAATATCTGTTTTCTTTATCAGTTTTTTATGAATTATTTTTACAGTTTTCGGAAATATAAAATAGGATGAAAATAAAAATATAGAAATTAATTTAATATAAAAACTTAACGTAATGTTCTTAGATTCTGCTAAATCTTTAATGGGAAGTGCTAACATTAATTAACTTACGGTAAACAAATAAAATAATAACTATGGGGTAAAAAAGGGCCAACGTTTTATTTTGAGGGGCTAAAATTGATTTTTTTTTTCTTTCTCTAATTTACTATGTGTTGGTTTCAATTGGCAAAGGTTTATGAGGAAGGGTGAGAATGGCATATTTGTCTATTTGATGTTATTTTGAGCATAGGTTAGCCATGTTATGTGCAATATTTATGTAATTTGTAGCTGTTTATTGTATATCTTGATTATTTTCATTTGATCTTGGAAAATTTTGTATTCGAGTGTATTTCAGACACTTGGATACCTATTTATAGGAAGTAGGCCTCTTGTACAATAGTTGCATGGATCTTAGATCGGTGCAAATCGGCCATGGACATTTTTTGTGGAAAAACTTTTAGCGTTTATGTTTAAAGATATTACTTGTTTTGAAGAAATGTATTATACTGAAGGTATTAGTGTTTATGCTGAAAGGTATTACGCGCTTTGGGTAAAGGTATTATAATACTAATACTTTGCCCAGAACGAGTAATACACTTCAGTATAAACAGTTATATATTTTCATTATAACCCGGATTACACCGTGCACCTGGTGTATAGGAGGCTTTGTCATTTTCAAGATCCGTGAGACTTATTCCAAATGATTTGGATATAGAAAGTTATCTCATATGTATAGCACCTTAGACACTTGTGAATCTAGACCCCTTCATCATCACATTACAACTGGATCCTCAAACATCCCAGTATGGAAATTGTATATTTCGAAAGTCTCCGTGAATCTTTGATCTGATTGCGAAATCTCCTAGACGCAGTAAGTATCTTGTGGTTGATGAGTTTAATGATGGAAAAGATTCAGATTGAGTAGGGAAATACTAGACTATTTTGCGCCCCAAGTAAAAAAAAAAAAAAAAAAAAGAGAAAATATAGCAGTAGTAGTATATGGTAAATATAGAAAGGGTTTGATCAGTCAAAATGTTGACTAACACTTAACGCATATTTTTAGCTACAAAGAAAATTGGTGGATGTAGGGTGGTAGAAATGAGAAATGAGGTGAAAAAGCTAGTCTTTTAGCTTTACTGAGAAAATAATGTGAGGAGTTGTGATCTAGTATTGAGGGATAGTTGAGAGTTGGTAACTCAATCACTTCAAGTCGAGTTATTTTATAAATATGCCCGTCAATAATTTATCACAATAAAATTGTTTCGAAGTTATAGAGAGGGACATACGTCAAAAGCCTTTCACTACATTGTTATTTTATTAAAAAAAATATTATTTTCAATTTTCTAGTAGTTTCTTCTTTGAAAATTGATATTTTTCTTTTAAAAGAAATTATTTAATTTTTTTTTGCATAGGGGAGAATTGTTAGTTTTTCAAGTTTCTGTAATTTATTTTTTTAATTATAATTTTTAAATTCATGTATACATAATTCACCAAAATATATATATATATATATATATATATATATATTATTAAATTGTATATTTTTAAGTAGTTTTCAATATATCAAACAATAATTTTAAAAGTAACAATGTAGTTAAAAGGTTTTGACATATATTTTCTCTGCTAATCACTTCGGGACAACTTTATTTTGTGGATTTGTAATTTTTCAAACAGGCTCCGTAATAGTTTTAAATTTATGTGTCTTCCGTTGATAATTTCAAATCTTTTAGGCCCTAGATTGATATAATTTTTCTTTTGGGGCCTGGATTGATAGTTGGCCCATCTTTCAGGTCCTTGACAGGTAAAACTCCAAAAAAAAAGTAATTTATCTAAATTTAGAATATGATTTATACATATCAACATACGCATTAATATGTATCCATGATGAGTAGAGATGATAACTGAATTTGAGGTAGTGTTTACAATTATAGTCCTTAAGTAATAGATTTGTTTTGTTCTGCAGTATGGTGATTTATCTTGGGTTAATTACGCGAAAGTTGACATTTTTTTATCAATTAGCATTTGCAACATGACTTTTTAACTATAACATAAAAAATACACCAACTTTATAATTCTTTCAACTCTCTGCACCAAATTGCTGTTTTGCTCCAATGACAGACGCGAAGCACAAAATTAAGATCTTGACCCGCCCAATTGCATATACGTAATCTTATGAATTATTTTAACCCCTAATAAAATGAAAGCAACATTATTTTATCATTAAATTATATCATTTTATTTAATATGGTGTTTAAGAATATCTATGTGTTGGAATGCCTTGAACCCTATTGCGAGCTGGTCGGGGGTTTCGCTGATCACATAATATATGTTTTCTTTTTTCGGCCTGTGGACGTAGCTAAGACATTGTTAGTGAACCATGTAAATACTGTGCTCATTTATTATCATTTATTTATGTTTTATAACAAATTGGTATCTAGAGCCCGGTTAGGGTTTTCGCAATATGGTGAGAAAGATGGCTGGGCTAAACGTGAAAATTGGCAAATTCATGGGGAGGAACAATTTCAGTTTATGGCAGATCAAGATGCGAGCCTTATTAAAATAACAGGGGATATGGTCACCACTGATGTTAAAAGATAAGAAGGGTAAGGCGGTGGCTTTAGGAGGAAACTGCGGCAGGTCGTAGAGGAGGAAACTACGACAGGTCTATGGTTGAAACTGGAGAGTCTATATATGACGATGTCACTAACAAATAAGTTGATGTTGGAGCAACGTATGATCAGTGTGCGCATGCACGAAGGTTAGTCACTTCGTGAACACTTAGATCAATTAAACATAATTTTATTAGAATTGCATAACATTGATGTTAAAGTAGATGATGATGGTGCTGATTTAATTTTGTTGGTGTCTCTACCCTTGTTGGATGAGAGTTTTGTGTAGACTTCATTATTGGGAAAGCCTTTGTGACTCTGGAAGAGGTTAGATCATCTACGCATACCAGAGAGCTGCGCCATACGGCAACTGGTACGAGTACGAATAATTAGGCCGCTAGGCTAGAAGCTGGTGAGAATGGGAGTGAGGGATCTGGAAATTCGGACAAAAATAAATTCAAGAAGAAATTAGGGTCTAAAGGACCTAAACCAGATGATACCTGTAACTACTGTAAAGAGATAGGGCATTGGAAGAATGAATGTGCAAAGAAGAATTGGAAACAGGAAAATAAAGCAGGTATTGTTGTTGTTGCTGAAGGAAATAACACCAACTCCGAGGATGATTTAGCCCTAGTTGCTGCTGAACAAACATGTCATATTGATGTGTGGGTTCTTGATTCTGGGGCATCTTACCATATATGTCTGCACAGAGAGTGGTTCACAACTTACGAGCAGGTGGATGGAGGCAACATTTTTATGGCCAACAGTTTGACTTTTAAGGCAGTTGGAGTAGGCTCAATTAACTTATGGACACATGATAATTCTGCACGTTGAATGATGTTAGGCATGTTCCACTTATGATGAAGAATCTGATATCATTAAGTTTATTGGACGGTAAGGGTTTCAGTTTCAGAGGTGAAGGTGGTGTTTTATATGTCTACAAGGGTTTTAACATGGCTTTGAAAGGTGTAAAATGAGGGACTCTGTATTTACTGCAGGTAAGGGTGTGCATCGGTCGAAAATCGAGCCGAACCGAACCGAACCGAACCGAACCGATAAGGCATAATCGATAAACGATAACTCTTTTAAAATTGACAACTAAAACCGACCGAATAGCAATGAAAACCGACCTCAAACCGAACCAAAAAAATTAATTTGGTTTCGGTTAAAATTGATAATCGATAACTTTTTTTAATTTTTTTTTTCGCAATAAAGAACTGTTAAGAATAAAACACACAAAATTAAGATGATTTCAAAATCCAAATAAGATTCCACCTAATTTAGCACCAAACACCAAGTTCACGATAAAATAAATCAGATAATATTTGATTCTTCGACAAACATACATCAAGTTCACAAAAAATACATCAAAATATCAAATACATCACAAGTTCACAACTACTATATCAAGTGCCCAACAAAGATTACATCAAATACTCAATTGGACTTGAAAATTGTTGATCATTCACCACCACCAAGCACTGGCACCTGCTGCACTCAAACTGTCAAGATATGAACCTATATCAAATTATAAGAGAAAAAATCAATAGACTTTAGAAGTAGATTAATTTAGCTTTGTATAGGTAGCAAAGTTTAGGCAGATTTGTATGACAGATTAAATTACCAAGCAACATCAGAACCCATCTTCCCAAAATTATCAAGCAAGATAACAGAAATAAAGAAGCAATGATGGAGTTGTTTCCTTTTGTCACTTGTTCACATGAGGGTCCATGACATTCCATATTGAGGTAATTTTTTAAGAAAGAACATAAGCAAATTTCTATAAATAAGATGCAAAGAGAATTTGTATCTAATACTCTACCGCCGGTGCTAAATGCCAACTCAGATGCAACGGTGGAAATAGAACGGGCCAAGATATCATGAGCCATCTTTGAAAAAACTGGAAATCTTTCAGAATTCATTTTTCACCATTTCAAGACTTCAAGGTTATCATCTTTAACTACAAAGTCACTCAAATATACTTCCAATTCAAATTTCTTGTTTACACCGCCTCCACTCTCCAATTTTTGCTTCTTGAATTTAGATTTTAACAAACCACTAGGCTTGCTACTAATTGAATCAAATAAGAAACATTGCATGAACTAGTGATTGAGAAACTAGGACCACTAGCACTTGCACTCACTACATTATCTGGTTGATATTTCATCTTGTATTCATTGAACACCTCCGCAAGTTCATCTCTCACACTTTTGAACATTATCACACCTTTTACTAAACCATACATCTCATAAGAAGAGTACTCCATGTACTCAAACTTGTCTCGTGGATCGAAAACATTTGCCGTAAAGATAATCTTGTTCATTTTCTCCGAATCTCCCACTATTTCTCAAACTTGATTTTCATGGACTCACCCAAACACATAATTTCAAGATCATCACTAGCCTTCCATTCATTCAACATACAACACAAATCACTAACTTCGAAAAAGAATGTGTTTGATGTGACATATAAAGAACCCGAAATACTCAATGTTCTCATAGAAGTGCCTCAACAAACATGCAATTTTACGAAATCACACCCAATCATGACTCCTTGGAATACCATCACTCCCTAAATCAGCCTCAAAACTCGAATCTTGCTCTTCATACTTCTCAAATGCTTTCTCATACTTCTCAGCAATATTTAACATTAGATAGGTTGAGTTCCACCTAGTTAGAAAATCTAAACACAGGGAGTTCTTGCATTCTATCCCTTCCTATTCCACACACTCTTTGAATTTCCAAATTCTTATCGGAGAGTTTCTAATTTACCTAACTGCATCCCTCACACGCTTCATGGCAGGGTTGATTTATTCCAAGCCTTCGGAAACCACTAGGTTAATTACATGTGCAATACATCTCATATGAAGATACTTACACTTTGCAATGCTACCCCCCTAGTTTGTCAATTTTTTTTTCAAAAATATAATAGCGGTATCATTTGAACGTGCACTATCCAAGGTTATTGTAAAAACATTTTTTAAACCCCAATCTAGAATGCAAGTTTCAATAGCCTTTCCAAGGTAATCACCTTTGTGGCTAGAAACTGTCACAAAATTCAATATTTTCTTATGCAACTTCCATTCATTATCTATGAAATGAGCTGCAAGGCACATGTAATTAATCCTTTGCAATGATGTTCATGTATCTGTGGTTAGACAAACTCTCTGGAAGTTAGTTTTCAAAAAGGATTTAAGTTTTTCCCTCTCATCAATATACACCTAAAACAATCCCGAGTAACCGTTCTTCGACAAGGGACTTTAAACATAGGACAAGCTTTTGACATAACTCTTTTAAATCCCTTACCCTCCACAAATTTAAAAGGCAACTCCTGAACAATAATCATATAGGCTATAGCCTCCCTAAGTTCATCCTCGTCATACTTTTAGACACTAAGTTTCCCCACCCTACTACCACCTTCTTCATCCCTTGGTTTGATAGGTTTCTTGCACATGTGTGTTTTTCATACATTCATTCATATGACTAAGGAGTGATGAAGTACCATTACCTTTCAGTCTAGCAGAAAGATGTGCGTCGCAGTAGTTACTTGGCTTTTATGACAACGTCGGATTCGTCACGAACTTCTTCGAAGTGATCCCACACAACCGACCTTTTTCTCCTTGATCTTATTGGTTTTGGTGGAGCATTTGGAGCTGCCGAAGCATCATTTGTAGGTTCCAAGCTTGCGGGCTGCTCGTTCATATTTTGAATAGCATTAGTTGGTGTGAGCCTTGCTTGGGAACAAGCAACTGCAGTGCTTTCATCAATACTACCACCGGTGCTTGTCATCTACATAAACAACAAAACCCATCACCGTAGTAAGTTCAATATTACATATATGTGTGTGTGTCTACATGAATATTATACATGACGGTATCACTAAATAATTCCTTCTGTAATTAAAAATAATGGACTAGAAACTAGAAAGAATAAATGGAGCATTTAGGTTGATAGACATAATGAAACCAATTGGTGGATCAACATGTCAAGCCACAATCTACAATCAATTGAAAAAATAAAATAAAAATTGCAATAGATTCATTATAGACTTTAATCAATACAACTTCGAAACAAACTCCATTTTAGTATCATGATAGCAACTTTAGGCAGACAGTAGACTAATGTCGAACCAGCCATGTCAACATTAGATTTATAAGTATCAATTCCTTTTTTCTTTTTTTACAGCATTAACAATTGGTAACCTATTTTCAAATCAAGCCATATGACAAAAAATAACAAACCATTTTCAAATAATTTTGGAACATCCTATTGTTCTAAAATAGCAAACCATTTTCAAATCAAGCCATATGATAAAAAAGTAACATATTGTGCATATAATTTCGGAACAACACAAAAAGGTCAAACTGAAGAAATAATAAAAATATACCTAAATGCACATAATCATAAATTCAAAATCAGAAAAGAAAAATTCAATTTGTGAGAGTCTCATACCTTTTTGAGGGCAAACAAGGATATTTGGAGTAGTGAAATGCTCGTTTAGTCGATTTATGTGTGGCCGAGGCTGGAGGTTGGAGAGGTTATGAGAAGTGAAGAATGGTGACTGTGGTACTGGTGACGTGGGAGGTGGTGCAACGTGACACTGGTGGCGTGGGCGGCGGACGACGGCGCGGCGCAAGAAGGTTCCAAACTTCATTTATGTTTTGGAACTGGGAAATTGATTTTTTTTTTGGGGAGGAGGGGGGGGACATGGGCAGTGGACTGGTAGGATTAATTTTGGGGTTGGGGTAGAAACTTAATTTTTAGGAATTAAGGTTACCGTTTTATAAATAAAATAAAATTTGTAACAACTCTTTAGTTATCGGTTCGGTTCGATACCATATCAGATTTTTTTTCCAAATGAAAATGGACCTAAATCGATAACCGATAATTTTTAAAACTCAAAACCGAAACCAAACTGAAACTGCTATAATCGAACTGAAATTCAGTTATCGGTTCGGTACGGTCAGTTATATCATTTTTGACCGAAAAATGCATACCCTTAACTGCAAGGTTCAGCTTTATCTATTTCTGTTGTTGTTGCATATACGAGGTTTCCAAAGATGAATAGACTAAGTTATGGCACATGAGACTTGGTCGCATGGGTGAAAGGGGGATGCAAATTCTGTCGAAAGAAGATTTACTTGGTGGCCACAAGGTCACTAGCCTTGAATTCTATGAACACTGTGTGTTTAGGAAGCTACATCGCAGTAGGTTTCCCAAAGCACTTCATAGAATGAAAGACACGCTTGATTGCATACATTCTGATTGTTGGGTCCCTCACATGTTGAATCTCAAGGAGGCCATATATATTTCGTGTCTATGATTAATGACTACTCAAGAATGAATTTGGTGATTAATGAAACATAAGAGTGAAGCTTTCAAAAGTTTTAAGCTGTGGAAGGCTGTAGTGTAAAATAAAACTAAGAGGAAAATAAAAAAGCTGCGAACTGATAATGGTTTGGAATTCTGCTCTTCTGATTGTGATGAGTTTTGCTATAATGAGGGGATCACAAGACATCATACAGTGACACATACACCAATACATAATGGTGTGGCAGAATGCATGAATCATACACTTTTGGATAGAGCTCGATGCATGCTTTATAATGCTGGATTAACTCGAAGATTGTTGGCTGAGCACAACATGTTACCTGATAAACTATGGACCTCACTCATGTATTAACCTCAAAACACCCTATGAGGTGTGGTCAGGTAAGTCTGTTGATTACTCTAATTTGAGAGCTTTAGGTTGTACCATTTATTACCATGTAAATGAGGGTGAATTGGATCCCAGAGCGAATAAGGGAGTTTTTATGGGCTATGGGGATGGTGTTAAGGGGGTATAGAATCTGCTCTCTATCTGAAAATAAAGTTATACCCAACATATTTGTTATTTTTTTCTATGAGAATACTATGTTTAACCCCACTATGAATTCTATTGTTGTGTTAGGAAAAAATAGTGTTAATAAACAGGTGGAGCATAGTGAGTCACAGAAAGTTGATGGAGAAGAATACTCACATTCTGACATTGATCTCAAAGATGTTTTACCACGAGAAACTCAACATTCTGAAGTTAGACTGTACAATGTAGCTCTTGATCGAGGTAGAAGGATTGGAATGAAGCTCCAAAGAGATATGATTTTAAGGACATGGTGGGATATGCATTACATGTTGTTGAAGAGGTGGATTCTCATGAACCATCAACCTACAAAAAATTTGTTACATGTACTGAGTCCACCCAATGGCTTGCTGCCATGGAGATGAGATGGAGTTACTTCACAAGAATATGACTTGGGAATTAGTCAAACGGGCTCCAGAGAGAAAGATTATTACTTGTAAATGGGTTTTCAAGAAGAAAAAAGGGATATCACCTGCTGAGGTATTAGGTATAAGGCCAGAGTGCTTGCTAGAGGGTTCACATAGAGAGAGGAAATAGACTATGATGAGATATTCTAACCTGTAGTCTGACATACTTCCATCAGGGTATTGTTACAAATAGTTGCCCATCAGGATCTGGAGCTTGAACAACTCGATGTAAAGACAACTTTTCTACAAGGAGATTTGGATGAGGAGATATACATAACTCAGCCAGACGGTTTCCAAGTTCCAGGGAAAGAAGATTATGTTTTCAAGTTGAAGAAGTCTTTATATGGGCTAAAGTATCTCCAAGGCAGTAGTACAAGAGATTTGATAGTCACATGACACATCTAGGCTACAACAGGAGGTATGATAGTTGTGTGTATCACAGTGTGCTGGAAGATGGTTCGCACATCTACTTGGTTTTGTATGTTGATGATTTGTTGATAGCTGCTAAGTGCAACTCAGATATTCAGAAGTTGAAGGGTCTTTTCAGCGCTAATTTTGAAATGAAAGATCCGGGTGCTGCTCAGAAGAAATTGGGCATGAAGATTCATAGGGATAGGAGTCAGAAAAAGCTTTTCCTTTCTCAAAAGGAATATATTAAAAAGATATTATCAAGGTTTGTGGTACACGTGTTCATGCATGCAATTTAGGTCGAATTAAGAGTCGTTTTAATGACAATTGCATACATTTTCAACCATGTATTGTACATAATTGTTTTATCGGGCAAATTGATGTGTTGGACTCGTTTCAGAATAATACAAGTAAATTGAGACCAAAAGTTGAGTCTCGAAGAAGTCCGAAATGAAGAACGAGCCAAGGATGAAAAAAAGAGAAGAGCTTCGATCAAGTCGTCGTGCGCACCCACGACCAACCCAACGAGTGAAAAGAGCTAAAAAATGCAACAATGGTTCGTGGCCACGACCATCGTTTGCGGTCGCGACCAAGTTGTCGAGCCAACAACTCCCACAATGGTTCCGCTACTCACCTTCGCACTGCGATCCAACACCGTGTTTTCATCCTGAAGTTTTTAGGCCCATTTTCAGCCCAAACCCCTTACCTATATATATATAAGGTCCATAATTTGAATTTAGGGCATCTTTTACCTATTTTCACCCTACATTCACCATTGGAGCAAGGTTTTGGAAGAGCCACGAACATCCGGAAAGAAATTAGTGGGAATCGACAGATGCAAGGGGAAACACTATATGAGTATTGGGAGAGGTTTAAAAAGCTTGTATAAAGTTGCCCTCAACATCAGATCATAGATCAACTGCTAATTTAATATTTCTATGAGGTTTTGTCATTGTCTGATAAGAATATGATTGATTCGGCGCGTAAGAGGTGCTTTTGTAGATAAGACCCCAATCGCCGCTCGAGCATTGATCTCGAGATGGTTGCAAATTCTTAACAGTTTGGTTTTCGTGAGCCAATGAGGACGTTGAGTGAAGTTCATGATTTTTCCATTGATGATAAAATTGAGCAGTTGACTAACTTTGTCAAGAAAGTTGCTTCGGGGGGCAATCAAGTCCCAAGGCCATGCTGAATATGTGAGACAACGGATCACACTACCAATACATGCAAAATATGTGGGGATGAGCTTGATGCTCATGCCAATGCCGTTGGAAGCTATCAAGGAAAAAGGTATGATCCCTACTCCCAATCAAATAACTGAGGATGGAGGGATCATCTGAATTTTTGATATACCAATCAAGGGGGCCAGCAAGGGGATCAAGGCTAAAATTGAGCTCCTCAACCACGAGGAATGTATCAACTGAAGCAAAACACCGAGTCATCATCTAGCTCATCTCTAGAGGATATTGTCAAAATTTTGGCAACTAACACAGTCCAATTTCAGAAGGACATTCAATCAAGTATAAAGAACCTTGAAACACAAGTGAGCCAACTCGCAACCGCCGTGCGCCTACTTGAAAATACTAATAGTGGATTGCCGGCTCATCCCAAAATCAACCCCAGAAACGTCAGTGCCATCACCCTCAGAATCGGAGTGATTCTTGGAGAGTCTAACAAGCCTGAATATTCTTTGGAGGATGGAATTCAGGGGGAAACTGAAGGGGAAATTTAAATTGAGGGGTGTTTCGAAAAGGAGGTAGTGCCCACGAAAGGAGGTCGTGTCCACGACCCCCTATCATGCCCGTGATCAGCTATGCGAAACACCCCCTCCAGCTGCGATTAATTCATTGCGACCACGAACCCTAGTTGCGGTCGCAATCCCTGCTGCTAAAAAATCTGAAGTTCACCTCCTATCCCAACTCAACCACTCCCGTTTCCAAGCCGAGTTGCAAAATCAGTGGATAAAAATAAGGATAAAGAGATGTTGGGAGTGTTCTAAAAAGTGGAGATCAATATCCTTTTGATTGATGTCGTAAAACATATCCCGGGGTATGTTAAATTCCTCAAGGATCTATGTACCAACAAAAGAAAGCTAAAGGGAGATGAAAAGGTGATGATGGGAGAAAGTGTCTCAGCAATCTTCTAAAAGAAGATTCCACTGAAATGCAAGGATCCAGGTATGTTTTTCATTCCTTGCAAGATAAATAACGGAAAGATTGAACGTGCTATGCTAGACTTAGGAGCATCAATCAATGTCATGCCTCGTTCTATTTTTCAAACCTTGAACTTAGGGCAACTAAAAGAAACACGAGTCATCATTCAACTAGCCGATCGAAGCACTTCATATCCCGATGGAGAAATCGAAGACGTGCTAGTTGACATTGATGAACTAGTGTTTTCGGCTAATTTTTATGTTTTGGACGTGCAAGGCGATTCATTAATCTCCATGCCTATCTTATTGGGAAGGTTGTTCCTGAACACTTCCGAATTAAGATAGACATTCATGAGGGTACACTCATGATGGATTTTGATGGAAGAATCGTGCAATTCAATATCTTTGATGCCATGTAGTTTCCCGAGGATGTTCATTCCATATTTTCTATTGATGTGGTTGATCCACTTGTGGAGGAGGTGCTTGAGTTGACATGTAGTGGTCTGGTGGAAGTTGTACTTACCACTCCATTAGATAAAGGTGAAGAAGAGGTTTGGGAGACAAATGATGAGTTGGTGGAGTTAGTGACACATTTGCGCACACCTAAGCCATCTCGACCAAGATATGAGCAAAAATCCATTCCGATTTCCGGACTCAGATCAAAAGATGCTACCTTCTGCGGCTGAAGCTCCTACTCGAGCTGTCTTCCCGACCATTTGAAATATGCCTACTTAGGGGAGAGTGAGACACTTCCTGTAATCATCTCATCTTGGTTGTCTCCAAATCAAGAAACATCCTTGATCGAGGTCCTTAAAGAGCACTAGAAGGCAATTGGTTGGACAACATTCGTCCTTCCCTTTAGATGCACCAAATTCTTCTAGAAGATGATTCGAAGTCGAGTCGGGAGCCTCAAAGGAGGTTGAATCCACCTATGATTGAGGTGTTCAAGAAAGAAGTTATCAAGTTGCTAGATGTTAGGATCATATATCCCATTTCCGAAACCCAACACGTGAGCCCAACCCAAGTGGTACCCAAGAAGTCGGGGGTGACGGTTGTGGGGAACAAGGAAGGGGAATTAGTTCCCACCTGTTTGCAAACCGGGCGGCGGATGTGCATTGACTACCGCAAATTAAACGCCATGACTCGAAAAGATAACTTTCCCTTACCATTCATTGATCAAATGCTTGGAAGATTGGTGGGTCATTCCTTTTATTGCTTCTTGGATGGCTTCTCCTGGTATTTCTAAATCGCCATACCGCCGGAAGATCAAGAGAAGACTACATTTACATGTCCCTTCAGTACATTTGCATGTAGGAGGATGTTGTTCGGGCTATGCAACGCTCCGGAAACCTTTTAAATATACATAGTAAATATTTTTTTCCGATTATGTAGGGCATATTATTGAAAAAAAAATTGAAAAGATGTATGGAAACAAATCTTGTGAGTAATTGGGAAAAATGTCATTTCATGGTAGAGCAAGGAATAGTTCTAGGACATATCATTTTATCTAAAGGCATTGAGGTTGATAAATCTAAGGTTGATCTTATAACTGCCTTGCCTTACCTCGCAACTATGTGGGAAGTTCGTTCTTTCCTTGGTCATGCAGGTTTTTGCAGGAGGTTTATCAAAGATTTTTCGAAGATTTCAGCCCCTTTATGCAAGTTGTTGCAAAAGGGTGTAGAATTTGAGATGTCAACTGAATGCAAGATCTCCTTTGATAAGCTCAAAGAGGAACTTACATCACCACCTATCATCCAACCGTCGGATTGGGAGCTACCATTCGAAATAATGTACGATGCTAGCGACTATGTGATGGGGGCGATTTCGGGGAAAAGAAAAGGAAATGTGGCCCATGTGATTTACTACGCCTCGAGGAGTCTAAATCTAACACAAGCAAATTATACCACAATAAAAAAGAGCTTCTAGCCATAGTCTTTGCTTTAGAAAAGTTTCGATCTTATTTGCATGGTACTAAATCATTGTCTTTTCTGATCATGCAGCGCTTTAGTTTCTTTTATCAAAGAAGGAAGCCAAGCCAAGGCTTATAAGATGGATCCTTCTCCTTAAGGAATTCAATCTAGAGATCAAAGACAAAAAGGGAGCAGAGAACTCGATAGCCGATCATTTGAGTTGACTAACTCAAGAGTAGAGTGAGATACCATTGAGGAAAAGTTTTCCCGATGAGCAGTTGCTAGTGGCTTCAGATTCGATGATACCTTGGTATGTCGATTTGGTGAACTTTCTTGTTGCAAAGGTGTTCCCACCGGGATGAACATGGCACATCAAATTGAGGAATGATGCCAAGTATTATGTGTGGGATGATCCCTACCATTGGAAGCACTGTTTCGATCACATGATCCGGAGGTGTGTCCCGGAATTCGAGTTCCACTCCATACTCACATTTTGTCATACTTATGCATGTGGTGGGCAATTCGGGTCGAAGAGGACCGCACACAAAGCGTTGGAGAGTGGATTATTTTGGCCGTCTATATTTAAGGATGCTTACACCTTTTGTAAGTCATGTCCAAATTGCCAAAAGACAGGTAGTATCTCACAATGTAATCAAATGCCCCAAAACTTGATTGTTGTATGTGAAGTCTTTGATGTTTGAGGAATGGATTTTATGGGACCGTTTCCTTCGTCCTTTGACAATTTGTATATATTTCTTGCTGTTGACTACGTGTCTAAGTGGGTGGAGAAAAAAGCCACCTGGACTAATGATTCCAAAGTTGTTGCAGATTTTGTTAAATCCAACATATTTGCTAGGTTTGGAATTCCAAGATCAATCATTAGCAAACGGGGCACGCATTTTTGCAACCATGCAATTGAGGCATTGCTTAAGAAGTACGATGTGATGCACAAGGTTTCCATGCCATACCACTCGCAAACAAATGGGCAAGCTGAGACATCAAATAGGGAAATTAAGTTGGTATTGGAGAGAATTGTGCAACCAAATCGAAAGGATTGAAGATTGAAGCTCGATGATGCCTTGTGGGCGTATAGAACCGCCTACAAAACTCCAATTGGGATGTATTCTTACTGGATTATCTATGGCAAGCCATGCCATCTCATCGTTGATCTCGAACACAAAGCATATTGGGCCGTGCAAAAATGCAACATGGATTTCGGTGAAGCCGGTTTGCACCGAAAGCTTCAATTGCAAGAGCTTGAAGAGATCCGGAATGAGGCTTTTGAGAATGCTATAATCTACAAAGAGAAGGCAAAATCTTTCCATGATGCAAGGATCACCCGGAAATAGTTTGTAGTTGAGGAGAAAGTTCTCCTTTACCACTCCCGACTTAAGTAATTCCTGGGCAAACTACGCTAAAGATGGATTGGACGGTCTGTGATCACCAAGGTTTTTTGCTCATGGTGCCGTTGAAATTGAGAGTGGCAAGACGGGAGAGATCTTCAAGGTGAACGAGCACCTCCTCAAGCTATATTTTGAGAATTTTCAATGCACTCCTGAAGATCAAGAACGAGTGGAGGATCCCCTGGTCAACTGAATGAGCATCCGTTAAGCCAACAACGTTAAAGCGCTTGTCGGGAGGCAACCCGACGGTTATCGTTAGTTTGCATTTGATTTTCTTAATTTATTGTCATTTCGTGTTTGTAGATGTTGCCTTATTCTTATTTTTTTAGTATGTTGTAGGATCCGGGTGGTCCGGGGGGGACCACCACGTGCAGGGACTATGATGACAAGAAACCGACCAAGCCATGAAATGCAAAGAGATAGCACCAAATGGGGGTGAAGAATCCCAAAATAGGGGCTCTGGTTCGTGAAAAGTGCCACACCCGCGAGCAATAATCGCGGGCGCGACTCAAGAAGGGGCTTCAGTTTCGATCAAAATGTCGCGCCCGCGACTTGGAGTCATGCCCGCGACTTCAAAAATGGGCTATCACATTTGTGGAACTCGTCGGGACCGCGACTGGGAGTCACGGCCGTGACACTCTGTGTGGTTTAAGTTGTGACTCGCGACTCAAAGGTCATTTTTTCTCCTCCCTCTTCCATTTGTTGCGCAAAGAACACAGCTATACCCCCAAATTCTTGTTTTTTCACTAATCAAACTCCTTCAAAACACACACATACATCACCACCCAATCAATTTCACACACATTCATCCTATTAAATTCAGATTTGAGGCATTCTTTTGGTCGGGTGAAAAAGGGCACGACATTACCAACTTTGAAATTCTTCGCCTAAAATCGACCGGTAAGTGCGGCTATCTCTTCCTTTTAGTCCATAATTGATTAATATTGAATCTATTGCTTGGATTAGGGGGTGATTTTATGGTAGAATGCTTCTTATGATTTTATAGTAGAATGCTTATTGTTGATTATATGGTAAAACACTTGGATTATTGCATTCGATCTATGAAATTGTTAGTATAGATTGTGAAATTGAATGTTGATTGATATGAGAATGTTGCTTTGGATGAAAATTTCAAGTTTGGAATTAGAAGTTCATTGGGGCAATTCATCGAACACTTGATAAACGTTGAAATTGCATTGTCTAATTTAGCCATTTTCGAATGTTTGGTCCAATTCTTGAGCCTATTTGTTAATCTTGTAATGATATATTGTTTCATATTATTGTGGAATGTATGTGAATACAAATTTTATAGAAATTGCTTGTTTTTGTTAGTTAATTGGTTGAATTTGGCATCTCATGGGTAATTTATACTTTACTTTGAGTGATTCGAGTTTTTGCACTTTTGAATTAGTTGTGTATTGCGTTGGAATATCAAATGGCCCCCCAAAGAGGTTCCCGAAAAGGAAAGGGCAAGGCACCCGCGGTTGAACCCGAGGTTGCGCAACCTCAATTATTGGCGACTTTCATGTTGATAGTCGAGCTCGGCATTGTTCTGGAGAACCCCGCACATTGGGAGCAGTTTGCCAAGTTGTACAACCGACCTATCATGCCGATCCGGTATGGTCGAGATGATATTTTGGAGGTTATGGGCATATTAGAGTATGTGAACACTTTATTGACCAAAATGGGCCTCTGAGGACTTATGGAACCAAAAGTGACCTACAAACGCATTGTCTTAGAGTTCTTCAGTACCCTCGAGGTTCGGTCAAACTCAGAAAGGTGTTGTAACAAGCCATATAACATCACATTCCAATTGTTGGGGGCGATACCAAGGCCTTGAAGATGAGGGAATTGGCCGACATATACGGTATCCCTCAATGCATTTCTATTAGCAATGAAGAAGAGCTCAAGGCTTTTGATGTCCGAAGTTTTTAGGCGCAGATCACAGCCGCCCTCGATATTGTCGAGCCTCATATGTTCTCGGTTAAAAAATCATAGGTGACATGGATTCAGAATCCAGTGGTCAAATACATCCAAAGGCTCCTTACACTGACATTGTTTGGAAGAAGAGAAACAGAAGTCTGCAATGTCAATGAGTTTGAACTGTTGTGGTCAATCCTGAAAGGCATCCCGAGGCACTTTGAAGATATTCTCACGGATTAGTTCGAAAAGATAGTGACTGTTCGCTGGATCAGATTTTTATAGGAGGTCTAATCACCACAATTGCAGAACACTTCGGTGTTCAGCTGACCGACTTTCCATTGGTGTCCATGACATACCAGCTCAATTGGGACGATATGGAGAACATACGAATCGTCACATTAATTTATAGGAATGGATCACCACGCAGTCGAGAAAAAAGAACAGTACCCTATGTCATTCAAAATAGGGGCTCGTTCCTTTAATTGCCTAACCCTCAGTTAACACGGATTGTCAACCTTCGGAGTACCGAGAACCTGAATATGGTCTCCAATGCACACATGGCAGCCTCTCAGGAACCAATTGACATTGAGCTGCAGAAATTCGAAGTGGGCAGAGGTCCGGCACCCGAGTACCAAGAGGAAAGAGCAGAGGAAGAAGAAGGAGGAAGTGGCTAACCCAGCTGACCACGGAGAAAGAGGCCCACCTTAGCTGTCCAATCCCAATGGAATTTTCAAGAGGATTTGGATAGCCATCTCACTTCTATTGAGAAGGAGCAGCAGAGGGTTCTTGATGCTAACATTGCTAGGAGTGAAATTGAGGACAACCGTTGGACCTAAATGGACAACAGGTGTACCCAAATGGAGATCTTCATGGCACAAATGTGGTCGCATTGGGGCCTCGGCGACTCTCAGCCTCCACCACCACAGTAGTCCACTGTGAGTTGGAGCACCAAGGCGTACCACTTTCTTTCCGACAAACTTTGGTTTTCAACCAAATTTGGGGAAAGGAGTGGTAGTGGGATGTCTTGGCCGCTCGAGAGTTCATCTTCATATGCTACTTTATTACTTCCTTTTGGGTTGATTAGATTATTGGCATGTGTGCCTAGAGCTGTCAAAACGGGTCGAGCCCGTTGGGCTAGCCCGCCCCGCCATACATAATAGGTGGGTTGGGCCGGATATTTAACAGCCCGTTAAAAAGCGAGCCCAAACGGGCTGGCCCATTTGGGCCGCGGGCTAGGGTGGGGCGGGGCCGGGCCGAGGCGGGCTAACCCGCCTTAAAAAAAAAAAAATACTCAATTAAGAAAATGTCGCGACTCTCTCACAGTCACAGACAGTCTCACTTCTCTTCTCTCTCTGTCTACTGCTGTAGCGCTGCTGCCTGCTAGGGTTCAAAAAAATCGCCAACGCCGCCTCCCATTTCGCCGGCCACCGCCACCACACTGCGACAACTGTGCCAGAGTTTCCATCTAAACTTGATTGGCTAAACACCGCTCCTCTTCAGCTGCGGAGGGTAATTCTTGAATTTAATAGTTTGCTGCTATATTCAGTTTTGTTTATGTTTATAATATTTACTATGAGTTTCTCGCCACCATATTATGCAAATATGTGGTTGTATATGGCGTCTTTATTTGAATTTGTGACCTAATGGACCCAGACTCTAGCTCCTTTATTTGTTATTATGTTTGTTTTTTGTGTGTATAATATTTACATGTAAATGCATCATTGTAAATAAATTAATTAACATGTGTGAATGGAAGTGGAATCCAGAAACATTATCTAGATGGTAAAGGCAGAACACTTCTACGGGATACTAATTGGTCGTACAGATGAACTGTGGTTAGACAGCTTTCACTAAATCTGTTTAAACTCATGACTTGTGTGTATTCATATCCGCTGGATCTCGTGTATGACCTAAATAAAATCTTGATCTGGAATTCTTTTACGAGATCTATTTTGATTGTTGTTGTTTCAGCCACCTGTGGTATCTAATCTCACAAATTAAAAGGTTTTCATTGTATATAAGTTGCAATATCAATGGTTTTTCATTTTATATAAATTTATTTGTTGAACTAAAGTTGTTCTTTTGATGATAACAGAAAATAACATGGAATCTAGTACTATGAATCAAAGTATCAACTTGGATGATAGTGAAGATCAAATTGGAAATGTTAATCCTGATGATAAAGTGTCCGAGAAATCTAGAGAGTATTCCGAGGTTTGGAATTATTTTACCAAGAAAGTGGTTGGTGCAAATGTACTTTGTATTTGCAAGGGATGCAATAAAACTTATAAAAGTGCTGGGGGTAAGAAATATGGGACTTCTACATTGAGAAGACACATGGAAGGTTGCAAGAAGTTGAAGTTTCATGATGTAGGACAGATGTTTGTTGATCATGATGGAAAATTGAAGAACAGAAAGATAAATCCAAGAGTAGCACGTGAGTTACTAGCAGCTGCAGTTGTTGAACATGATCTTCCATTTATGTTTGTTGAGTATGCTGGTATTCGAGCTTGGCAGAGGTATGTAAATCCCACTCTTCAAACCATTTCAAGAAACACTCTTGTTAATGATATTAACAAAGTATATTTGAAGGAGAAAGCAAAACTAAAGAAAACTTTGTCTAATATTCGTCATAGAGTGTGTTTAACTTCAGATGTGTGGACTGCATGTACAAGTGAGGGTTATATTTGTTTGACTGCTCATTTTGTTGATGAAGATTGGAAATTGAATTGCAAAATCCTTAATTTTGATCATATGCCTCCTCCACACTCCGGAGTTGAATTGGCTGCAAAAATACTTGGCTTTTTGCAAGAATGGGGGATTGAGAAAAAGGTTTTCTCTCTAACATTGGATAATGCAACCAACAATGACAGTATGCAATCTATATTGAAAAACCAACTCTCTTTGAGTGATAATTTGTTGTGTGGTGGTGAATTTTTTCATGTCCGTTGTTCGGCTCATATATTGAACCTCATTGTTCATGATGGTTTAAAATTGTGTGCTTCTGCTTTGGAAAAGATTAGAGAGTCAGTGAAGTATGTGAAGGGTTCAGAGGGTAGGATGAAAAAATTTGAAGAATGTGTGGCATCAATTGGTGACATTGATACTAGTGTTGGCTTGAGGTTGGATGTTTGCACTCGATGGAATTCAACATATTTAATGTTAGACAGTGCACTTAAGTACAAAAAGGCTTTTTCTTCCCTTCCTTTGTATGATAGGAATTATAAGTGGTGTCCTTCAAATGAAGAATGGAAAAGAGGTGAAAAATTATGTGAGTTTCTTGAGCCATTTTATGAAACAACCAACTTGATTTCTGGTTCTTCTTATCCTACATCAAATTTGTATTTTATGCAAGTTTGGAAGATTGAAACTTTGTTGAAGGACAACTTGGCCAATGAGGATGTGATGATAAGTAATATGTGTGGAATTATGCTTCAAAAGTTTGACAAGTATTGGAGCGAATATAGTAGAGTGCTTGCATTTGAGGCTATTCTTGACCCTCGGATAAAACTTCAAATGTTGGAGTATTTTTATTCTAGAGCTCAGAGTGATCCCACTAAATGTCGAGAGAAGATAAAGCATATAAAGGGCAAATTGTATAAATTGTTTGAGGAATACGCGAGCCGTAGCAACTCAAGTTCTTTATCACAATCCTTGGCTTCTTCGTCCTCTATACCAAATCAAAGTGGAAGAGCTAAAACCAAGGGCAAACGACTGTATGATGTAAGTAATATTTTAATTGGTTATGATGATTTGATTATTAATTTGTAATAATATATTCAATTAATGTAGGAGATTATGGCTTTTGAGAGCCAAACTATTACGAGTGCTGGAAAATCTCAATTGGATATGTATTTGGAGGAGCAAAAACTTGAATTTTCCTATTTTGAAGAGTTGGATGTCTTGGAATATTGGAAGGATAAGAGGAATCGATATCCTGATCTTGCATTGATGGCATGTGATGTTTTAGATATTCCAATAACCACTGTTGCATCAGAGTCTGCCTTTTCTATTGGTGCTCGTGTGCTTACTAAGTATAGAAGTTCGTTGCTTCCGGAAAAGTTTCAAACTCTTATTTGCACTCGTAACTGGTTGCATGGGTTCACACCTAGTAATGGTAAGTGATGATATATTAGAGATATTTTAAATATGTTCTTATTATATATTTTAATATATTTTGATATTATGTTTTTCACTATATCTTTGTTTATTTTGTTTGTAGATGGTGAAAATCAAGGAATTAAGACAACTTTTTCAAGTGAAGCATCCAATATCATAGAGGATATTGATGGAGATGAAGAAGAAGAAAATGAAGATGATTTTGATGATGTAATAGTTGATGAACTCTAGCTTTTAAGAGATTTGTGTTTTGTTTGTCATACATTTTGAATTTGTGAACATTTTATTTTTATGTTGGACTTCAAATTATTGATTATCGACCTACCATCATATATGATTGATGTGATGAATGCTTGTGAATACTTTACATTATTTAATAGCTATTATATAATGGACAAATGGTTCAAAAAAAAAAAGTCAAAAAAAGGTGGGTTGGCCCGCCCAACCCACCACCCACCGGTGGGTTGGGTTGGGTTGGGTTGGGATTTTAAGGCCCGCCATATAAAAAGCCCGCCCCGCCCCGCCCCGCCAAATGGTGGGTTAAGGTGGGTTGTGGGTCGGCCCGCCCCGCCAACCCGTTTTGACGGCTCTATGTGTGCCCCTTATGCTTATGTACTGGATTGATGGCATGTGTGCCTTTATATTTGCCTAGATTGTTGCCCTGTGATCCATTATTTGTGCTTTGACTGATTTGATTAAGATTTGGATTTGGTATCTTCATCTTGATTAGTCTTTTGCAATTTCTTGGTAGTTTATAGTTGTTTGGTTTATTTGTTGATTTTGCATTGTTAATTTGATTCAATAAGAACCAAGTTGATAGTTTTGATTGATTGTCTTGTTGTGGATAGTGATGAGGATTGATAATTGGCGAATAGTTAATGATGAGACAATTTTTGTAAAAAATTTCAAAAATGGCACATGATAGAGCATGATAAGCAAATGAGATGAAATTGAGCTAGTGCTTAAAAATTTTGATCAAAACTTTTACCTTGTGATCTTAGGAAATTCTTGATTTTTAGCCTATTTTGAGCTTGAAAATGTATCCCTTTTACCAAAACTTGAAATTTGCCCCTAGTTAGCCTATTTGAGCTTGTAGCTTTTTCATTTGATAGCCCAACTTTACAAGCCGAATACCCTTCGATTTAGCCTTTGTCCTTACTTGGACTAATTGAGTAAGAGGGAGGAAGATTGAAAGATAGCTCGGGAAAACTTTTGGGAATAATTGGGTGCATTGATGGGAATGTTGAAGGGTGGAAGGAATACAAGTTGATAGGCAAAGAAATTGGGAAAGACTAGACTCCCCTAGTGTTTTGTCAAGCCTTTGTAATCATTTAAAAAAATAAAAAATAAAAAATCAGAAAACAGGAAAGAAAAGAAAAGGTCGGATGTACATAATTAGTTCATTGCTTCTGTTGGGGAGAGGCTAATGATTTCCTAAGTGCTTGATAGCTTGAAAAACACTAAGGTTGTAAGCTTATTGTAGGGTGAAGAAATCATACTTAGGGATGGTTTACTAGAAAAGTGAGAGAGTGAGGAAAGAGTGAATTTTGTTCGAGGGGTGGTTGAGAGTAGCTAACCCAATTAGTCCAAGAATTAGTCACTTTTGCCCATATCTACCCCACCTTACCTCAAGCCTACACTACAACAAAAAATAAGACCTTTTTTATTCTTTGTCACACATAACGAATTTGGATTTAGATGATTAGCAAGCACAGGATACTCGTTGCATGTACTTCAATGTGAGCGAAAAATGCAACCTACTTGATACACTTGAGAGATGAGAGATACACTCACCCGGTAAGGATAATTTGTTGAGAGTTTTAAGTCTCCAAAGTAGTCGAAGTTCCTATGTCAAATATGCTCATTTTATCGTGATTGCCTTGCTTTCATAAAATCTGTCTGAAACTAGATCGCCACTTAAATCTTTCCTAACACGTGTCCTTTCCTTCTTTTTCTTAGTTTCAATTTGTTCGGGACGAACAAAGATTTAAGTTTGGGGAGATTTGGTATACGTGTTCATGCATGCAATTTAGGTCGAATTAAGTGTCGTTTTAATGACATTTGCATGCATTTTCGACCGTGTATTGTTCATAATTATTTTATTGGGAAAATTGATGTGTTTGGACTCGTTTTAGGATAATACAGGTAATGTGAGACCAAATGTCGAGTCTCGAAGAAGTCCGAAACGAAGAACGAGCCAAGGATGAAAAAAAAGGGGAGCTTCGATCAAGTCGTCGTGACCGCAACTGGAAGTCGCGCCCGTGACCAACCCACCGAGCGAAATGAGCCAAAAAATGCAACAATGGTTCGCGGCCGCGACCATCGTTCAGGCCTCGACCAAGTCGCCAAGCCAACAACTCCCACAATGGTTCGTGGCCGCGACTCACCTTTGCGACTGCAATCCGACACCTTGTTTTCATCTTGAAACACGTTTTTAGGCCCATTTTCAGCCCAAACCCCTTACCTCTATATATATATATATAAGGTCCATACATCTTTTACCTATTTTCAGCCTACATTCACCATTGGAGCAAGGTTTTGTAAGAGGAGTGAAGATCAAGATCAAGAGATCATCATGTTTTGGTTCATTCTATCTAGTTTATGTTTCTCATTGTGATTTCTATTAGTTTTATCTTTGTATTAGTTGCCATGACTGGCTAGTACTCTTTTATTCAACCCTTGATCAATTGTTGAACCTTAAGCTAGGATGATTATGTAATTTTTACGGCTATTATCCGATTAGATTGTGTTTTTGGATCTTCAATGCTTTTTGTTGTTATTGATTCACATTTATGAGATTGATTTATTGTTTGATCGCCCATTTTGAGGTTCATTTGTGTGTTGCTAGGATTGAATTTGTAATCCATAATTGTTATAGATTTAATCCCAAGTAGCAAATAGGAGATCATTCTTCTAGGACAACATAGTTTACGGCCAATGAAATCGAGCTTGCGAATTTTATCTTGTATCTACTCCGTTGTTTTAATTCGTAATGCATTTGACTATTGAAGACTAGAGAGCTTATTCTAGGAGCCAATAAGTTGGGTAGATTAATCGGAGAGCTTATTCTAGGAGTCAAGGTTAATTGAGCTTGTTATTAATCTTGGAGTAGGGATTTTAGGACTAATCTATCGGGTAATAGCATCAAGTACATAGTTAATCTGGTTTAAGGGGATATTAGATCAAGGGTTGTATCCTTTTTTAATATCTTAAAACCAAAAATAATTTCATTGCTTTTGTTTACTTGAGTTGTTAGTTTATTAAGTGTTTTTGGTTAATCTTTGTTTTGGTTACTCAATTACATTAGTGGTTAGTTGCTTGATATCATCCAAAATCCCACATCTTTATTTCTTCCTTTTTTTGTTTACATTTTTGTCAATTAAATTTTTTAATACATAAGAAAAGATCCGTTCAACCGTTCCTCGTGGGATCAACCCTTTATTTACCGTCTATTAGCTAGAGTAGTGAGTTTAGGATAAGTATAAATCATATTATACATTAATTTGGTGTTAGTACGACACATTACTAGTTTGGTATGTCTACAGCTAAACCTATTGATACTCCAAGTGTCGGGAATATTCATTTTTCTATTGCCTTTACCCCCAAATCTACCGAGGAGAAGGAGTACATGTCTCAAATTCCCTATGCTAGTGTAGTGGGGAGTTTGATGTATGCTATGGTTTTCACTAGACATTATCTTGCACATGTCGTCAGTGTTGTTAGTAGGTTCATGGCTCAACCTGGTAAGGAGCATTGGCAAGCAATGAAGAGGATTTTTTGGTACCTTAGAGACACGTCTGATGTTGGTCTCATTTATAGAGGTGATACAAAATGTTTTGTTGCAGGATATTGTGACTCTAATTATGCAGAAGATGTGGACAGTAAGTGGTCCATGACCGAGTATGTTTTCACTCTTGGTGGTTTTGTTGTTAGTTGGAATGTTACTTTGCATCCTACAGTTACTTTGTCTACTACAGAAGCAGAGTATATGGCTTTGACGGAAGCGGCCAAAGAGGGAATCTGGTTGAGAGGATTGGTCAGTGATCTTGGTCTACATGATGACTATGCAGTTGTGTTCTATGATAATCTTAGTGCAATATGTTTTGCCAAGGATCAAGTTCATCATGAGAGGACAAAGCATATTGTGATGTTAGGTATCATTTTCTAAGAAGTGGGAGGAGGATTAAGGTGAAGAAAGTTGAGACTGCTGATATGCTCACCGTGCCGATTCCTAGTAACAAAGTTCCAACATTGTTTGGACTCGTTAAATGTTACAAGCTGTTAGTTGTCCCATCTTTAGGGATATATTTGTGTACGAGGAGTTGCTCGTACGTGTCGGCGCTTTTATGGTGCATCAGATACACATGTTGATCCTGTGAGAGGATTCAAGTCAAGGTGGTTATAAATAGCCATATTATTTGACTTAGGGCCATTTTGTCCTCTGAAAACATCCGGATCACATAATATATGTTTCCTCTCTTCTGCCCGTGGATGTAACTAACACATTGTTAGAGTACCACGTAAATTCTGTGCTCGTTTATTCTTATTTGTTTGTCTATCTCGCATCCTGTTATAACACTACGATTTCATGTTTACCGAAGGGATATCAAAAATCTCAATTTCAGATTCACGTCTGCAATTGGAGCCAAATTGGCTCAGGTGCATCAAAATGAAAAAAAATTATAAAGATGGAGCATTTTTACGTTATATGTAAGAAAATAATAGTGTAAATGATAATAAAGAAAAAAATTGTAAATTTTTATGTAATTAAACATTTATTCTTTCCTTTTTTTAAGATACACCTGGAGGCCCACAAATGCTAGAAAACATGTATAATCAGTTTTAAGATTAACTTCACCAGAAAAAGAGGTTCCTCCATTTTCGGAAATTAGTTAGCCCATATATTTACAGATCGAATATTGCATTTGTAGGACGAGGGCTGACACGCATCATTGGATAGTTTGTTTCATTTTGTTTTCCTTTTCTCCCGTCAATGTCTTCAATACCATAATACTTGAGGGAATGCCTCTTGCTAACCTTTGATGGATCAAAATCTATTGATGTATGACAAAAAAACACTCCCTGCCTCTCACAAGAATATTTTAACTTCAAAATATTTTTCGTTTGAAAAACAGAATCCAATTGAAAAAAAAAATAGTGCTTTGGTTCATTAGTTAAAACAAATATATAAAAATCAGTTTCATAATAAAGGTAATGTCATTGAGATAGTCAAATAAAAAAATAAGTGAAATCGTACATCCCAAGTTGGTAAAACTAAATAAAAAATTATACCATCGTCCATAACCACTTGGGGAAAAATAAAATAAAATAAAAATTAGAAACATCTTAAATGTCTTTTTTGTTCTTTTTTTTTTCTTTTTTTTTTTTCTCTGTTGGTTTTGTTTAGGCTATTTTTTTTCTTCTTCATTTGTTATCTTCTCTTTCTTTACACTATTTTGAATGCTATTATTGTGAGTAACTTTATTTGTTGTGTAATTTTGCGCTACTTCTTAATACATAATTGATAATGATATAATTTCCACACAATCATGTGGATGTGTATATGCACATATATATTGATGAAGGTTACAACAACTACAGAGAGAATTAAGGGATATGATTACAACAAATTACAGGGAAAGAATTGACTAAAATCTATTCCATATTTATCTCTCTAATACCAGCAGTCAAGCGAGACGTGGGGTGAAGGCACACTCGAAGCTTGGAACGAAGGAACTCGAAAGCAGGTTGATGTAGACTTTTGGTGAAGACATCAGCGAGCTGAAGACTAGAAGGAACAAACTGAGTAGTGAGCTTTCCGAAGATACAATTTCACGAACGAAGTGACAATCTAGATCAATGTGTTTTGGACGTTTATGAGTAATTGGATTTTGGCTGAGGAAGATGGCACTTTTGTTGTCACACATTAAAGTAGGAGGAGCACGTGGTTTACACCGTGATTCACGAAGGAGATTGCAAACCCACATAACATCAGCAGCGGCATTAGCTAGAGCGTGGTACTCAGATTCACAGCTAGATCGAGAGACAATAGGTTGTTTCTTGGCACTCCAAGAAACCAGATTACCACCAAGAAAGTCAACATAACCGTAAGTGGAACGTCGAGTGTCAACACACCGAGCCCAATCGGCGTCAGAGTAAGCAGTGATAGCAGTATCCGAAGAGTGAGAGAAAGACAGACCAAAATGCAATGTACCCTTAACATACCGTAAGATCCGTTTTACCGGGGAAAAGTGCTCGATGGTTGGATTCTGGAGAAATTGACTCACCACATTGACAGAGTAAGATAAATCTGGCTGGGTAATAGTAAGATATTGGAGAGCACTGACCAGAGAATGGTACGAAGTAGGATCAAAGAGAGTTGGCCCTTTACTGGTGAAAGACACGCCAGGAGATAGTGGAGTAGCAACAGGCTTAAAATCAAGCATATTGGCACGTTCCAAGATGTCATGGGCATACTTGGCTTGACCGATGAATAATCCATCAGCAGTTCGAGATATTTCGAGACCGAGAAAGTAGGAGAGATGGCCTAGATCTTTAATAGCAAATTCCCGATGTGTATGAGTAATAAAGCGGCGAAGCATAGCGGAGTCGGAACCTATGACAATAATATAGTCAACATATAAAAGAAGAAAAATGAAAGAAGCACCATGATGTAGGTAAAATAATGAGGAGTCCGACTGGCTTGCTCTAAAACCAAGACTGAGAAGATATGAACTGAAGTGCTGAAACCAGGCAACTGGAGCTTGACGAAGCCCATACAAAGCCTTTTTTAGCCGACAAACATGTGAGGGAAAATAAGGATCCATAAAACCCGGTGGTTGAGCCATGTAAACGGGTTTAGTAAGAACACCGAAAAGCAGTCTTAACGTCAAGTTGATGGAGAGGCCACCGGAACTGAACCAATAGAGCCAGAATAATATGGATAGTTGAGGACTTAACCACGGGACTGAAAGTATGATGAAAGTCGGATCTTGGCAACTGACTGAATCCTTGAGCCACAAGACGGACTTTCTGATGCTCTACGAAACCATCAGACCGATACTTGGTACGGAATACCCATTTTGATCCAACAACATTGGTATTGGGAGGGAAAGGAACGAGGTCCCAAGTAGCATTGGATTGGAGAGCATCAATTTCTTCTTGCATGGCAGAGACCCAGTGAGGAAATTTAATGGCAGACTCGAAACCACGAGGTTCAGAAGATGCAGTGAGAGCATTAAGTAATGAGTGTGTGCAAGAAGAACATGATAACGAGGTTTAAAGATACCAGATTTAACATGAGTCACCATGGGGTGTGTAGAAGTCGGTTTAGATGCAGGGGGAACACTTTGAGAAGGAACCTGAGCGAAATGTGGGACCGGTTCGAGAGGCGGCACTGAATCGGGTTCCTGGGCCATGTCGGGAGGCTGGATATCTGAACTTTGGGCTAAAGAGGAGAGATCCTGGTGGGCTGAAGATGGAGAACGAGCTGTCTGTCGCTGATGGGCTGGTGAGGTTAATGGGCCGTCAGCTTGGGCCAGAATTGGGGAAGCTGGAGGCTGGGCTGAGACAAGAGGAGTGGGAGTATGGACTAGCGGTAGATGAATGGGGCTTCGATGTTGGGCTGCTTGAACTTGATGGGCCTGACCTGGAAAAGATTGGTAATGGTCCATCATGATTAATGTGGTCAAAGCCTGTTTCAAGAAATTTAGTTAGTGGCAATGATGGATTTTCCAATCCAGTGCAAACGGTTTCGACAGAAAATAGGAATAATGTTTCATCAAATTTCGCATGCCGAGTGATGAAAACCCGCGAGGTCCGTGGATCGTAGCAATCAATACCCTTGTGTAAACTGTTGTATCCTAAAAAAACACACGGTTGACTACGAGGAGAGAGTTTATTAGAGGCATAATCTCGTAGATACGGGAAGACCCGACAGCCAAATGGACGAAAAATTATCATAATTCGGACAAATATGATGGAGTAATTCAAACGGCGATTTATCCCCCAAAACAGGTGAAGGCAGGCAATTTATAGTGTAAACATCATTAGCAAATGTATCAAACTAAAACGAAGCAGGAGTATGCGAGTGAAATAATATAGACAACCCAGATTCAGTAATGTGACGGTGCTTTCGTTCTACACGACCATTTTGTTGGGGCGTGTAAGGGCAGGAGAATCGGTGAAGGATGCCATGCAAATTTGTAAAATTTCGATGTTGTTGAAAATTGAAAAACTTTCAGTGTTGTTGAAAATTGATTACAAATGAGAGTGTTAAAGCGAACGAACACATCAAAGAATTCAGTTTTTGAGCGTAGGGGATAAAGCCATGTAAACCAAGAAAAATCATCAACAAAAGCAGCGTAATAGCGATAACCATCAGTAGAAACAATTGGCGCAGGGCCCCACAAATCACAATGAACTAAGTCAAGAACTTGACTGGCACGTTTGTCATTCAACATAAACGAGAGGCGTTTGCTTTTAGCCAATTGACACGAAGAGCAAACACGCGTTGTAGCTAACAAAGAAGTAACGGATAAACAACCAAGTTTATTAAGCAAACTGATAATTGAAAAAGGGACATGCCCCAAGCGAAGATGCCATAAATCGAAACTGGCCTTTAAGCTCGGACGAGAAACAGCGGTAGCTAAAGCCTGATAACCATGGTCAAGCACATATAGGCCTCTTTCACATCTGCCCTGTGCTAGTATTGCCTTTGTCACTCGATTCTGAATAGTGAAATTTTTGTCAGAGAAAACCACATCAACCGGAAAGTCATTTGTCAATTTACTGATAGAGAGATAATTTTTAGACAAATGAGGAACAACCCACATGTCAAATAAGTGAACATCATTATTTAACGAACAATGACTAGTATGAGAAATGGGTAAGAGAGCACCATTACCGACAATAATGGAACTTTTACCGGTATAAGGCGAAGCCGAATCCAAGTGTGTATTTTGATTGGTCATATGAGCAGACGCCCCGGAGTCCACAAACCAATCAGGCGATGAGTCGGAGACATTGCAAGAAGCATGAAAAGCCTGGGCAATGTTAATAGCACCTCTTTTCTATTCTTTACTTTTACGTTTTTCCTACAACATGTTATCAACACAAAACTCTACAATTCGGATACAAAATATCGATATATCCACATAGAGTGCAATATCAATCATCACAACTTGATTAAACAGCCGCCAAAATCTCAGCAGCGCAATTGATAACAAAAAATCAACGCAGGTGATGTGAAACAATTTTTTAATTGAATCGCTATGCTATATATTGCTATTAATCAACACAGACTATTGAAATTCCTTTCAACCCATGTTAATTTCATGTCGGCCATTTATTTTTTAATGATATATTTGTTCCTACAATACATGTTGGTTTGTGGTATATGTATATGTATGTAAAGTAGATGGTGTGTACGTTAATATAATAATAACAATTATCTGAATGATTGATTTTGATTATGCTTTTAATTTTCATTGTATGTAATACAATAACCTATTGGATTATTTAACTTATCATTATAATCTACAATAGCTTACTAATGAATTATGTTCGAAAATTTGATATTGATAAACTTCTGCAATTTGAAGTCATATTAAAAGTGAACTGTCATGTTTATACATCCACTATGACTCACACATTCTTATGTGTACTTGATCTACATTGATTGTTGTTCCAATGGTTGTATTACTCTAATGAAATAGTGTAAATATTGTATGCGGTTCTTATTTTTCTACGATTATGGTGATATATATTATACGTACAGTTTTACATAAACAACTTCTCTCATGATTAATAAGTTTTCCCTTGCTATTTTCATTGCTATTTTGCGAGTATCAACCCGCTTCTATTGGAATGGAGTCTGGATTGGAAGCTTGTGGTTCCTAAACTTATTAAATATTCTTTAAAGCTTGAGAAGTGCCTTAGGAAAAAATCGTGTCTTTCCTACAAGGTAAATCAAATCGTCCCTACTTTATGAATTAAATGCAAATGATGAATATTTTGCTTACTATGGCATGTGGCATGATGTATATTTGTTTGGGACACTAGTTTTCTTGTGCCTTAATTTTTAAGTATTTTGGTTAAAATTGATGGATAAGACAGACTCTGAATGCATATTTTTCATATGATTTAGATACAACAAGTTCTTGGGGGGTAATTGATAATGAATTTATATGTTCATTTGACATTTATATACAATTTTCGCAATAAGGCATCTTTGCTTGATTTTATATGATATTCATAACCACTTTGTTTCGGATGATAATACTTTCTAGTGGAACTGAAAGTAACACTTGAATTATTTATGCTCTTATAAGATTGCGTAATTAACAGTCGTAAATAAAGATATTTGCATGAGAAATTGGACTCAATTTAAATTATTGGACTCATAAGAAATTGAGTACTACACTTAAAAAGAAATGTTTTCACAAATCATGCCATTCACCGATCCTAAGGACAAAGAATCGTCGAACAAAGTCAAAGTCTATGCTATAACGAAATTGACCCTAAGGACAAAGAATCGTCCAACAGAGTCAAAGTTTATCCTAACTTACTTTGAAAGTATTCTTTAGTTAAAGGATACCTCGATGAACTGTGGGTTGCCATAAAAGAAATTTTGGAATAATAAATAACACTCTACTTTCAAAATTAATTATTTTATGAAAAAAAATCCACTTACTAGACTACAAAAGGGTCAATGAATTTAATAACGACATGTTTTGTCTGAAAACAAAAATCTCTTTATGTGTAAAGAAATCACAGAAGATGATATGATACGGAAAAATTATTTACTTTCCTACTCCAATGCTTATATTAGCGAACCTGTATAGGCTAGAGTATGAAATAAAAGGATTACAATGTTCAATTAGCAAATCAACCCTAAACCCTAAAATAACACCAAACGTATTGGGATAAAGAAAATTTCATAGCCTAACTATGGTGAACTAAATAGTGAAAATAACCTCAAAGTAAAGGGAACGAATGTGTCTGTCTCTACAATTGTGGTAATGATACACCACAAAGTAAAGGACATAGAAGCCCTAGAGACCTTCCGATGTGCCTACCCTAAATGGTCGTGGTGGTTATGAAAACAATGTGCAAAAGACACCTCTGAACCCTCTAAACAAAAGGGATAAAGTTGGTAATGAACTTTTAAATAAGTGTGAAAATATTATACTTTTGTATGAAAACTGCTAGAGCAGCTAACTATAAGAGATACAGGAAACAAAGACTCATTGCATCACTGCACAATGATCATTTTTGCATCACAAGTACTAAAAGGGCGAAGAATCGTCGAATTCTTTAGATGCCTAATGACATAACAATTATAATCACAAAAACGCTCTATATGCACTAAGAGCTACTAAAACATTGTTAAGTAAAGATACTCGTGTCAAAGATTATCATTAGAAACTACCTGTGAGAATGGAATTGAATATATTTATAATATTTCTAATGAATGTGAAAGGAAACACATCCTAGAGAAATTAATGAGTCAATCTAGTGGTATGTACTCAACTACTATGATGACCGTTGGATAAAATATTGTACCAAAAATGAACTTTTGTACACAAAATTATATATTATTACCCACAATGGAATTTGGGATACATACTTATATTTGTTACCCAAAAGGTACTTTGAGACACAAACTAATATGTTGTACTTTTTAATGAACTTTGGGATGCGGACTCATATGTTGCTACCAATAATGGACTTTGGAATGCTGACTCGTGTTGGCTTTGGTACAAGATCTTTAGATATTCAAGTCATGACATGATGATCATATTAAGAAATTATATGGACATTCTCTCTTTCGAATGAAATACAAAAGGATGAAAATCTGATATGATGTACAATATCAGTGCTTATCTTATAATAACATAGTTAATGCTTTCTAAAGTACTAAAAGCACGACCAACATCCCATTGTGCCTCATTAACTGTTTTAGGGCACATCACTCATTCTACCAAGCCTACTATTTAGCAATAAGTAGGATCGAGACCTTCATATTCCATTCTTACAAAAGAACACAATATAATATATGTGGATCTATCAACCCAGAAAGCGGGCCATTAAAGTATCTATGGTTCTGGTAAATGCTTTGACACACTAACTTATTATCACATTATTGTCCAAAAGAAATGTTGCATTTGAAAAAATCCTAGAAAATACTATATAAAAGCTCACCACCCCCACTTCATAAAGTCTATAAGACTTATTAACTCTAAGGAGTTCTCATCATAAGGATTTGATGATTATTGCATATCTGCCAGGATCAATGTATAGCATCCTTTAACCCATGTGTATACATAAAAATGGTCTCACATATGCCACCATCAAAAGAATATAGATGGAGGATTAGGCATTGAAATGCATACTAAAATGTCTACCAGATATGGGGTTATGCAATATCGTTGCAACTTTACTTTATTTATCTCTGACCCACTGCTAACCAATAATTTATGCGTACCAGTTGGTAACTGGATTCAACCTGATGTTTTTACAATTATACATATTTGGGTATGCAGTATATGTGTCTATTGCGTCCCCCCACAACACATCAAAATGGATCATTAAAGACGATTAAGTATTTATGCTGGATATGGATTCCCAACTATTACCTGCTATTTGGAATCTTTAACAGGCGAGATCTTTTTACCGCAAGATTAACGGATTATCACTTTAATAAGACAGTCTTCCCATCGTTAGGGGGATATAAGAAAAAGAATTTCCTAAGGGAACGACATAAAGTGTTTCCCAGTATGTCTCATTAGGATCCCCACACTTCATAATGTAAAGTGAAGTAAAATGAATCATCGATCTTCAAAGTATGGAAGATTTGATAGTTGATGCATTTACTAAAATCGCTAAAGTGACAAGATCATATATACTAGCTGCAAACGTGCATGTAAGGTTAAAAGTCCCTAGTAAGGGGCACAACACCGCAGATAAAGGTGTTGCAACCACTCTTAGTGGAGGTTTGGTTGAGATCGTGGCTCCCAAAAGGAAATGGGGGATGCCACATAGTTTGATGAACACCTGCTCAAGGAAAGAGGCAGGTGTGGCACAATTTGAATCGTCAATGAAAAGAAATGCTCTCAAATTATCTCTAATTAATTATGTCCATGAATCATCACTGGAGGATGCTCCGAAGTTTAATATGATTCTAGAGATAATGAGAGTGCATGTGAGTTAATGAAAAAATCTTTCACGTGCATTGATGATGTATAGATTGTTGCTCAATGAATTATAGAGCACAATAATTTTGAACCACGCTCTATTATAAGATATCAATAAAGAGCATATTGGCCTATCTGGAATTAATCCAGGTAGAATCGATTCTAAGATAAAACTACAGGTATTTGATTTGGTAGTGCTAGCCTCATTAAGTGTAAAGTCTGTAGGACATAAAATATGTTTTGTCAGTAAGCATAGTGAGAAGAATAAAGTCCGGAGATACAAAACTTAACTTAAAGAACAAGGTTTTCTCACAAAGCCTTGGAATTGACCATGAGGAGACATATTCTCCCGCAACGGACGTCTTAACATCTTATTGATAAGTTTCCAAAGGATTGGAAATGCAGCATATTAATATGGTTACAACATATCACTTTGGAGATCTTGTTATTGAGATATGTGAAAGTGTCAGATAGACTTGCATTGCCCAACTCAAGTGACTCTAGACCACGGAGTGCATTTACAATATTAGATTGAAATGCTCACTTTGATTGAAATAAATCTGGATGGAAATGTTATACCCGTCAAAGTGACTACTTGATTGGGAAGGGAAAGAACAAGTAGTATTGCCCCTATGCATTTATAAAGAAAACGAGTTCAATTTTTGCAACTATAGCAGCTTATGTCGATGTTAAGGACATAATAGGTACTCTTAAAGAAATAAGAGATACTGTGATGTATTTAAAATCTAAATTGAGATAAAGGATCATGATAAAACTCGGTATTGTCTATGCCTTGAACTATAAGACCGAGTTTGTGGAATATTAATTCCTCAGTTTGCATAAATCCAAAAGATTATTAGGCGATTTAACATGGATAGAGTGCAAGCTGTTAGCACTCCTATGATTGGTTGAAGTGTGAACATAAGGAAAGATCCATTTGAGTCTAAAGGAAATGACGAAAGAGTTATTGGGAGATGAAATTCTCTACTTAATTGAAATGTGTGCATTATTGTACAATAAGCTCAATGCACTCAACCATGTATTACTTTCTCAAAGAACATGTTGGTTATATTTTACTTAAGATAACGCAATATCAATGTTATGATATCAAATAGTATTTTGACATATGAAAGAAATCATTGACACATATTTGTTCAGCCCATATTTGAGACAAGAGATATTACAAATGACATTGTAAACTCTAAAGGAAATGTCAAATGCTCATATAGTAAGATAAAAGGATTGCAAAAGAATATGTAACTCCTAAGTAAATGTTGAAACTACCTCCCACTACGAAATACTAAATACTACTTTGGTTGATTTAGATGTTGGTTGTCTTAGTGGCCAATATAAAGGTCATTACCAAACTGATTATGTATTACCATGAGGAACATGAGGAAAACTTGAAGATCAACTAATCACAACTACTCAAGCTACCTCATCACATTACTCATGGATGATATCTCACGAAGTTCATTAACCTATATGGTTAAAGTATTAGTGACGAGCTATACCACTGAAGAGCCTATCTGAAGTTATGAAGATGAAGTTATTTGCAACAAACGAATGGATTATGCTACATATCAAAGGTGATGAGACCAAGCATTTACCGCCAACGTTTTTCTATAAACGCAACCACGTAATATCCTCATTATTTATGTAAATTTGAGGATAAAGAGATTTTCAAAACTCTCTTGATATATGTACGTATCAGGGGAGAGATATAAACTTCAGGGGGAGTCTCAACAAAGGTGCGTTTCACTCTTTTTTCCTTCGACTAAGGTTTATTTTTTCCCACTGGGTTTTGTTAATTGGCAAGGTTTTTAATGAGGCAACAAGTTATGCACCAATTCTCTTTTGCCTTAACACAAGGGGGAGCGTTGAAGGAAAAATACAACTAGTGTGCATTTGTCAAAGTTAACTAATGAAGGGCAATTTAGGTATTCACTTATATTTGTAGATTTATGAAACCCTGTATTTTAAAACCTTATATATAGGGATCTGATGAATGAGAAATCCCTAATTATTTTGCGCCTCTTTTCTGTTCTTTACTTTTATACTTTGCCTACAACACAAACAAGATAATTAAGGAGTTCCATTTTTAAGGAAAATAACAAATGGTTGTATTGGAAGTTTAAAGTTCAAAATAAAATAATGATAAAGATATTTGTCTAGATCATAGATATAAAAAATCTGGTATTTTCGTAATTAATGTATTTTAGTAGTTTAGAGAATCCATTATGCCCCTTAATTAATTTGGCCAGATTTCATTTGAAATTCAAATTTTAATTTGAATTTTGTCACATTTCTCTCTCTAAATTAAAATATTTTTAGCTCTCTTTATATTTGTGCTACAATGTCCAAGAAAACGTCACTCATCTTTTAAAGAAAGAATTCAGTAGTGTTATATTGCTACTTCATTGTAGACCCTATAATTATTTTCTTTCTTATTCCCTTCTTGATCCAAAAATAATTTTTGAATATTTATTTTTTCCTGTTATCTTCGAAAATAAAAACAGAGCTCAAATACAATGAGTCGAAGAAAATTTATTATACAAAATAAAAATTAAATTAAATATGCAACAATGTAATTATAAATAACTCATAAATTATAGGAATAACTATTTTTTAAACTATACGGGCGTTCTAATTTTTTCTTCAATATAACATTAAGTTGAATTATCATTATTATTGAATCTAAATTAATATACAACATTGTACGTGAAATGTGTGTCCGTGTATATATATATATACACACACACTACAAGATATATACTAAAATGTTTAGACCCGCTTTAGCTTATCAATTATTGGACTCGATTGGCTTATCGAGTCAACAAGTATCCATTATTTGACCAGGTTGGCTTATCGAGTCAACTACTATTCACTATTTGTCTGCTTCAAACTTATCGCCTCAATAAGTAACTACTTGTGGAGACGATTGTCTTATCGAGTCAACTAGTGTTTAACCCGATTCAGCTAATCAAATAAACTAGTATCCACTATTTGACTCGTTTCGGCTTCCACTATTGGACCCGATCGACTTATCGAGTAAGGAAATAGCCACTATATGACCTGATTACACTTATTGCATCAACTAATACCATTATTTGACCTATTTAGGTTTATCGATTCAACAAGTATCCATTATTAATAGGACCCGATTGACTTATGGAGTACACAAGTATTCACAATTGGACCTGATTCGGCTTATTAGCTCAACTAGTACCCACATTTGACCCATGTCAACTTATCGGCTTAACAAGTATCCACTACTAGAACTCATTTGCTCACCAAGTCCACAAGTGTCTACTATTTGACCTGATTCGGCTTATCAGATCAACTAATGTCCGCTATTTGACACTTTTCGGCTTAATAGCTCAACAAGTACCCACTATTGTACCCGATTTGCATATCAAGTCAACAAGTTCCATTATTTAACTCGGTTCAACTTATCAGAATAACTAGTACTCACTATTTTGACCTATTTTTGCTTATCAGCTCAACATGTATCCACTATTGGACTCGATTGGCTTATCGAATCAACAAGTATCCATTTATTTGACCCCATTCAGTTTATCGGATCAATTAATACCCACTATTTTGCTTCGTTGAGTATTATCCGCTCAACAAGTATCAACTATTGGACCCAATTGGCTTATCGAGTCAACAAGTATCCACTATTTGACTCGATTCAAATAATCGGGTCAATTAGTACCCACTATTGCACCCGATTGGCTTATCGAATCAACACATATCCATTATTTAACCCAACTCGGCTGATCGAATCAACTAGAACCTACTATTTGACCCGTTTTGGATTATCGGATCAACAAATATCAACTATTGGACCCCATTAGCTTATCGACTCAACAAATATCCACGGATTGACCAAATTCGGATAATTTGGTCACCTAGTACCCACTATTTGACTCGTTTCACCTTATCGACTCAATAAGTATCCACTATTGGACCCGACTGGCTTATCAAGTCAATAATTATCCATTATTTGACCTAATCGAACTAATCAGATCAACTAGTACTCATTATTTGTCCCGTTTTGGCTTATCAACATAACCAGTACTCACTGTTTGACCTATTCTGCCATATCAGCTCAATAAGTGTCCAATATTGGACCTGATTGGCTTATCAAGTTAACAAGTATCCATTATTTGACCCGATTCAGCTTATCAAATCAATTAGTACCCACTATTTAACCAATTTTGGCTTATCGGATAAATACGTTTCTACCATTGGACAGCGTATCAAGTCAACAAGTACCACTATTTGACCTTATTCGGCTTATCAGATCAACTAGTACCCACTAATTAACTCATTCAGGCTTATCAACTATTGGACTCGATTAGCTTATCGAGTCAGCTAATCGAGTCAGCAAGTATCAATTATTTAACCCGATTCGACTAATTGGATCAACTAGTACCCAATATTTGCTTGTTTCGGCTTATCAAATGAACAAGTATCCGCTATTGAACCCGATTGGCTTATAAAGTGAACAAGTATCTACTATTTGACTCGTTTCACCTAATTGGATCAACTAGTACCCACTATTTGACTTATTCCGGCTTATCGGTGCAACAAGTATCCACTCGGTTAACTTTTTGAGTCAACAAGTATTTATTATTATACTCGATTCGACTTATCGGATCAACTAGTACCCATTATTTGACCTGTTTTGGCTTATCGGTTTAGCAAGTATCTACTACTGGACCTGATCGGCTTATTGAGTCAACATGTATCCACTATTGGACCTGATTCGACTTATCAGATCAGCTTGTATCCATTATTAGACTCATTTCGGCTTATCAGCTCAAAAGTACCCACTATTGTACCTGATTGGCTTATCGAGTCAACATGTACTCACTATTTGACTAGATTTGACTTCTCAGATCAAGTAGTACCTATTATTTAACCCGTTTTGACTTATCGGAGCAACATGTATCCACTATTGGACACAATTGGCTCATCGAGTCAACAAATGTCCTCTATTTGACCCAATTCGGATAAGCAGATCAACTTGTACCCACTATTTGATCTGTTTCATCTTATCGACTCAAAAAGTGTCCACGATTGGATCCGATTGGTTTATCGAATCATCAAGTATACACATTTATCTCGATTCAGATAATTGGATTAATTAGTATTCACTACTTCACCTGTTTCAGCTTATCGGCTCAACAAATATCCAGTATTGGACCCGATTGGCATATCGAGTCAACAAGTATCCATTATTTAACCCGGTTTGAATAATCAGATAAACTAGTACCCACTATTTAATATGTTTCCGCTTATCGACTCAATAAGTATCTACTATTTGACCTAATTTGGATAACCAGATCAACTAATACTCACTATTTGATCCATTTTGGCTTATCGAATCAACAAGTATCTACTATTGGACCCGATTGATTTATCAAGTCAACAACTATCCACTATTTGACCCGACTCGAATATTCGGATCAACTAGTACCCGTTACTTTATCTGTTTTGGCTTATCGGCTCAACATGTATCCAATATTGGACCCGATTGGCTTATCAAGTCAACCAGTATTTGTTATTTTACCCAATTCGCCTAATCGGATCACCTAGTACCCCTTTTTTTACCCGTTACTATAACATAGCTTTTTTTTAGTTGGACAGAGGAGATTTAGTGTATTAAGAAAGTACTAGTATTTCTCTTGCGCGTTGCACGATATGTAATAGTTTTTTATAATATAATAATATATTATTATTAATTGTAATTTAATTATATATTTTGTGAACGAGTGAGACAACGTTAACTATTTCATTAACATATTTTTAATATAAAAATATAGGTATAAACAACAAAGAATAGATGGTAAATCGTGCAATCATGTCATGTTCGAATTATATTATTGTGTTTTCATGATATCTATTTTATTTTAGTATAAACATAACAAAAAGGAACAAACTTAATTTAATTTTGAAAAATAAATTTGAAAACATAATTTATTAGCTTAAAAATAATATTTATTTTATTTTTCACAAATGATAAATAATAATAGACGCATTGTGCATGCATACTATCTATTAAATAGTATCAACCATCTCTGTACAAAGATACATATACATATACACACATATATATATATATATATTTGCATTACAACACAATTTAATTAGTACAAAAAATTGAGATTAAATGAAATATAACAAAATAAAATGGAAGATTTTTATTAAAAAAAGTGATTAACTTGTTTAGGCATTAAGACTATTATCTTTGTCCATTTTCTATTAATTTTTTTAGTGGTCAGCCATCTTTTTATTTGTAAACCAAATTAACAACCAATTAATTTTATTTAAAAATAAATTAGTTTCCAAGCCAAAAAGACATTGATTTTATTTTTATGAAAATCATATATCAATATGTTATAATATTAAAATTTTTATTAATACATTATAAACTAACATAGAAAAATAAAAAAGTTAATTAAATTTTATCATGCTTTTAGATTTGTACCTTAAGTTAATTTGTATATAAAAAGTAGTAAAAGTGAACTAATTAGCTTAACAAATTATTTTGGTTGATATGCCTTTTTTTATTGGATATTAGTGTAAACACGCACTGTAAAAGTACTCCTCCCCTCTCATGAAAATAGTCATGGTTCAAAAATAGTTCTTGTCCAAAAGAAAAAGTCTAGTTTCAAAAATCAATTTATTAGTTGGAACAGAAACATATAATTTTAGTTTCACAAATAAGCTAATTTGCTTGAATAATCAAATAAAAAGAAGTGAGAATTCACTATTTTTAAAAGGCGTACCTCCACCTAACTGACCACAATAAAATCCTGTACCTTTGGGGAACATAATTTATTTCTACTTTTAGTTTTATTTTGTTTTTAGGAAAAGTTATATCAGTTTTTATTATTTTCTCTTTACGATAAAATCTATTCGAACAAATCATAAATTATTAAGATATAAAAAAAGTAAAATATTATCTGATTTTTTCCAAAACTATTATTATCTAATAATCTTAAGTGTTTTGTTCGCATAAAAATATTTTTTAAGTATCAAAACATATTACTATTAATCTAATAAAATAATTTAAATATAAAAAAATAATATTCTACTTTTTTATATGCGATATGTATGTTAAATTTGAATTTTCTGGAATGTTACATTTGTATTTTTAGGAGCACACCTACATAGTCCAATGCACATGACAGGGTTAACTGTATTAAGAAATGAATTTTAGTGATAAAAGTTAATGTGTTTTAAGTGAAGTAATAATGTAAGAATAGTGAGGGAGAAGATTAATTAATGATGGTTTATGGCAGGAATTAGAAGAGGAAAGAAGTTTGCGTGCTAAAAATGAAAAAGTTAGAGCCAAAACACATTAAGGGCTAATATGTCATTAACAAAGAATTTAACAATTAAGAATTAATTAATTACGGATCGTGGGTGTTTAGCGGCGGCAGTTTTTTTTGGAAGAGATATTAATCATGGGAATAATTAAGGAAGTTATAATTTATAAGGAATCATTTACACATTCTATTAAATTAGGTAATTAGATATTTTCTTTACCGGATTAAAGGTGGAATAAATTTTAAGTGGTCCAATTAATTAATATATAGGAGAGTAGGTGCTAAGTTTACAATGTTATATTATGAAAATAATAAACAAGTATTAAAAGTCATTCAATTGGACTTATATTATCAAATCTGTTGACAAGATTAGACTTTTGGATAAGAGTGTACTATTTTACCATACATAATTCTAGATGAACATAATTGGAATGTGTCTGTCCTTATTTAAATACATTCCTGTGTGTGTGTATATATATGCAAGGGGTGTTTTGTAATTGTTTCCAATAAGTGATTTTAAAGTGTTTATAACACTTCAAATATATTATGAAAATGTTAAAGATGGATTTTGAGCACGGTCGATTACAAACACCCAATAATTAGGGTTGAGTATAAATTTATAAAATCGCTCGACCAATCGAATCAAATCATACTGCACCACTATCTAATTTTTTTATGGATAATCAGCGGTTATTTTTTTTGCCAAAAACCACACCGAATATGCGGTGCGATTAGTTTTTCGCTCAATAACCGCACCGATCGCACTGCATTATATGTTAATATGTTTAATATGTATCTAAACTATATATGAGTCCCGACTCCTGTCATATTGATTGAGAAATTATGCCCACAATTGTTAATATAATATGAATTTTGTAATAAGTACTCCATAATTGGTGTGTTAGCATATATGTTTGTATAGTTATATTTTCTTACTACGTCACATATTAGAACCATATCCTATTTATGTTCATACGTTGTTTGATATTTTTCATCTTTACATTTACTTGTAGATTATAATTATAAGTTTTTACTTTTACATTTAATTGAAATTACAAGACAGTCACAAATCGATTGCAACTGCACTTAACTACGTACTCATTCTTTTCACATAAATCATGATATAATTTTAAATAAAAGATCGAGCAGTGTAAATTTATTAAATATAACTGCAAAATCGCAACCGCAATCGCGAGCACCCCTACTAATAATACAGGCGGTAGGCTCCATCCTCTTTTGGATTCTTATTTGATTTTTCTGAAAAGTTGGTTACCTTTTGGTTACAAACTTGTACCAAAGCACGTTTCCCGATAGAGATAGAGAGATTGTCTATTGCTATAAAAGTGGGAATCAATGGCCATTGTCCTAACCAGTTCATTATTTCCTATACCACAGTTACAAAAAACCAAGCAATAATTTAAGTTGTCCTCCCACAAGTACAACAGTCAATGGAGAGTAAGAAAAGCAGCACCAAATACGTCGAGACGAGTGTTGAGATTTCCACCGATTCAGCCGACCTTGTGAAAAGAACAGGTAGATCTCAGATTATGGATGTTTCTCTAAAGATGACTGGAGATTGTTAGTCACTAGATATTTGCAGGGACGATATGGACGGCAATAGCACATGTAATAACAGGGGTTATTGGGGCGGGTGTACTGTCTCTGGCATGGAGCACCGCCCAGTTGGGATGGATTGCGGGGCCACTAGCTATAATACTCTTCGCAACCATTACTCAGATTTCCACTCTGCTAGTATGTGACTGCTACAAGTCTCCAGATCCGCTATCCGGCCCCACCCGGAATCCCTCCTTCATTCAGGCTGTTGCCTTTTACTTGGGTTGGCTCACTTTCTCTACTTGGATGGATCTTCTCACCAATGTATGTAAATTCATTATATAGGATTTGTTCCACTGTTATGTTTCAGGAAAAAAACAGCAAACAATCTGTGGACTATTTGTGCTGGAGAGCTTCTATGGCTGTGGAATTGCTTATACCATCGCCACCGCCTCCAGTGTTGAGTAAGTTTATTTATGAAAATCAAGACTCCTTAACAATCTGTGCCTTTATTATATATTGGTTGTGATCAGGTGTGCTACACACACATGATTAAATTTTGAATAAATGACAGTATCTAATTTTAAATGACTAGACTGTTAAAAGACATTAGCTGATTGTGAGGATGATGCAGAGCAATTCTACGGTCAGATTGCTACCACAGTGAAGGGCATGATTCCAAGTGCGAGTACGGGAACAACTTATTTATGATGGTATTTGGGTTAACACAGGTGGTAGTATCTCAGATACCAGATTTTCACAACATGGCATGGCTCTCTGTTATTGCTGCAATCATGTCCTTCGCCTATGCTTTCATTGGATTCGGACTTGGCTTTGCAACTGTCATTGGTATAACTCATCTTTACCCTCGTCTTTTCCTCTTTCGTGTCGCCCAAACTAATGAATTATGTCAGCTCTGGCGATTTAGGACAATAATCTTTGCATTAAATGTCAAATCCATTGGTGGTTGTTTGGATCAATTTGAATTGAAATCCATCAGCTTCATTTCAAACATTATTGAAATTGAGATATCGATTTGTGGTTTTGTAGAGAACAGAGAGATTAAGGGGAGTATTGGAGGCGTTCCAACACATACTTCTGCTCAGAAAGTGTGGCTAGTTTTTCAGGCACTTGGAGACATAGCTTTTTCCTATCCATATACTCAAATCGTCCTCGAAATTCAGGTATTTATATTAAATGACTACTTATTTATTTAATACAATATTTACACAAAAAATAAAAAAATAGCTTTTACTTGATTGAAGGATACTCTGAAATCACCTCCGGCAGAAAACCGGACAATGAAGAAGGCAACCATAGCAGCAATACTCATCACCACTTTCTTCTACCTTAGCTGTGGAGGTTTTGGATACGCTGCATTTGGTAACCAGACACCGGGGAACCTCCTGACTGGATTTGGGTTTTATGAACCGTATTGGCTCGTAGATTTCGCTAATGCTTGCATCATTCTACATCTTGTGGGAGGATATCAGGTAGTACTCAATTTTAGTTCGTTTATTTGCTTCGTTTCATTATAAAGACATTGAACTAACCAACATACGACACTTGGCATTAAGGTATACAGCCAGCCCGTATTCGCATTCGTAGAGAAATGGTTAGCAAACAAGTTTCCACAGAGTGAATTTGTCAACAAATTCTACACTTGTCAGCCTCCATTACTGCCTGCCTTTAAGCTGAACATGCTAAGGTTGTGTTTTCGAACTGCGTACGTCATATCGACCACCGGAATTGCGATGATCTTCCCTTATTTCAACCTAGTTCTGGGAGTACTGGGGGCACTCAACTTCTGGCCAATTGCTATATACTTCCCAGTGAAAATGTATTTTGTGCAATCTAAAACTGAAGCATGGACAAGAAAGTGGGTTGTTCTTCAGGGTTTCAGCATGTTTTGTTTGATCCTCTCTGTGGTGGGGTTTGTTGGGTCTGTTGAAGGACTAATGAGGGCCAAATTTAGCTAATAATCAAGTATTATTATGTAGGCTCAACTTAATCTTCATACCTCTCAAGCGTATGTAGAGATATTATCTCGTTTTACAGCTCTCAAATTGAGCGCGGACATCAAACACATATTGTTATTTTGTGGGGTTATTTTGTTTTTTTTTTTTTTTTGTTTTTTTTTTTTGTGGAAATTCATTCATAGATCAACGGCAAAATGCCTTTGCCAAAAATAGATGTTCAAGTGAATTCGACACATCACCAACCATTTTTGGGGAAACTCCAAATTAAAAGCAAATTGGGTTAATTGGTACCATTTGCCCAATCTAACTAAACTAAATTTAACAAAATGAAAGTGATGCAATAAAAGATAAAACTACGCAAATAAACAAGCCTCCATATGTCAGGTGTCCTCTTCATCGATTCAGGATAACATTCACGTTATCCACTACAACTTCCAACCTTTGAATGCCCAAATCTGCCACCAGTCTGACCCCTTTGAGTATTGTTGATGCCTCTGCGACGTCAACTTCCAAACGCTCCTCCAACAGCACCATACCGCTGCGGAAAACCCCTCCATCCTCATCCGGGATCGCACATCCTAATCCGGTACCTTTCTTCTGAATGCATGAGGCATCCGTGTTGAGTTTCATCACACCATTTGATGGCGTCCTCCATGTTTTGAAAACTGCAGCAGTGGCCTTCATCATCAGTGGCAGTTTTGGGTTTTGGAAATCAAGCAATGTACTTTCCGCAATATTATAGCATCAGGTATGGTCCATATCTTCATCCTCAAAATACTTTAGGTTTCGAGCTGTCCAAGCCATCCATAGTAGCATGCATAATTTAGAATGAACCTCTTTATCCAGGATTGAAAAAATTCGTTCCAACTAATCCGCAATTGGGTGGGGTTATTAGCACCACCAATTTCTCTAATTTGCCCTATGAAAAGAATAATTATTTTAGCATTTGGTTAATTTCTTATTTTACAGTATTACTGATATTTATCGTACACTTTTAAATCTTGACTTGTATGTCTGAACAAGATTATATTTATCCGAATAAAGTGACAATACCTTTTTTAAAGTGTATTAAGATGAAGTGAGGAACTAAGGGTGTTAATAATACATATAAATTCTAGGAATTTGGCGGTGAAGTAGGCTAGCTTTATGATCATAATGTTCACTGCCTACTTATTTCAATATACTCCTCGGTAAGTGTTGATTGCTCAACTCTTATTCAATCATTTATATGATCATAATGTTCACTGCCTACTTATTTCAATATACTCCTCGGTAAGTGTTGATTGCTCAACTCTTATTCAATCATTTATAAAAGGGAAATCGCCAATATAGGAATAAGAAAATAAATAGAATGATCATAAAATGATAAAATGTTATCTTCATCATCAAGGCCTTCCGATGCTCAGCCCTGAAATAGTACCTGCAAAACCACCAGAAGTATTTCCTGGTGGAAAATCTCTGATGCTAAAGTCAGTGACAGGAGTTGAAGAAACTAAGAAAAGATTGAATTCTTGATAGAGAAATAAAGATGAATAAAACAACAAAAATATACCTTATATTGAATCTCATAAAAGGTGTGTCCTGCCAAATGAGGCAACCCAGAAATTGACAGCTAAAAGGTTCTTAGTCTTAATATATCTTATCATGACTCTGAATGCATCACATAATGGTTATTCAGCATTACAATTAGACACTAGGTCTTGCCAATGACAGCTCTGGAGAAGAATACTTTTTCCTAGAAAGATCTCCCAACTTTGATACCGTTGCGTCATATACCTAATGGCCTACTGATCGCTCTATTTTCTATTAGCTAAACCGCATGTGCAAGGTATAGTTAATAGTTTAGTGGTGAGTAAGGCTGCATCCCATAGAGATTGGTGAAGGGATCCTAGTCAAAGTACTACGGTCGTTTTGGTCTGATATATCTAGGCTAATCGAATAAATGATTGATTGATATTGTCCTAGCTATTCTAACTAGACTCTATATTAAAGCAATTAGACAATTAAAACTATTATCTAATAAAGAATAAATTAAATAACAAAAATATATTCAAGGGAATCGATTTCAATTATGCTTCACCCAAGATTTCTATTTAATTAATAAATCTTTAAACCGAATTCTAGTTCCTATAGGACGATCACACGATTAAGTTTAAACTCCATCACGAAGCAAATGAATCGTTTATTACATGCAAGAGCCACCATCTCCGATCGACTACTATACATATAACTTCTAAAAGTGTTAAACATTAATGCCCTCACAAATACCTCAAACTTCTCAGCTGATATTGAATATTTATGCTACGTGTGCTAAGCCTATTAATAATTCTCCACTCTTGGATCTCGATTCAAGCCTGACATATCTAATAATTGATTAGATCATTAAACACAAAAGTCAATTCCAAACAACATAGATAGCAATGTAGAACGAGATTCAATCATTAATAAAACCCAAAAGATCCACATAATTTACTCTAACCTAAAACAAAAGCAACTACTCCATAATTAAATAAATAATAACAATAATGAAAGACAAAAATAATAAGCTAAAATACTAATACTAGACCAAAGATTGATGATGACGTGCTCCTCTAGGATACTCCGCTGCTACTCCTTGCTCTCTCTCGGCTCTCCTACTCTATGATACTTATTCTAAACTATTCTGAACCGTCTAAAAACTATGATAAACTATGAAAAAACTGACTTCTAACAATTCCTAAGGCTACAAACTTATAGGAGTACATAATAATAGGTTCAGACTGGGTTTAAATTGGATAAAAACTCGTAAAATGCATCTCCCAAGAGTTAAACTCATCATTTTGCATGACCGAATAAAGCTAAGACCTTTGGTCAAGCCAACGCTCGTCGATTTCGCTTGATTTTTCAAAAGCACAAGGTGGACGGCCGAATTAGTGCACTCTATTCGGTCGAGCAAATGCAAGACTGCACTGTAGGTCCAATCTTTAAGCTATTTTTGAAGGTTTTCCGATCGGAAATTGACTTTGGCTATTTTTGGAAATGTTGTAGATAATAGAATTAACGTTCCAATGACACTAGTTTCACCTCGATTGGATTTGGATAACTCAAGTTATGGATGATCTATTGGAGGTGTGTCATGTCACCAACTGGAACATTTCTCACACAACTTCAACCTTCTTCGTAATTTATTATGTTTTGGAGAATCGGAAAACATCATAAACATAAAAGTTGTAGATTTCTCTCTTAGCTCCAAGGAACCAAGAGCGATTTTGACTTCTACATCAAACGTTATACTCATTCTCCTACAGCTTCGTAGTTTACTCGAAGTTATCCTTCACCTTATTCCTCCAATGTATATATACTACATTCACCAAATATCAGTTAGGCTTTCCTAAATTGCTAACAATTTCGCTAACTCAGAATGACTATGTTGCCATTAGTATTATTACTCTCTCTTGATTGACTTAGTTATTTTTTTCTTTTTCTTTTTTCTCTCGAGATTACAACATAGGGGGTAGATTTTTTTTATGGTAATACCCTTTCCCATATTGCAAACTCACTTTTTTTTACTTATTATTTTTTCCTTGTTTTTTAAGGCAACTAGGATTATATAACTATTCTAACATTTTGACAATTCAAGCACAATAAAAATTCTCACTAACAACTCTCACTTTATCAATCACTCTCTCTTTCACTCACTCTCTTATCTTCCTCCCTCACTCAAAATAGTACAAGTAATGAGAAAAAAGGCTAAATACGTTTGGGCTTGTAATGTGGATATCAAGAATAGGATAAGACTCAACGTGGCTGACTAGAGATAAATTATTATTTTGTGGAGAAGATTTTGGCTAAAGTAGGCTAAAATAATCAAACATGGCCTAAGACCATTCTCCAAGCTAGACACACACAAGGCATTTTAGAATAGACTCAAGGCAAGTTCTTGAGACACAACATGACACGATGAACAAATCACACAAGAAAAAAACAAGTTATTACTCCAAAATTGGGAGTATCGGTTAAAGCTCAAAATCTCACCGGCTGTTTGATCATTATTCCAAAGATAAGTTTAGTTTCGTCCCCCTAAGCCTATCAATGCCCTACCATGTGTACTTTTTCAAATTTTAAGCAAAAAATCAGCTCATCATAAGCTTGTCACCAAGATCATTTTATTATGCTGGCGGAGTTACTAGACCCCACACATACTAAGACTCTCTATCCTAATAAACAAATAAATGTGCAACCTATAAAATAAATTCTAAATATGAAAACTACATGTGACAATACATAGAATTAAAGATAACTCCTAAAACTATACTACATAATGTTTTTATTTATGCCCAAGTTAACAAATAATTCAAATTTTACCCAAATTTTAAATTACCTAATACTAGCCAAATAAATAAATGAACATAGTGGAGATACATGAATCATAAATCCATGGGTGTACTACTCCACCCCTCCCCCAAACTTGTTTTGTGAACAAGTTTGTGAGGACAAGTAGTACATTGTGGTCAGACTTACAAAACTTCGGCTAAAAGCACATTGTTTCAAAACTCCGAATCTGCAAGACCATTCATGTGTATCGATGTGCTTGCCTCATACACAACTTAAAACACAAGAAGTGAATCTGTGCTTATAAGAGAGCAGAATAATTCTTAATAAACAAATAAGCAACTAGTTGAATCATTTATGCACAAATATATCAACCACATAAGACCTAAAGTAATTTACATGATGATATAGTCTAATATACTAGCCAATACTTTCAATCATTATTATAAAAATTTCAGCAGTGTTACGTTTGTATTTTGCCTACCAAGTTCTTGACAAAATGCCTAAACTAACTCCATTTTTTTAAAAATAGCAAATTCAACGTCCCCCACCCCACACATATTCACATCTAATAAATATTAAGAAATTAAACACCGAGCAACATGTATATATGGATTATATTCATGAGAATTTAGACCTACTACTCTAGCACCAAGAGCCGTCAACTGTCACTTTCATCCATTTATAGAGCGCGCAAAAAAATTAACACTTTATAGGTATTCTAAAAATAATTCTAATCACTAGCATAGGATATATCAACATATATAAGTGTAGTCAACTAGAAATAAACAAAAATTCTATAGTACACATGCCACAATACTCAAATTAAAACTACAGAGGCAATTAAACTATAGAAAATAGGATAATTGAAACTAAGATTAAGTGAAGAAACATACTGTTTGGTGATTGAAATAAACAACGATGCTCGATTCTAGCAATCGGTAAAAAATGTAATCAAATCAAAATTTGAATTGGTTTAATTACTCTAAATCTTAAGGACAATCTAATTGTATAGTTATTTAAAAGTGATTGTATGTGATGGATGAGTAACTGAGAGTGGTGTGTATGAGAAACCCTAAGAAATTGAAATAATTTGAAAAGAGAATGAAGAGAATGAGACGTTCCCCCAAATTTAAACTTACGTTTAAGTTTGAAAATAGCAAGGTGCTCGACAGAGTGGGGTGCCCTTGCTCGATCGCACAAAAGTGACACGATAGCGTGCTCGACCGAGCAGGGTGCCCTTGCTTGGTCGGGCAAAAGAGACTGCATGATGCTCGACCAAGCTGCTTTAAGCCATTCAACCAGGCATCTTGTGTCAGACTTACATGGCTTCTTTACGTGAGCAATTTCTCGGCCGAACTGGTAGGCTATTCGGTCATGCATTTTCTACAGTGTATCCTTATCTAGTCTGTTTCATTTATTTCATCCGTTTCTTACTCTATTTTTTCTTCGTTCTTTGACCCATGCATCGAGTCACTATTCTCCACCGTCAGTTTAAATTTTACTCAAAATCTCAAAAATAAATTAGTAAAGTAAAAGCTAATAAACTAAATAAACGAACAAAAAATAAATACTAAAATTTTATATTGTAGGTTGCCTCCCAACTCACCGCTTGTTTTTTATTCGACGATCCGACTTTCTCCAATGTCATGATCCAAAAAGAAGTGTTTTTCTTGCCATGTTTTTGTTTGCTCTAATATGATTGGTGAGTTATGAAACATTGTATGAAAGATCTTTAAAAAAATTATTGGCATTATTTCAAATAAAGAAAATAAGTTCCATACCCATTTGTGATGCAAGTTTTCTAAAATTATAAAGATGATTAAAAACTTGCATGTCAGTCACATAAATAATCAGAATTTGACTCAGCAAAAGGAGATAAAGAAATTAAACTCCCTGAATCAATATGATGAGGTGTCATTTCTTTTGGATCGGTACTGCCATCATTGTTGTCATCCAGTGGAATCTCATCAAATAAAATAGGTATTATTATAAAAAACTAAAAGAAAACAAGAAGTAAGTAGCGTCATCCTAACGCTCTACTAAGCTAGCAAAAGACTATAAATATTGCAAACCCCTTCACCAAGGGGAAAATGGCAAAAGCAAACTACCACAAGTCGATAGTAGACTAGTAAAACATAACCAAAATGCTAAGGGGATCCACGGGAGGAGAAGTCCCCGTGCAGCGAAGAATAGCTAAAGAGAGGGGTCGCTCAGCGGGGACATTCAAGTCTATTGCTCTAGATGGAAGTGTAGCAGAAAGTAGCACAACCAGGAGTACAACACCTGAAGAAACGTCTAAGGGTAAAAGTTCCCAATGCTTCGCAAAGCATTATTGGGCCCTCCTAGAGTAGGAGAGACCCGGTTGGCCCGGTTAAAACCCACTATTGCAAAAACCCAGTGGAAAAAAAATAATGGGAAAATGAGTACCAATCGACAGCTTCCAAATCCAAAAACCGCCAATACCAAAGTCATGGCCTTCGTCATCACATGGAAAATCACTCGAAAAGGGAAACCATGGGAGAGGGGAGGTAAGAAGAATCGTAGGCTGGGTTCTCAATGTTTGTTGTGGTCAAAAGTGGAGGAGAAGTCTACAAACAAGAACATAAAGCAAAGAAACTCGTAGAAAAGAAGATCAGAACATTCAACATAGAAATCACGATAAATTAAATTAGCAACCGGAGGGTGGGGGTGGGAGGGGAGGGGTGATGCAGTCAACAAGTGAATGGGCCCTCCTAGAGTAGGAGATATCCAGTTGGTCTGGTTAAAAATCCAGTGGGAAAAAGCCAATAATGTGAAAATAGGTACCAACTGATAGCTGCCAAATCTAAAAACTGCCAATACCAAAGTCATGGCCTTCGTCATCACATGGAAAATCACCCGAAAAAAGAAACCACGGGAGAGGGGAGGTAAAAAGATTTGTAGGCTGGGCTCCCAGTGTCTGTTGTGGTCAAAAGTGGAGGAGAAGCCTGCAAACAAGAACAGAAAGCCAAGAAACTCGTAGAAGAAAAGATCAGAACACTCGAAAAAATTCAGCATAGAAATCACGATAAATTAAATTAGCAACGTGGGAGGGGGGGAGGGGATGCACTCACCAAGTGAATGGCGTATGTAACTTCGAAAGAGCAACAACGATCTAATAGCCCTCTCGAAAGATGCGTGTTACTAGAAAATGAGGGGAAGAGGTGAGATGCAACACATGAACCCAACGAGAGGGGAATCGCCACGGAACCTCATAGACATAGTCACATTGAAGCCAAATCTTCGTCCATCCTCTAGAATAGGCTATTTCCATAGCTGTAATTATCGTGGCTAATTCTGCCTTAAATGTGAAACCCTGCCCGAAAGATGCAGAGAAACAGTCCTGGGGGAAACCACGAGAATTTCGGAAGGTAGCGCAACAAAAGATCAAGTCTAGATTACCATTGGCACTGCCATCATAATTCATCGTAACCCAACTAGTGGAAGCTCATCATAGAGAGCTTCTTCATTGTCTTTCGTCAACTCATGCGGAGCAATGGACACTCTTTCTTTAGGATCTTGTATGTGAATTTCTTGTTGATTTTTCTCTTCAACTTCCTCACATACCTTCTCCTCAATTAACTCTTCACTTTCTGGCTCGTCGACAATCAGTCCTTGCTCCTCTAAGTCAACTTCAGCTTTATTTTGCTCCTTTTGTTGGTTTGCAATCATACAGCCAACTAATCTATCTGCACCTGCTAAGCTTTTGATCGAGCTTTTATATCCATCATATTTCAATCAGTAGCAGCTTCCTTAACCTTGACTTGTTTTCTCTGATCACTTGAAGGCGGTTGTGGAAAATTTCTTGTACTACTGTGAGAGAAATTATTATGGCATAACTAGTACACGTGGTCGTGGACGCACTTTTAGGTCAGTTTAATTGTCTTTTTACGGCTTTTGTATGCATATTCACATATATTTTGTACATTTATTTCTTATTGGCCCGTTGGGCGTGTTTAATTCGTTTATGTGTCAAAAGTGATGAATTAAGGTCGAAAAACAGGTTTCGAAGATCTCAAGTTGACGATTCGAACTCAAGAGGAAAGGAGAACAAGAAACGGGACCTCGCCCCAAGTTGGTTGAGCCACGTTCCTGGCCTAAGCCACAACCGAGGCGGACTAGCCCACAACCGTGGTAAATCGTCCAGAAGATGGCCAAAATTCAGCCTTCAACGCCTCGGCCGAGGCAAATTCAGGCCACGACTGTGGCAAAAGATCCAGAAGATGGGGTGAAATCCAACCCAACGAGACCGCGGTCGAGCCAAATATGGTCGTGCCCGCGGCCCAATTTGGGCCCAAACCCTTATTTTTCACCGCACTCGCGGCCAATTGTGTGCCACGGCCGCAACGCGTCCCCCTGTTTTAAAAATCCAAAGGGTGAATAATCATATAAATATCTTCAACTCAAAGTTCCACATTGATCAAGGGTGAATAAAAGGGTGCTACCCACCCATTACACCTAATATAATCAGAAAATAGAAGGAAATACAAGAAAACATGATAAACTCAAAGATTAAACCAAGAATTTGGGTTGAGGAGTGAAAAACCTTCAATCTTCTTCCCAATCTTGTTCTTGAGGATGATGGTGGCTCAAAAGTGGCTGGAAATATGATCTAAGATAGGTCTAATTTGAATTGGAGGTTATATATATAGAGGGGAAAGTGTTAGCTCCAAGTTGGGCAAAAACGTGTTTGGGTTTTTAAAACAGGGGGCCACGGCGTGGCTGTGGCACATAATTGGCCGTGGTGAAAAACAAGGTTTGGGCCCAATTTTGGGTTGCGGCACGGCCCAGATTTGCCTCGGCTGCAGTCTTGTTGGGTTAGATTTCATCCCATCTTCTGGATCCTTTGCCACGGCCGTGGCCTGAATTTACCTCGGCCGAGGCGTTGAAGGCTGAATTTCGGCCATCTTCTGGACGATTTACCACGGTTGTGGCCTGAATTTGCCTCGGCCGAGGCATTGAAGGGTGAATTTTGGCCATCTTCTGGATGATTTACCACTGCCGTGGGCTAGTCTACCTCGGTCGTGGCTTGGGCCGCGGGCGTGGCTCAACCAACTCGGGCGAGGTCTTGTTTCTTCTTTGTTCTTCTTTCCACTTGAGTTCGAATCGTCAATTTGAGATCTTCGAAACTTGTTTTTCGGCCTTAATTCATCTATTTTGACACGAAAATGAACTAATTACACTACAAGAATTTTTTAAATAGACAACAGATTTTAGCTGTTGTCCAGTTATAAATAAGTCTGTTATTAATAGTGCTGTTGTTAAAAGTACCATTTTTACTACAAGTAAAAACTGTTATCTGTTCCATGGACAACAACACTTCATATAACAGACATAATCTGTTGTCTTTGTTAATTTTAACTACAGTTTGTATCTGTTGTTTAATCTTAAAACTGTTGTTTTTGTTAGTTTTAGCAACAGTTTTTCCCCGTTGTTCTACAATTTAAATCGTTGTTTATTTAGTGTTTATTTTCGAATTTAGCAGCTCCTTTTAGCTGTTGTTTTTTACCCGTTGTTCTTCATTTTAAACCGTGTCTATTTAATAGATAATTTATAAAAAATCATTATAAATTGAAAAATAATTACCCGTCTCTCAAATATGCATTCATAGATCAAAATAAATCTCCCCAAATCCAAGATAAAACATGATTGTGTAATATCTAAAAATGTGCAATTCATCAAAAAGGATAACAAGTGTACTCCTTGCCACTTTACGCCACAAAATATTAACTAATTTGAATCTAAGACGACTTCTAAAAATATTTGAAACTCCACAACAACTTCTTCAAAAGATATGTACCTTCTTTGCCTTCCTGCCAATGAAAATATTATAAACGAGTACGTCAACAAAAGAAAAAATAACAGAAAAGTAATATTATTTAATACAATTGACATACCAGCATAATTCAGTCATCATAGACGTAATCTTGGACACAGTCTGCCCACTCACTACGAACTTCATCAATGTCTGCCACACTGTATTCCCCTTGTTTAAACTATTTAACACAAGAATAAATAATTAATTCCATTTTACGAATGCATAAAAAATAACAGAAAAGTAATATTATTTATGTAAAAAATTTCATTAGTTAAAATTACCATCGATCGTAGAGAAACCCGGTCAATGGTTTCAGTTTCTTCAGTGATTTGTCTCATGAAACGCATTACATAGAAACCACACTGAACATCATCGGGTTGGCGAGGACCCTGAGTTAAAAAATGTTAATAAAAATACATGTAAACCAAAATACATATGTAATCATATTTGAAGTAAAGTGCTTACAGGTATTATTTCCCATATTGGCCGTTTTTTCCCTTTAATACCCTTGGCTTCCTTAAAACTTGTTAATGCTCTTCATACATTCAAAAGTGTTTAAGTCAGAATGTCACTTACTCAATAAATTTTTTAATTGATAAAAAATATCTAGACTTACTTGTCCACAATATATTTCCAATCGGAACTTCGAATTCTATGATTCATAGGATCCATTAAGTAGACAATCTCCTTGTAAGGGTCGATGGCACTGAGAATCCAATGATACCTATACACGTACATTAATGAGAAAATTACAGCTATAAAATGGGAAATATAAGATTTCGTAATTAGAGAAATAGTTCTTACCCAACATTACTTGGCACCAAGACTAGCTGATTTGGTGATGAACTTATCAGCCTATTTGCTACAAACTGTGCCCTTTTATTCAGTCTTTCAGCCTTTTGGTCTTCGGTCTCTTTCTCATCTTGGAAATATGGGATGCTATTTGGATTCATAAAACATAATTTGTCTTCTATGCCCTTTTCTTTCATCTTTCTAAAAAGATGCCTAGTATTTCAAGAAACATACAAGGTTAGTATAAATAATCAATGAAAACTCGAGGTAGCAAATAATACTTAAAATTCAAGGATTACCATATGTAGACAACTATACAATTGCATGTGACTGGTTGCAACTTGTAGACAAAACAGATATCCTCTAGTTGCACATGAATCGTAAAGTCCACCTCAAACACCTCATAATCAAGTGGGATTTGTACGGTTTTGTACTTTAAAGCATGGTTGGCATAGCAAAATAATATCTTCAATGATTTTGGAACATTTGCATGCCTTTTCACTTGAAGATTGTGCTTCTTTTTGGGTTTCTAATATAGTGAGTACACATGTTAGAATGGTGTTTTGCTTCAATTATATATATGTATTGAAATAAAGAGTCACATTTACCTTCTCTTTCAAAACTACCAAGTGTCTCGGCCATGCTACAAAAGTTCCCACAGCATCAATAAGCAGTTCACACTCACCCGAGATTGGGATAGGCAAAAGTGCTGATTTGTTCACTACTTCATCGATGGATACACGCACACAGTTGTTTGGGAATGGAGCAGAATGCATTTTTTCCTCACCAACAGGAACAATAGTTCCAAATGCAGCAATGGCGTTGGATGATTCTAACCTCAAACTCACTGGATCCCCCTATTACAAAGAGATATACATATAGTGATCCATATTTTCAAAGACAGGTAACGTAAATGAAATCTGGTAATTTTACCTGCAAAGCTACATCGTCAACTTCAAGAATCTGCACATCATCCAAATCTTTGTCATGCTCCAAATCAGCCTCCAAATCTTGCTCATCTTGTTTTGCCATCCGTTCCTCTAGTTTTCTGATGCGTTCGTCTTGGGCAGCGATAATCTTCTTGGTCTCCATTAATTCCCTCTTTTGCTCATTGAAAAGAGTCAGGTCGGGATTGTTCTTTCCTTTGGGAGTGTTGAAGTAGGCTGTTGGAGTCACATAACCTCCAACTCCCATCACACGGCCAAGATGTTCTTTCGACTCAAGCGATCGTGGGACAATACCATCATTTACTCCCGTGATTTTTAGCGTACCCCTTCTCCTTTCTTCTATAAACTTATCCTGTGATGCATAAACAAAGAAGCAAAAAGCAATAAAAAAACCAAAAACCAATAGTCAGTATGTATACCAATTCCCAATTCTTTTGCTATAGGATTATAGAGCAATTAACATAAAATATGTGCTTACAATTTTCTTCACTGTTTCTTTAAGTTTTTTGTCTTTAGAATCAATTTCCCCTTTTTTGTTCATGCGTGCCCTCTTATATATAATAGCTCTGTTTATTTCATCATCGGAACACAATTCATCAGCCTGCCAAATAAGAGAGAGAGAGAGAGACAGAGAGAGAGGGATGTTAATTATGGTAACTGTAAAATATTGTTTGAAGATAATGAATTCATAGTGAAAATATAATTTCAATGCTTACTATTTCTTCAGCTAAGCCTGAATAACCCTTGCGAGCAAGTCTATGGGGGTGCTTGACTGCTTTTCTCTTCAGTTTCTGTTCCTCGCTCCGTTTCTAGGATGTAGAAATAAGTAAATGATACATGCTAGTTTTACATGTATATTAGGTCAATTAAAGGTCGTAATATGGGACATATGCATGTGTATTTGGGCGAAAAGTGATTAAAATCCATCTTTTGAGCTAGTTGACGTGTTTCTGCTTGTTTTAGTGTTATTCAGGTATAAAAAGGCCAAAAAGTCCGTTTGGGCAAGGTTCGGATGGAAAACGAGCAAGAAAAGTCGGAAATAGCAAAGAGATGTCGAAGCATGATCAGAAAGTCTTACTCGGTCGAGTTGTTTAGAAACTCGGTCGAGGGAGAAATGAAGAGCAAAACGTGAAATTGGTCAGAAACTCCAACTCGGTCGAGGGGGATTTTGCCTCGGTCGAGTTGACCCAACTCGGTCGAGGCCGATTCTGACTCGGTCGAGGGGGAGTTTCTGACCAATTTCGCGTTTTGCTCTTCATTTCTCCCTCGACCGAGTTTCTAAACAACTCGACCGAGTCAGACTTTCTGATCATGCTTCAACATCTCTTTGCTATTTCCGACTTTTCTTGCTCGTTTTCCATCCCGGATAAGACTTCATACAAACATACCATCACTCATAAACATCTAAACTAACTAACAATGTAATGCACAATGAATTGTTGGCTGGACTCATAAGGATTTTAGAAGTATTCTTACCATGAACTCTTGAGACATGCGGCTGATCACAAAAGATGACCAATCCTCTTGTGTAATATCGTAATCAACAGGTGGCTTCTTCAACTTATCAGAATTGCCCATATTAGCGTAAACATGTTTCTGAGTTAAAGTCGTTTTAAATCCGCGCCACTTATCGTTTGCAGACATCAAACATGATCTCTTCCACCACATAGGAACATTGTACGTTAACTACAAAAAAAATCAGAAATAAGATATAAGAGATGAAAATTAATATTGTACTTATGATGTATAATCACACAAGAAACAGAAATACATACTAACATGCATATTGGAAAGCATATTATCGAACAAGGTGTTTACTTACGTTAACAGATTCCCTATGATCCTATCACACACACAAAGTATGATAAAGAAGATATCAGATAGAATTACAATCTATGCATGATTTTATAAGCAATCTGTAAAATTAAAGTTCTTGAATTCATTCACATACTTGAGACGCCATAAATGCAAGTATATGAAACCAATGACTCATTATAGACAGTAGATTACAAGTATGTCAACATATTTCTATAGGGTTGTAGCATTCAAGCATCTAATTGAGTTATCTATAATTAAAAATATCATTTAAGCAATTAAGCACAAATCAAATAGTATAACATACAAGAAACAAGATAAATGTAAAATCTAGAAAAAAATATTAAATCAAACGGAAAAGCACCTTCAGGAAGCCAACCAAAACCAAAGCGGGAGACTGTGAGCATCGACGTCATCAACGCAAAGGCAGTAGTTGTGTGGTACGGCTGCAATGACGCCAGGCACGCACTCATCTCAACAGGATTCCTTCAGAAAATCGACCAACCCGTTCATTAAAATAAATAAATTTTAAAAAAGGGGAGGAATTTGAAGATAAATCTGATATGGATCTTAAATCCATAACTATTACTAGTTTCGATAGATATGAAATCCACTAACACCCATGTTTTATTCTTTTCTAGAGACTCAATCTCTTCCTTCATAGCTATTAACCACTTATCTTTGTCAAGACTTTTCTAGAGATTGAGTCTCTAGAAAAGAATAAAACATGGGTGTCAAGAATACTTGCACACCCCTTTAACAAGATTGTTGCCTAAAAATGGTTGTTTATTGTTTTTACATGATCTATAGGAAGAAGAAGCAAGAAAGGGAAAAGGGCATAAGAGCACATACATGATCAATCTGTTTGGTAGCAGGGGTGACCTTATCCTGAACAACAGCAGTCATGTAACTAGGGAATAGAATTGAGCCAAATCATTTACAAGTAGGTAATACAAAGTCATGACATATTACCTGAACAATATAGTTTCTGAAACGACACAGTGTCCAACAAGAGATGCTTTGTATCAGAGGAAACTTGTCACTAAGAGTGGAATAAGAAATGCAATAATCTGCACAAAAGAAAAAAAAAAAAAACAACCAGGATTATCAGATTGAAGGAAAGATACAAGACTACACCATATTGAATTGGTTTGCATAAGAGACTTGATTTAACATCAATATGTGCTCTTGCATTATACTTTCTCTTCCCTTCTAGCTATCGATTCTCTATGCCACATGGATTAACATCTGAACACCACCATCAGAAAGATGTGAATTATCTTCATAAATATATGTGCAAAACAATTCAAGCACATCTAATAGAAACCATAAACCATGTCTCAATAAAGTAAGCAAGATAATAAGATGTTTTGCATTTGAATCCAGTAAATTAAGAAGGGATGAACGCTATGTGGAAACTTGCGGCGAACATAAACATGAAATGGGAAATTCTCTATTTATAATCAGAAAGGTCATGGCTAACCAAATAGAAATATAAGCACAACTAATTTTTATACGGGATAGGTCGTCAATTAGGGCACACAACTCATCGAAAGTAGGGACACTTCGAGAAATAGGTGTTATTCCGATGGTAGGTTCGACATAATCAAACTTATGTAATAAAAGGAAGCAACTAACCAATACATAATTAGCAGAAAATGGCATGACATGAAACTTTTGGCTTCTCACTTAATATGAACCGAGATGATTTTGTCTATAGGTAATATTTCTTGTCAACAGGTCATTTATATATTGTTGTCTACTTCTCATCCAATAATTTTAGCTGCAAATATCCAACTTCCATGACTCATTTCATAACCAAAACTTCAACCAACAACATACGTCTATGCATGTTTCTGTGTTTATAATTTATAAACATAATTTCATAAAATTATCATCATCATTCTGATGCCTAATAACAGAGGTATCCCAGAAACATATCACATAAATAATTGCATTGAATTATTAATAGATTATCCTCCACATAGCCATAGCATGAATAATAACAGAAATAGCACAAGGTTAAATATAGCATAGATAAAGCTGATGACTGCAAAGCAACCTATAATCTAGAAAGTCAAATAATCACATATAACAGTGATAACATTTTCTTATGCTCGTAACTGATTTTAGTATCATTGGAATATCAAGCAAAGCTATGCATTAGAAAAAGAGAATATAAACATAATACCACCAATGCAACAATACTCCCGCACATAAACAAAAACATGATCAATTTGAAAATCAATTGAGGAATTTTCACTGAGGAATTTTTACAAACACAAAAAGCGCAATTACCTACTTGTTAAACATATCCACTCCGTACTCCATCTCTTTCTCCATCATTCCAATAATCTTCACAAGAAAACAAAATATAAGCAACGAAAAAAGTTTCAAATAAAAAAATTGGAAGCCGATTACAGAAAACATGCACTAATTCGAAGGCGGCGATGAAGGTGATTTAGGAATAAAAGTAATTACCTGTAACTGACTGATCAAAGGATTATCTGGCGGAAAAATAATACCGTAGTCAAATTAGTTGATGAAGAATGGTGAAAATATTAACTTTGATTTTGTATTGTGAATTGAGACGAATCATTGATCAATTTACACTTGCATTTGAATCTTAGGACGATAATGGCAATGATGATTCTACTGAAATTCTTCTGAAATCCTTCATTCTTTTTGTGTGGATAACTGAAATTGTAATTTGAGAGAGGAGCGAGAGAAGGGAAGAAGGGCGCACTCTTGTGCACTTTTCTTTTGCATGATATTTGATTTGGGCTTTGTTATTTCATTTGGGCTAAGTTAAATAATGTTATCTGATTTGGGCTTTATTATCTGATTTATGCTAAGTTAAATAGTGTTATTTGATTTGGGCTTTATAATCTGATTTGGGCTATTGTGATTTAAATCGTTCAATGGGCTAAGTTAAATAGTGAATCGTTTAGTGATTTTTATTATCTGATTTGCTTAGTGAAATAGTGAATCGGTCATTGGACCTTGGTATTTGTTATTTATCTGATTTGTGCTTTTTTCTTTGGGGCACGGGAAAATTTAAAATGTTAATTCATGAAAAATAAAATAATTCATTACTTTTTGAGTTCTAACATATACATACAAATTAAATACAATAATTTTTTTCACAGAATCTCAATATCTAAAAATTGATGTCAAATTATAGATATGAAAAGAAAGTGTTTGTATACGAATGTGATATATGATGTTTAACTTATGTAATTAACAAAAAATAAAAGTACATTTTGCGATTAAATTGTTTATAGTGATTGATGGCGGAGCCTCAAAAATTTAGTCGGGCCTAAAATTAGTTGGCCCGTCCCGACTTATTACCCTATAATATATTAAGATTATCAGGTCAGCCCGATAATCCCAATGAAGACTTTATTAAAATAAAATGCAATCTATAATATAAAATTATAATTATTATTTTATTTCAAATATATTATTAATTATTAAAATTGCATTGAAGAGGTTATTAAAATAATAATTTTACAACATAATAAAAGTCCTGTAAGTTAAAATGCCTTTTTTACAACAGTTTTCCAAAAATGTTGACAATAGTGTTGTTTATTGGAGCAATGCATTGCCAATAAACAACAGATTTGGGTAACTGTCGTTAAAAATGTTGTCTATCTGTGGAAAAAGACGCTAATAGACGACAGATGTTGAAAACAGTTGTAAAATTATTGTCTATTAGTGTGTCTGTCGCTAATAGACAACAAATAGCGGTAAAATTGTTGTCTTTTAACTGTTGTCTATTTATGAAATTGTTGTAGTGTAAACACGTCAAACTGCCCAATAAGAAATAAAATACACAAAACACATGTGAATATGCACAAAGAAGCCGTAAAAGGACACTTAAATTGACTTAAAAGTGTGTGCACGATCACGTGTACCAATGACCACTAATTATTCCAAGAGTGGTAGAAGTTCCTACCACTCGAATAATCCACATTTTCCACTATAGGCTCAACAAATAACTCTCTGAGACTTTGTGTTACCATGAGTGGCCAAAAAAACATTGACCACAGAGTTCAATCGTTTACTAGACTCTTCTTCTGCAACTTTAGCAATTCTTCTTTCCCCTAGCATCTGTTGATACCTTATACTCCCTCCGTCCTGCCCTAATTTGCACACTTTCCTTTTTCGGTCGTCCCACTCTATTTTGCACACCCCTAAAATGGAAAGGAATCTTACAATCTCAACCCTTAAAATCTCCACCCTCAATCTCCACCTTTAAAAAAGTTAAAGATTCCACAAAATCTGCTTTTTCTTAATATACGCGCCGGAGCAGGTGTGCAAATTAAGCCGGGACGGAGGGAGTATATAATAGAAAATTCATAGCTTTGTCCAATGATCTCACTAAAGAAAGTAGAGTTTAGTTCCAACAATGACAAGAAAAGACCACAAGAATAAACACCTTATTAATTTCGAAAATAATAAATAAAAATCAAAATTCTCATTTTTCGGTTTATTTTTGAAAATTTAAAAAATCCAAATTGTAAAATTCAATATTTCAAAATTTTCAGATTTAAATGAAAACAAAGGGAAGAAAAATAATGCATGTATTACACCTAGCATAACATCATAATATCTAACTAGTGCTAAAACCATCCCCTACAATGGCCCTAAAAACTTGATCACTCTATTTTCTACTAGCTAAGCCGGAAGTGCACGATAATATCTTAGTGCCAAGCAAGGTCATATCCCAGAGATATTGGTTAAGGGATCCTAGTAAAAGTGCTAAACTTGTTTTGGTCTGATATATCTTGGTTAATAGAATAAACAATTGACTGGTAATTTGGTATCGCCCTAACAACTCTAATTAGACCCTATATTAAAGCAATTAGACAATTAAAAAAACGATTATCTATAAAGACTAAATCAAATAACAAGAATATATTCTAGGGAATCGATTTCAAGTATGCTTCACCCAAGATTTCTATTTAGTTAATCAAATCTTTAAAACGAATTCTTGTTCCTATAGGATGATCATACAAATAGTCTAAACCTCCCCTCGAAGTGAATAAGCTATAGATTACATGCAAGAGCCACCGTCTCCGATCAAATACTACACATATAGCTCCTAATTTTATTTTAAAGATCAATGCCCTCACAAATACCTCAAACTTCTCAGTTGTTGTTCAATATTGATGCCACGTGTTCTAGGACTATTAATAAAGCTCTCATCTCAGATCTCAATTCAACATGTCTAATAATTGATCAAATCATTGAATACACAAATCAATTCCGAATAATAAAGGTAGCAACATGGAACAGGATTCAATTCATAAATAATTGCTCAAAAGATCCACATAATTTACTCTCTTGCCCATGAACATAAACAACTACTCCATAATTAAATTAACAAGAACAAGAACAATAAAGAAAAACATAAATAATAGACTGAAATACTAATACTAGACTGAAGATCGATGATCGGGTGGGGGGCGTGCTCCTCCGGGATACTCGGATATCCCGCTACTACTTATTCCTCACTCCCGGCTCTCCTACTCTATGATAATTATTCTAAACAATTTTAATCTGTCTAAAAACCATGATAAACTGTGATAAAATTGTCTTCCAACAATTCCTAAGGCTATGGATACACAACAGTAGGTTCGGACTGGGCTTAAATTGGATAAAAACACATGAAATACGTTCCTCGAGAGGAGACTCACTATTTCACATTACTAGATAAAGCTAGGCCATTAGGTCGAGAAAACTCACTTTGATTTCACTTAATTTTTCAAAAGCGCAGGGTGGATAACCGAATTTAGCGCACTCTATTCAGTCGAGCATGCAAGACTGCACTGTAGGTCCAACTTTGAACTATGTTTGAAGGTCTTTCGGTACATTGGCTTATTCCGCAAAAGTTATATATAATTGAATTGACATTGCAATGCCATCGATTGCACCCTGATTGGATTTGTATAACTCAAGTTATAGATAATATATTGAAGGTTTGTAATGTCACCAACTAAAATACTTCTTAGACGACTTCGACCTTCTTAGTAATTTCTTCTATTTTGGAGAAGGAATTGGAAAACATCATGAACATATAGACGTTGTAGCCCTCTTTCTAAACTTTACAAGGAATCAAGATTCAAGCGATTTTGACTTCTACATCAAATGTTATGCTCATTCGCCTACAGCTGCGCAAATTTACTTGAAGTAATCCTGTTAGTCCAATCACTCGCATTCTTCCATGTGGAACCCCTCGTTAATTGATTTTCATTGGGGTTTCACAAGTAATCCAAATATGCTCCATTTTGTACCTAAATAGCTACAAAAGCAACAAACAAGTGAAATCTGCCAAATATATATAAAACGAGGGTCAGGAAGTACTATTTTGCGTACTTTTGCACTATGTTCGCTATGAATATGTGCCTAAAAATGACGTAAAATATGGAGTGATCATCTTGGTACATATTAGTTCTTGACTCAATACTATTTCCAGGGCTAAATACGAGCTCTTACATTATGGGTATTGGCTTTATTAGAGCCATACTATTCATCCTCATCATCTAGTTCCCCTTCTCTGAGTTAAGGCCCATGTTAACTTGTAGTAGCATAAGCTCTAACTCGGACTTGTAGGCGTTATTTCAAATTTTCATGACTTTTCATCTTCCCCATGCTTTCTTGACAAGTTATCACTTCCTAGTGATTGTTCCCCTACAGTGTAGGTTTCCATGATAAATATCGGTCGTTACTTTTGAATGGGGCTTACACGTGTCCTAATCTAATGCAGGCGACGGTCACCCTTCCTCACATATAAACAGAAACTTTCCTCTAGTGTAGCACTCGACTCTCCTTCCGAAAAGCCTTCTGCCAGCATCGATTTTCCCATTTTCTCTTCCTATTCTGAATTTCGACCTTTTCTTCTAGTGTGCATTACCAATCAGGTGCCTTCTTCGATCTTCTTCATTTATTCTAGCATAATTTCCTCTCTTATCCATCATGTCTTCCTGATATCAAGTGTCTACTCCACCGTTTCAAACTCAACTGGCCAACCCACCATAAAAAAAATCATTACACATTCGAGGGCCACCGAATCGGACCATTTAGAGAAAATCTCATAAACCTCTCCTATTACCATAGAAAATCCCCCTTCGGCTATGGGGGCATTCTCCCTCCTAGAGTTTTGATAAATAGGGATGCTACCATATGAAAAAGAGGAAAATGACTAGCTTGTTGTTCTTCTTCAGAGACGGACTCCACACATATAACTCACTGCCCTATAGGAGATTATGCCCTGCTATTTGAACCTTCAGAGTCTATACGACACGACTTTAAACCCCCTACCTTTTTGCAATAGGGACTTGGTTCATTCTAGAGCTTATTATTCCTACGAGATATATATCCCCGGTGAGAATGAAACGTCTAACAATCTTAGGAGTCCTATGTTAGCTTTTCGGTTGAGACAATTAAATGCAGGGTTGAGATTCCTAGTACCTAGTTTTTTATGTGTTCCATCCCGTGCCTACCAGATCCTCTAAAGCAATTCATTGTCTCTTATGTCTGCCTCCTCACATGCTTTTGTATACTAGTACGGGATATAGAGGCGACCCCGACATAGGATTAGTTCAGAACTATTTCTGCATGAAGCGGCATGATAAAAATTATTTCATGTCTACAAGGAAGAGCGGATTTTTCTTAATTATATGAAACTCCCATCATTAACGGGGAATGGAGGCCTCAATACTTCTTCACCTATCTCTCCCCTCCCCCCCCCCCCCCCCCCAAAGGTGTCTGGGACATCCCTCATGACCATTGGGATCATGTTGTCTTGGTGGGATTGAGGTTAGGCTTGGGATTTCAGAGAAGAACATGAAAGTAATTGAGGCCCTAAATAAAGATCAAAAGAAAAACTGAGACTTCTCTCTTATAGACTCAGTGAAGCATGAGGGAATTCTTTACAAGTTCGGTCTCAGCTTCAAAAAGACCAAACAATCAACCAATGTTGGTATAGCCTCAGCTCTAACATCCTAACTCTGATTTCTCATTTTCCTTTAATTTATCTTCCTCGTAGACCGAATTGGTGATACTCATTTGTTTGTTTATTTTCAGATATGTCATGGAGAATCGAAGTTCAGCGTAATAAGAAAGGGACATGATACATGTAGTGTATGTATGCATTTAGACCGATTTATACGAGTATTTTGGTAGTGTTTGCATATTAATTCGGTGGTTTTGTGTTATATTTGATTATCTTGACCCGAATAACATGTTTGCTTATTTTGTAGTGAAAATCTTATGCTTTAGGGTCGAAATCCGTTGGAATGAGGTTCGAGAGAGAAAATGAGCTAGGTGAAAATGACAAGAATATGGAGTTAGAAGACGGACTAGGCGAGATAAATGGCTCAACCCGGCCATGAACCGGAGAAAAAGCCCAAACCCGCTGATTTTAACCAATCCGACTGAGCCGAAGTGGGCTCCGAAACTAGAGGATTTTTTGCCAAACCAGCTGGTCTAGCCTAATCCAGTTAGGCATGACCTATTCAGATCGGCCGGGCTAAAATGCAATCCAGCCAGGTTGTGATGTTGGTTTACGCATTTTGAACGCGCATTTGGCCATTTTTAGGCCCGTTTCAACCCCAATCTTTCCCAACTTACAAATTTGGGTTCTCCTAGTATGAAATTTATCATCACATGTCATAATAATCATCTTAGAGGCTTGAATTGAAGAGCAAGAAGCGCGAAACAAAGAAGATCAAGATTTAAGACGTCTCCGGGTTTAGCCGTTATTATTTATTTTATTACTTTTAGAATGTTTTTCTATGAATGTTCTTTGGTTGTAATTATCGACATGAGTAGCTAAACATGTTTGTGTTCTATGCTAGAAAGTAGGTGTGATTGACTATGTTTTGACTATTCTATTGTATTCTAGACTCCATTCTATGTGTTAATCGTATGCGCTTGTTTTATTTTATGAATTGATTGTTTTGGCTAATTAGTCCATTCTACTTGCTTAATAATTCGACACCCTAGAGGGGAGGGTTATTAATAGGCATACAATGTATAGCATTAGTATTAATAGTTGTTCGAGAGGAGTGAGATAGTTGTGTAGACATTGATCTTATGATCCCTTTGAAGTTACATATGCGATAGTTAGTCCAAGAGAGTAATTATTCATACGTGATCAACACAATGTTGTCTGAGAGGAGGGCTAACTAGAGTAGTGATAGCCTAATAAACACTCGAATTTGGTTTAAAGGTCTAGAGTAATAGGACAATCATACATAAGAACTCGTAACTGAAATCGAATCCTATGATACGTCTTTATCTGATTTTTTACTTCGTGATTAATTGCTTGCTTCTTTGAGAATTCTACATATTTTATTAACTTTGTTTTTGCACTTTTAGTTTAATAATCACCAATCACCTTAAATTAGAGTCTAGATAGGGTTGGATTTTTCCAATTAGGGTATTAAATTGATACGGGAACACGGTCTCTGTGGGATCGACCGACCTTGCTCACATCTATTTGCACTAGCACTGTTCAGTTGCGTCAACGCTAGGGATTAGAAATAGTGTGTCAGGATAGTCCCTGCTGGAAGCTCTGGTGGCGAGGATGCAAAGCAGTCATCTAGCATTGCATCACTTCAGCCACGTCGCTCCACTATATTGCCTATTCACGGTACAAAGCGGAGCTCCCTTTTCACAATGATTGTAGCTAGTTCTTCTCTTCCTCTAGCAGGCACAATCAGAGATAAGACAAAACAGTCATCCATAGGCACAATTCAGATACCTCAACCACCCAAAAAGGAAAAGTCCCCTGGACCTTGCTATCAATGATAATCTTGTTATTCTGGACAGAACATCCCCTGCTTACCAAGCTCCTTTTTTAGAGCGGGTCTAGAAATCCAAAAATGATGTCCATACTCTAGTTCTCTAGAAATCTCTACTGAACTTTACTCGTGAAGGCTCTAGAAGCTTTTTGAAAGAGGTGCTGATATATGACCGTTGGTCACTAGATATCTATAACGATCTAGAAAAATGAGCTATCTACTAGCAATCATTTGGTGAAGGTATTTTCATCGCTCATGTCCTTCTTTTTCCTCTATTATTTTGTATTGATTTTTGTTCTTTCTTCTCAATTCTTCGTCGGTTATTCTAACATGATCTAATAAATTTTCCACCAGAGTGGAGGAGTTGGTGGACCAAGTGGAGGAATATTCTGAAAAAATTGTTTATTTGGGAAGGAAGATGTCTGATCGGGAAGAGACAATGGATTCTCGACGCCAGAACTACGGGGGCTCGGGATACTATCTAGAGCTTCCGTCAATAATTCTTGCTTTTTGAGGAAGGCTTCTTCTTAAAAGAGTTGCATGAGGGCTTATATACTTCCTATCTCTAAAGCAGTCGCTATCTCTATAATTTTAGTCCTCATATCAATCATTTTTATTAGTAAGGATTCAACTATGTAGAATCCCAGGCTTACACGCATGGCTTTTTCAGAGAGCAGGATTGTGATGGCCCTCTTGAAATTATATTCTAGAGCCTCTAAAATTTAATAGCAATGAGGAGATTGATGCCCTGACGCATGAGTGGTGACTTTCGGCCATCTAGTAAGCCATGATGAAATCCTGAGCTAGACAAAGCTCTGATTTAGCACCCTATGCTATACTTTTGTATCCATCTGCTCATAGAGCAGCTAATTTTGTACCTCTTTCTCCTCATCTATGCTTTGAAGTTGATACTCTTATCCCTATGCCCGAGATTCAAATACCGATGCCCCCACCATGGATGAGCCTGTAGAAACTGGACAATGATGCTTATTGGTTGCCTATTACTACAATTGTCGTTTTTCTAGTAACTTTGTGGGTGTATCTTGTGACCCCTCACCTCTGTAACCCGACTATTTATTTTAATGATTGGCGGGCAAAGTGTTCTTATCCCCAACCCTCATCCAGTTAACATGTGATACTTGGTGCCACTTGCTTTCTTACTTACTCTGTTGCTCAGCTAGTTCCCGTTCTAACACCCAACCCTATCCAACAACTCGGGTGATAACAACACTCGATACAATCTAGTCAGCTTCGTGTCATACTTCTATAATTTTACATTAATTTTCCCAAAGTATTGTGATTCTCATACCAACATACATGATATGCCATGCATTTGTTACAAGACACCTGTTAAAAGCTCCTGAATATCATGTGCCCTTAGCTTGCAATTTGCCCAAGTAAAATTAAATCCTTCATACCCAAATCTTGCAATCCCAATTGGTCAATAATATTTTGAAACTCCTCCATATTTCTTTCATCTCGTGATCGGCCCCCTATCTTCTTATGTTAAACAAAATCTCATTCCAATTCCCAACACAAATCTAGTAGTAACTAGTGTGGGCACCAAGGCCTTTCAATAAAACCCAAGTATTTGGTTTATGGGCCTCCTCTAGCTACCCATGAACCCCAGTAAAATGCCATTCCCATTCCCCTTCAATCAATGTACACTAAAAAAATGACTAGATAAGTCTTGGATATAAACTGTCATATCCCCCTTAGACAGAAGACACAAACCACCACTTCTCCCACCTCCCGCCATTTCACAATCAACAACAGTAACCAAAGCCATTCCCACTTGAGCAGCTATATTCGGAACCTCAATTGCTAAGAGTCAGTCTCCATCAAGAACACGCACCTTAACTATCGATTGGTTCCCAAGCCCCTGACAGTTACAACTTAAAACAACTCATGGCTGTCGGCGGAACTCCCTATCTGCAGTTTCCGACTATGTTCATAACTCAAACGTTCCTTCCCATAGTTTTCTTTAAAATCGGACCCTCCCCACTTGTCATCAAATTTATCCACTAGAATCAGATTCATTCTTTTCATGGAAATCATTTATGCATAATGATCATCACTGCCAGTGACCCTAGTTGGACGACGCATTAATTTGATTTTTTGGGCACCGGAGGCTAAATGGATATGGGAAATTGGCGAGTAGAAGTGGCTGTGTGGGATACATTTGTTAATTTCTAAAGCTCGGCTAAGGGGATCAGTTTGATAGGTTGTTGGACTGAAGTGGAAGCAACATGTTCTGGATTATATGTACGCAGTATAGAAGGGGTAATTCACCATGATTTATCCCCTCACAATCCCTTGGGGCTGGGGTGTGTGGGGCTCTCGGGGGGAGAGATTTTCCCTTTTGCCCTAAGTATATAAGGGGTAATGATATCCGGTTTCTTGGTAGGGGAAGATAGAAGTTTTATAGAGACAAAGAAGGGCTTTGTAATAGGTGAACGAGTTTGATTGGCTTAGTTTTGGGAAGGGTTGTATTTTATTGAGGGAGGTTTTTTACTGCGAGTTTGCGTAGGCATTATAGGTCTCTTAGCTTCAGATTCTTTCTCAGAAGATAAGGACAACTTTTGAGCAGCATCTTGGGTGACATTATCAACCATTATCTCAAGCATTTGCTTGCACTCATTCCCTTTGCCCCCACTGCGGGACCTTCGATGTCCCTACCTGCTCCATAGAGAACATCGTTCTACATAACAGTGACGCCTTTAATCGTGGTCTATATTTCAACTCATCCATAGATGGGCAACAATTCTGAACAACATGACCAAATAACCTACAACAATAAAAAGTATAATGTAGAGACTCGTACTTAAGTGGAAGCCACAATACCTCTCCATTTAGTTTGATTGTCAAACCTTGTACAAGTGTGTGTAACCTCTAACCAAACTTTCATACGGATAAATTTCCAAATCCTCTATCCCCCTTATCATCTAAATGGTCAAGTCTTCATATCTATCTAGCAAGAATTAGAACCACAGACTCAACATACATTTAATCGGAAGCTCATACACTCAAACCCAAAACGTAGCTTCACTAATCATTTACATCCTTTGATTGTTTTGTTCCAGCAAGTTCCTTTATTGAAAAAAAGGATCCTTCAAAATGCCACGATTGGTCGGACAAAATGTTGACCTGCCCCTCTTTTGAGTCGAAACATAAGAGTATAATATTATTTTCCCAATCAGTAACCATAATCTTCCCATCATTCTGCCATGCGTTCACCATCACCTTACTAACAATCTTAGGGTTCCAAGGTTTCTCCAAACAGAAAGTCCCACCAAGTAAAAAAAAAAAAAAAAAAAAAATCTTTCCCGGTATCTGAGGATCGAAACCACCGCCAAAACATCTAACTTTAGAATGCTACCCTCAATTTTTGTCAACCCCTCCATGGCCATGATACATGTTATGTATGCATGCATTTTAGTCTATTTACGTATGTATTTTGCAACAATTGCATGTATAATTGGTTAAGAATCTTTCATATTTGATATATTGAACCATTTGACGTGTATTGACTTGTTTTGTAGTGTTTTAATGTTTTTAAGGCTAAAACGAAGACTTTATGAGATTACATGAAGAAACAAGTCGAAGAAGGGACGAGATGGGCCAAGTTGCGCCAAAAGTGGACGGATTCAAGAGTGTGCAGCTGAAAGCTGGCGCGGTCACGCTGCATCTTGACGGGATCATGCCAGAAAGTTCCCTGAAAATGAAGTTTTCTGCTAGCTTGACACACCTCTAGTATTATGGCCATATCTTGAGATCTACAACTTCGATTGAGGTGCAATTCATGACGTTAGAAAGCTGATTCAAAGGCCTACAACTTTGCCCGAAAAAGACAAAGCCCAAAAATGAAAGGAAGACCCTAAATAATGGCTTGGAAATCAGACCTGAAAACTCGCTTGGACATCTTGGGCGCGGTCGCGTCAAAACCCACACGGTCATGCCAAAATCACTCGTTTTAAGCATTTTTTTGGTAACGTTCAATGCGAACGCGTCATACATGCACGCAACTGCGTTTCCTTGTCGATTTTGATGTCCAAATCAAGAAGATTTTAGCCTTATATCTCCCAAGATTCGTCCCAACTTATAAAAATAGGCCCAAGCTCAACATTTGAGGAGGAGAACATCAGAGAAACTCATAATTTTTGGTACACGTGTCCCGTGCACGCACTTTAGGACACTTTTAGTGCCATATTAATGTCATTAATATGGTTGTTAAACGGGCTAGCCCTAGCGGTTTTGGGCTAGCCCTATCGATTTTCGGGCTAAGTTGGGCTACGGTTTAGTCGAGCCATTTCTAACGGGCCAGGATATGGTGAACTAACCCTAACCCTGACCCTATCGATTTTCAGGCTAACCGGGCTATTATCGGGCTACGAGTCGCAAGTTTAAAAACTATATATTTAAATCAAAACTCATACAAAATATACTTGAATCATATTTAATTATAGCCATTAATGATACAACGCAACAAAATTAACATTTTGAAATTTAAATAGTATATCTCCAAAATAGAAATAAAAACAATTAAGCTAAATGTATATATTACTCTGGTTTGCCAATTAACCAACACTAATTAATTTACCAATCAATCATTCAATGTTATATAGTCTTGTGCAATCAGAATAGGAATTAAAAGTAATTAAGAGTAAATACAAGCTACTATGGTTACACCATATAATTGATCCAAAATCCAAGAGAGATGCGGGAATTACAAAATACGAGTTAATGTTATAAGCATCACTATACAAAATGGGAAAGTAGAAAAGTAATGCACATAAACACCAAAATACCATCTCTATGCATCATTTTCTTCAACCTGAACCACATTGGATCCATCCTTGGACAAAGTATCTTCCTCCAAATCCTCTTCATCTAAAATATATAAAATAACAAAGTCAATTGTTAGTAACAAATATACAAATTTGTTAGTAACTAATATACAAATTTAAATTAAAAAAAAATATACGACCTTCAATAAAACCTTGCAACCAACTACGCGTACAAATAAGAGCTTCCACATGATCACCAAGTAGGCGATTTCTAAATTTATTGAGAACACAACCCCCAATGCTAAATGCAGATTCAGATGCCACCGTAGTGATCGGAATGCTTAATATATGACAAGCCATAACTGATAACATTGGAAAGCGGTCTTTGTTATTCTTCCAAAACTCCAAAACATTCAAATTTAGAAAATACTTGAACTCAAGAGGGGTCTCGTCCAAATATTGAGCCAATGCAGACTTTTCGGCTTGCATATCTAATTTACTTTGCCAATCTTGAAGAACCTAAAGCAATCAAATAAATTTGGTAAACTACATTTCCGATAAATGCCTATAAAAGTGAGTTGGTGTAGCAGAGTGTCCAATATGTAGTCCTAAAAAATTGAAAAAAAAAAACAGGAAAGAAGTAAACCTTGCTAATCAAAAATCAATTCCAGAATCTAACAGAATGTAATTATTAGGGAAATGGAGATTGTGTGAATATGAATTCAAACTACAAATATCAAAACAGGAAGCAAACTAACTACTAGTAACTATTGAGGTCAACAAAAACATCAATCCCAAATACAAAATCCAAAACAAAAGGCAATTCTTAAAATAAAAAAATACTTACATCATATAAACTGGCTTGGTCTGCGGACTCCTTTCCTTTTCGACTTACGGGTGCTATCGCAAATGATTGTGTAGTCGAAGAGCCTTGAGAACTTTCACATGGTTGAGTCAAGGACATCCATTTTATGTACTCATCATAAAGCAATTCCATGTTACTTCTAATTTCACCAACCTTCGCTTGGGCTGAATTACCATCAAGTTGGGAATAACAATATTTTATGATCCCTAACTTTGCCCTAGGGTCAAGCACGGCCCCAAATGCAAGCACAACGCTATAGTCACTCCAATACTTGTCAAATTTCTTTTTCATGATCATATACATGCTTTTTATGTCTTCATCTTCACTCTCCAGATTTGTTTTCAAAAAGCATTCGATTTTCCAAATTTGATTGAAATACAAGTCTGAAGTTGGATAAGAAGTTCCAGAAATCAAGTTTGTGATCACATAGAATGGGCGCAGGAACTCACATATTTTCTCTCATTTTTTCCACTCCTCAAGTGTCGGAGCACACTTGTAATCTGTATCCTTACACCGAAGACCACTAAAAGCACGTTTGTGTTTAATTGCACTTTCGAGCATAAGATAGGTTGAGTTCCATCTAGTGACTACATCCAAATGCAATCCGGCTTTAGTATCGGTCCCACCAACTTCACCAACACATTGCATAAAAGTCCTCAACCTCCCCTCCGACGCCTTAACATACTTGATACTCTCCTTTATCTTTTCTAAAGCATTGTCAGCCACCTTCAAACCCGGTTGAACTATAAGGTTCAAGATGTGAGCACAACATCTCACATGGAAAAACTTACCCTCACAGAGAAGACTATCTTGCAAAGAAAGTCTTTCTTTCAAGATACCTTGCATAACATCATAGCTGAAGCATTATCTAAAGTAAGAGAGAATACTTTTTTGTCAATTCCCCATTCTTTCAAACAATTGTAGACTTTATTAGCCAATTCAAACCCAGAATATGGAGGCTCCATCTTACAAAATGGAATTATCTTACTATTCAACTTCCAATCACAATCAACAAAGTGCGTTGTTAAGCATATGTAACCCTCACCATTACAAGCAGTCCATCCATCAGAGGTAAAACAAATTCTTCCTGGATAATTAATCGTCACGTGCTTCAATTTCTCTTTTTCAAAACGAAACATTTTCACAATATCATTAGTAGCTGTCAATCTGCCAATCCTTTTGCCTTCGGGATACAAATAATCAAGTAACTTCCTAAGATACTTGTATTCAACAAATAAAACAGGGAGATCATCTGAAATGATTACCATAGATAGAATCTCCCGCACGTGTTTTGGATCAATTTTTCTGTTTCTTAAAGACCCTTCTTTATCAAGCATCAAACCTACATTCATAAACTTAGAAGATTGCGGACAAAGTTTTATGTGACGTGAAAGAGTCGAAGTCCCATAACTAGAGTCAACCCATACATAATCTTTCCCACAGTTAATACATTTCATCTTAGTAGCGTCATTCTCACATCTAGCAAAATTAGGCCATAACTCTGATGATTTTTCTCTAGCATGACTGGTATCCGGCTTGGGGGGTTTCCCAAATGTGGTTGTTCTAGCCTTCTTTCCCATGGGTTCTTTTATAGGATCACGACGCGCATCAACACTAGGAGCTCTAGATTCTAACACCTCCAAATCATTGTCACTATCATTAGTATTTTGGGAATTCATTCCTGTTGCAAAAAACATCAGAATAATAGAACTTAAATGTGGATGTACACATTAGGGAACACTGTAATAAGCTGATTGGTTTTTGAAATTAATGCGCAATAGACATATTAATCAAAACTAAAATATAAAACTGATTGGTTTGCTCAAAACTTGGATCAGCAGCCCCCATTTTTCTTAATTTCATTTATTTATTAGCCACTTTCCCAATAACAGAAGTACAGAACCAGGTTTTTCCCCCCTTCCCAACATTGATCCCTTATAGATAGTAAGCACGATACACATTACAGGAGTATAAGCATGTGCCCAGAAAAGTAGATCAATATGAGCATATATAAATAATAATCTGATGTTGAAAGTGAATAAAGAAAACAAAAAACCTATGGGACTTGCGAATTCCTGGAGTTGGGTGAAGATGGCGACTTGGCAAGTGGCGGCGCGCTGGCGACGGAGGAGGAATGGTAATGGGGTATTGCCATATTGGAGGCTTGGAAACTGGAGTGACGCTGAATCGGGGAGAGAGAACAGAGAAACGAGAACTGAGAGAGTGGGTAGGGTTCTGTATATTTGTTGTGCAAAAAATAAAAAACCACTTTTAGAAGTATTATCTAGTCTAAATTAATTAATAACTTATCACTTATTAATTAAAAACTACCAAATAAAAAATGTGAAAGTAAAATTAAAAGGGTGAAATTGAGATACTACACTACAGTAGTGGATTCTCATTACTAATTACGACCGACTACAGAGTCGTGGAAAAAAAAAAGGAGTTCCGGTCCGGGCCAGCCCGGATAAACCTCGGGCTGGCCCGGATAAACCACGGACCTATCGGTTCGGGCCAAATAGCCCGGATGTGTAAACGGGCTACAAAATAGGAGCCCTAAACTTGACTTTTTTGGGTTAAACAGGCCGACCCTACAGGTTCCGGACCAATGTAACAACCCTAGTCATTAATGTGCATAATCACGTGTATTTAGTGTTTTTGTATTCTCATGGGCAAAATAATGTGTTTGTGTTATTTATGTGCTAAAACAGGTTCAATTAGACCAAAAACATGGAAACCGGACCAAGAGGATTGAAACAACAACGAAAGAGGCAGGACTTGGCCGCGCAAGGCAGTCCTCGCCCATGGAGAATTCCACGGTCACGAGGCATCTCACCCATGCCCGCGGGGGAAGGGAACAGAACAGATCACAATTTTCAACACCCAAAGGCCGCACCCGCACAATCAAAAGCCCACGCCCGCGGAGGATTCAATCCGCGCCCGTGGACAAAGGCTCAGAAGATTATGAAGAAATCAAGCATCCAAGTCCACGACAGAGGAGCTGTGAAGACCTCGACCGTGGCATTCTACTCCACGATCGAGGAGTGAAGCCAGGTCGCGACCGTGGCCCCAAACCTGCCTAAACCCTAAACCCTTACCCATTGCCACGGCCGCGGCGGGTAATCTCTGTTTTCTTAAGCAAACACGATTTTGCCTATTTTTTTACCAGCACTTTTCTCTCTTATATGTATATCCTCCAATTCGAATTTACCCTATCCTTGGCATGAATTTTGGAGCACTTTTCAGACACCATCAGTTCTAAGGAGGAGAGAAGGGCAAGAAGGAGTCATCTCATCTTCCCCATTGATCACCCTTGGGTTCTATCATTTTATTTTCATGATTTCTTAGTTTTGGGTAGAATGGGTGAGTAGCACCCCATTTTCTACCCTTGATCATGTTGAACCTTGATTGAAGATGAATATGTGATTATTGGCTTTTGGTGTTACCCTTTTTATGCAATTTAAATGTTCTATAATGCTTGTTTGAATTGTCTCATGCCTAGATGCTTGTTTTAGGATTGATCACCCTTTAGGAAGCATTTATTGTATGTTGCTAGAGATTGGACTTCACTTTCCATGATTGTTGAAGCTTCAATCTACCTTAGTAGTGAACAATGCTTGATATCATTGGTGACATTATAGAGTTTGGCCTCTAAACCCGATCGATTTGAGGTTTATGCCTTATTTATCCCGTTTTTCTAGTTCGTGATCATCCAATATCAATTAGTGTGAAAAGAGCTTGTTTGGATCACTAATTGATTTGGATAGGGATAAATTGATAAGCGGACCTTCGATTTATCCATAATTAAGGAACAACAAAATTTACATAAGCGGATCTTGTAGATTGTGAGACAAGGATTTAAATTGCACTAAATATGGGCATCAACAATAATCCATAGGTAGTCGGATTCAAGAGGATACTAGATCGAGGGTAGGCCTTTTTAATATATTAAAAAACCAAAAATATTTGCTTGCTGTCTTCCTTTGATCCTTTGATTAATATAAAACACCAAAAACATCTATTGCTTTTCTAGATTGGTAGTTGGCTACTTGGTAGAATTTAGTTGTTATACTCAATCAACCCCCCCCCCCCCCAACCACCATTTACTTGTTTATGTTTATTGCTTTTATTCCAACTTAAATCATTAATTGCTTGAAGTATTTGAATCAACACTACTTAATCGTTCTCCGTGGGATCGACTCAGACTTACCACTTTACCTAGTAAAGTCAGGAAAATTCGGAAATCAATTAATATTCTAATATTGTAGGGCAAACGGTTCAACGACATGTCTTTCCCCTACCAAATTTTGGCGCCATTGCGGGGGAACGATGTGTGTAGTGTTATTTTCCTTTTCAAGCACCATCTCTAGCATATTAATTATCTATTATATTGCTTAACTAGTAATTGACATTTACTAGTTTGTGTGATTTTGGTTGTATAGTGCATGTTCATCCGCTCACAAGGAGACAAAGGGCTTTGGTTTGAACCGAATATCATTGAGAAAGAAAGAATACTGAGAAGACGAGCTCGATCGCTTGACGAGATCCGGGAGTCTTTTGAAAGCCTCGACATTGAGAGCGGAGAATCAAGCAAACCTGAAGCAATGGTAGCAGAACGAGCACCTGAGAAGACACTGAAAGAACTGGCCAACACAAGGGTCAACCAATAACCCTTGTGTATTACTTTCCCCGAGATTGGAGCTGATACAAAATTCGAACTGAAGACAGTGCCCTCCTTTCACGGCATGGCTGGGGATGATCCATATAAGCATCTAAAAGAATTTCACGTTGTATGCTCTTCCATGAAACCGGAACGAGTCACTAATGAACAGATTAAGCTTCGGGCCTTCCTTTTTTCTCTCAAAGATTTGGCTCGTGATTGGCTTTACTATCTTTCGGTCGGCTCGGTTACCACGTGGGAACATATGGAATCTCTCTTTTTGGAAAAATACTTTCCAGCATCAAGGGCCACAAACATTCAAAAGGGGATAAGCGGTATCCTGTAGATGCAAGGGGAGACGCTATATGAATACTGGGAAGATTTAAGAACCTCGTGTCGAGTTGTCCTCAACATCAAATAACCGAGTAGCTGTTGATACAATATTTTTATGAGGGCTTGTGTATAGTTTACAGAAACATGATCGACAGTGCGAGTAGAGGGGCATTATCAGACAAAACGCCCACTGAGACTTGGGCCCTTATTTCAAAGATGGCTGTGAACACGCAGCAGTTTGGGACTAGAGAGAGTGTCAGGGAACCCAAGGATCCGATATAGAAGACCGCCTGGATCAGTTGACGACCCTTGTGAGAAAAGTAGCTGCTGGAAGTATGCCTAGCCCTAAACCGTGCAGACTGTGCCATGTCACTGATCACAATACCGATAATTGCCCGGTTCTAGGAGAGGATATTGAGGCCTATGCAAATTCTTGTCACAATTGGTACGACAGGCCAAGGTCACCTCAGGAAAGAAGAAAAAATGACCCACATTCGAATAGCTACAATCCGGGATGGCAGAATCATCTGAATTTCAGCTACGGTCCACATAATCAGAATGTTCAGAATTCGGGAGAACAGAGCCATCAAAATAGGCCTCCCTTCCCAAGGGGAAATTAACGACAGAAAGCACCGGTCGACTCAACTCCTTCGGACCCATCGCTTTCAGATATTGTTAAGAGCATCGCTAATAATACAATCCAGCTGCAAAAGGACAACAATTCGAGATTCACCAATCTCGAAACTCAAATGAGCCAGCCGTGTCAAGGCTAGAAAACACCCAAGGGGGAAAGTTACCGGCTCAACCGGAAGTCAATCCGAAAAATGTGAATGCCATTGTTGTTGTTAATGAAGAGTTACTTGGAGAGCCTGAGAAGCCCGCGTATACTTCACAGGCAAAGACTGAAGAATTGCATGAAAATCCGAGGATAGAAGAGATACCAACTCCCCAAGTGGCCGAGGTTCAAGTTCGGACACCGAAGTGGAAGATTGCTAAGGAGTTGAGAAGACGAAAGGAGGCATTAGCTGCATGCTTTCCTGATCACCTACTGCTTTTTCCTACCAAGAGATACTCTTCACAGAACAAAATTGAAAATGTCAGCGTGAGAGTCTTGAGAAACGGGAAGATACTTAAAAAGGGGAAGATAAGAGATGAAGAAAAAGGCAACGCAGAGTACACCACGACTGCGGGAGGAAAACCCCTCGACCGTGGGGAACCTCAAGGCTCACTCAAGGGAACATCAGGCCTCGACCGTGGCCAATGGGACAGATTTATTGGAAAGTGTACTGGAAGAGCTTCCGCGCCCGCGAAACATAAAACCTCGACCACGAAATACACAACGATCGTGGAATCTGAACAACACGACCGCGGAAGGAAACAACAAGAAATAGGGGGTCATTCTGACCCATTTTCCACGACCGCAGACTTACATACCTCGACCGCAGGAAATCCCACGCCCGCGGCCCCTAGTTTTACCTCGACCCCGGCAGCTGGAAGTTCAAGACCAAATTTCCCATCCCCTCCACTTCCGTTTCCGAGTCAAATGAAGAGGATTCCAGACAGAAATAGAGACAAGGAGACAATGGAGGTATTCAGGAAGGTTGAAATCAGTATTCCCTTGGTGGATGCCGTAAAACAGATTCCTCGATATGCAAAGTTTTTGAAGGACTTGTGCACAAACAAAAGGCGGCTACAGAAATGCAAGGATCCGGGAATGTTTGTCATCCCGTGTAAAATTGGTAACACTAGAATAGAGAAAGCTATGTTAGATATAGGGGCATCCATCAATGTGACGCCTCGTTCTATTTTTGATAGCTTAAACTTGGGGCCACTGAAGAATACAAGGGTGGTCATCCAATTAGCCGACCGAAGTACCTCATTTTTGGACGGGGTGATTGAGGACGTGTTAGTTGAGGTGGATAACCTCGTATTTCCAGTGGATTTCTATGTGTTAGATACGCATGGAGATTCGTCAAATTCCACTCCAATCTTGCTTGGGAGGCCGTTCTTGAACACCTCCCAAACAAAGATTGACATGCGAGAGGGAACTCTTAGCATGGAATTTGATGGCCAAGTGGTGCAATTCAACATTTTCGAATCAATGAAGTGCTTGAGTATTATTGCAGGGACCAAGAGACAATTGAATTGGCGAATGACCTAGAGGAGATAGAGCCAATGGACACCGAGGAAGAGTTGGTGGGGACAGTGGAACAATCACAATCCTCAAAGCCATTCCGAACCAAGTCCATTCCCAAATTCATACCATTACCAGAATCTCAAGAAAAAGTGCTACCCTCTATCATCAAAGCACCAACTCTTGAGCTCAAGACCCTCCCCTCCCATCTCAAATACACATATCTTGGGGAGGAAGAAACGTTACCGGTGATTATCTCATCAAAGCTCACACCCACTCAAGAACAAGTATTGATCGGGGTCCTCAAGGTGAACAAGGAAGCTATAGGATGGACCATTGCCGATATCAAAGGCGTTAGTCCAGCCCTATGCATGCATCAAATACTGCTTGAGGATGACGCCAAGCCTAGTCGGGAGACTCAACCCGCCAATGATGGAGGTTGTCAAGAAAGAAGTGATCAAACTGTTGGATGCGGGGATCATCTACCCCATATCCGACAGTAAGTTTGTGAGCCCGACCCAGGTGGTTCCGAAGAAGTCTGGAGTGACAGTGATAGAAGGGAAGGATGGTGAAATAGTGTCTACGCGCCTACAAACAGGTTGGAGGGTTTGCATAGACTACAGGAAGTTGAACGCAGTAACAAGGAAAGATCATTTTCCTCTACCATTTATCGATCAAATGCTCGAGAGGCTAGCAGAGCGTCCTTTTCATTGCTTCTTGGATGGATTCTCGGGGTACTTTCAAGTACCAATCACGCTCGAAGATCAAGAAAAGACAACTCACATGCCCGTTCGGAACATTCGCATGGAGACGCATGCCCTTTGGACTATGCAACGCCCCTACAACATTTCAAAGATGCATGGTTAGTGTCTTTTATGAGTTTATTGGTCACTTCATAGAGGTCTTCATGGACGACTTTAGTGTCCATGGTACATCTTTTGAAAATTGTCTTGATAACTTGGTAAAAATCTTGCAACGATGCATTGAGAAAAATCTTTTGTTAAATTGGGAGAAATGCCACTTCATTGTGGAACAAGGAATTGTGCTTGGCCATGTAGTTTTTAGTAAGGGAATAGAAGTAGATAGGGCAAAATTTGATGACTTGGTAAAAATCTTGCAACGATGTATTGAGCAAGGAATGCAAGTTGGCATTTGATGAGTTGAAAAAGAGATTGGTCACTCCCCCGATTATTCAGCCGCCAGATTGGGAATTGCCTTTTGAACTAATGTGCGATGCTAGTGAACAAGCCTTGGGGGCAGTTTTGGGACAGAGAAGAGGGAACGTGGCCCATGTCATCTATTATGCCTCACATACTTTGAATCCAGCTCAGATGAACTACACTACCACTGAAAAGGAGCTGCTAGCTATTGTGTTTGCGTTAGAGAAGTTTCAGTCCTACCACGCAGCATTGAGGCATCTCATGGCTAAAAAGAGGCGAAGTCTATGCTTATTCGCTAGATATTACTTCTCCAGGAATTTGACCTAGAGATCAAAGATAAGAAAGGAACGGAAAATGGTGTTGCAGATGATCTCAGCAGGATAACCCAAGAGGAGACAAACCTACCTCTCCGGGAAAGCTTTCCGGACAAACAACTACTTGCAATGACAGACGCGAAGGTTCCTTGGTATGCCAACATGGTGAATTACTAGGTGTCCAAGCGGTTTTCCTATTGGGATGAGTAGACCTCAGAGAGACAGGTTGAAGAGTGAGTCGAAGCATTTTTTTTTGGGATGATCCCTACCTTTAGAAATCTGGTTCAGATCAAGTAATTGGGAGATGCATCCCCGAAGACGAAGTGCAGTCGGTGCTTAATTTTTGCCACTCATACGCTTGTGGAGGCCATTTTGGGCCGAAGAGGATGGCCTACAAAGTACATGAAAACGGCCTATATTGGCCAACCATTTTCAAGGATGCCCTCTTGTTTTGCAAAACCTGTGAGAGGTGTCAAAGGACCGGAAATGTATCACAGAGGAACGAGATGCCCCAGCAATCAATTGTTGTTTGCGAGATCTTCGATGTCTGGGGTACAAACTTTATGGGGCCATTTCCTACATCCTATGACAACATCTATATTCTTCTTGCGGTTGACTACGTGTCAAAGTGGATGGAAGCCAAGGCCACCCGGACCAACGATTCAAGGGTGGTTATGGACTTTGTGAAATCCAACGTATTTTCCAGATTTGGTATTCCAAAGGCCATCATTAGCGACCGAGGAACCCACTTTTGCAATCGAACGTTTGAATCACTGTTGAATAGCAATGGGGTTGTTCACAAAGTCTCCATACCCTACCACACTCAAACGAACGGTATGGTAGAGACATCAAATCAAGAGATTAAGCAGATCCTGGAGAAAACTTTTCAACCAAACCGGAAGGACTAGAGCTTGCGTCTAGAAGACGTTCTGTGGGCTTATAGGACAGCGTACAAGACGCCGATAGGGATGCCTCCATATCTCATCGTTTATGGAAAACCATGCCACTTGCCTGTGGAACTTGCACATAAAGCCTATTGGGCAATCCGGAAATGCAATCTGAACTTGGATGAGGCTGGAGTGCATAGGAAGTTGCAGTTACAAGAGCTCAAGGAAATAAGAAACGAAGCATTCAAAAATGCTTTGTTGTACAAGGAAAAGACGAAACAATTTCACGATGCAAGAATCTCGAGAAAGGAATATGTGGTGGGAAACAAGGTACTCATGTACCACTCCCGACTTAAACTATTTCTGGGTAAGCTGAGGTCCCGTTGGGTTAGACCCTTTGTGGTTAAAGGAATATCACCACACGGAGCGGTGGAAATACAAAGTGGAAAGACCGGAAAGAGTTTTAAGGTCAATGGGCATCTTCTCAAGCCCTATCTTGAGAACTCACTAGGAGACTGCATGAGGGAAGAACAAGTGGAAGACTTGGAAGATCCACACATAGCATAAACGGGACCCCGTCGCGCCAACGACGTAAAACAAAGGCGCTTGTCGGGAGGCAACCCGACGATAATCTTTAAATTCTCGCATTTAAATTCATAGTTAAAAGTAGTTTAGTGTTATTTTGTGCTTTTTGAGGTTTTTGTTAAGATGTGTGTAGGTATTAAACAATCAAGACAAGAGATAGTGTGGAATGGGGGTGAAGACACCAAAAACTGTGAAAATCTGCCAAGTGACTCACCACGGTCGAGGGACAACATAGGCATCGACTGCGGGTCTCCATCGCCCAAAATCATGGAAATGTTCTAGACAGATTCCCGCGGGCGAGGATAATTTTGCACGACCGTGGAGAAAATTATTCCGCGCTCGAGGAGTTCAATCATCGTGACCGCATAATCAGGACAGAAAACTGCCCAACTCACTGGACGAACCTCCACGGTCGAGGAAAAAATTTACGCGACCATGGAGAAAATAGTTCCACGCTCGAGGAGTTCAATCACGCGACCGCGGAGAATCAGGACAGAATACTGCCCAATTCACTGGACGGAATCTCCTCGGTCGAGGAAAAATTTCGCGCGACCGAGGAACAATAATCTCTGCGCCCGAGGGTTTATTCTGCACGACTGAGGAGAGGGGCACTTAAAACAGGCCAGTTTTCTGAGGGAAGGTCCTCGATCGAGGACATTACAAGCCCCTCGACCAAGGAGGAAAATTTTGTGCCCACGACCGCGACACTGGATCACCTCGCGAACGCGGCGATTGAACATGTATAAATATCCCGAATCGCAGAAGTTAGGGCACATAATTTCTTTCCCCCTCCTCCACAGCGGCTGCGCGAGAAAACTCACACACACACTCAAACTCCATTTACACTCAATCTTTTTCTCTCAAATTCTCAACACACCTCACTGTAATATCCCAATTTTTGTCAAAGGTGATTATTAGACGTGCATTTATGTGGTCATGTTATATTATGCATTTTTTTTAGTGGGATAAGTGGGTGATACTTGAGTTGATTTTTATATGTTCCTACGTGCTAATGAGTATGAAAATTTTAGAATATTAATAATATAGATGACCTTTTAGTAATTATTAAAAGTTATCTCTTGTTATAAATTTTGGAGATATTAGATATATTAAGCAAATAAATAAAAAATAAATAAATATATAGTTGTTACTTGAGATAGATTAGGAATCCTTTTAAGCAGATAAATCTTTATAAAGTCCTAACCGCAATAAAACCCTAGCTAACACAACATTAGTGGAAAGAAAAAAAAAAAAAAAAAAGAGAAAAAGAACTCTAAGAGAACAACTTTCTTTGAAGGGTGAGGCTTTTCAACTTGGAACTGCAACAGAGGTAGTAATCTAACTCTTAATTATTGTCCTTCATCTTTTCTTCTTAAGCATCATTCACTCTCCTCTAGGATTTAATTGGTGGAATCACTTTTAAAGAATTGATGATAATTGATTTGTGATGGATCACACTCAGTAAAAATAGCATTCTGTCTAATTGTATTCACTGATGCAAGCCTATTTACTTTCTCACATAATTAAAAGCATAAAAATTTTGTATTAGTCAACTTGTATAATTCATGCACTTTCACACCATCCAATGAATAAATTTTATTTAGCTGGTTGGACTTTTGTGAAGGTTCTTTATATTTCATTCCATTATTTGAACTTGATATTTGGTTTCGAGAGATGTTTTAGTTATCTCAGGATTTTGGGAAAGTTGAAGTCATTCCAAATTTCTTAAAGCACGTGTTTTATAAAAAAAATATTAATAATTCTTATGGGAAATTTATGTTTATGCTACCTTTAGCACTTGAGAAATAGTAGATGTGACACTTCACTAGTAGGGGGTGTTACAATATGGTATCAAAGCCAGGTTCCGTCGCTCCGTCACACTACCATCGAACATCAGTCTTGCCGCCTTCCAAGTAAGAAGTATATGTTTCTTTTGTTTGTATCTGCAAAGATTCATAGAACGTTGAGTATTTCGAGTATGCTTTTAGAAGGAAAGAGCTTGAATAGTTATGCCTTAGTTCCATGTTCTTATAATGATATGATTTGAAGGTTGTTAAGAAAAAAGAAATGGTGAGAGGATGTCAAGCTGCTAGAAACCGCGGTGCAGCAGCACCACTACCAAACCTGCAGGATATGTTAGCTCAGCTTCAGCAACAATAACTCATTGAGACTTTGATCGCTAATAATCAGCAAGCTAATCATGAGGCCCCACCTACTCCCAATGTTGCTGCCCCACCTGCTCCCAGTGTTGCTGCCCCACCTGCTCCAAATGCTGCTCCACCTGCTCCTAATGTTGCTCCACAGGTTCCTCCGAGAGGTCCAACAGTAGGAGTGTGACAAGAGTCCTACTTAATTCAATGGCAGAAATTGAGACCGGAGAATTTTACGGGGACAGCTGAACCATGGGATGCTCAAGCATGGTTTAAGACCCTTGAAAGCATTGTAGAATTGCTAGACTGGCCGGAGAATGAGAAGTGAAGTGTGCATCTTTCTGTTTGAAGCTAGAATGTGGTGGGAAAGAGTGAGGATAAAGAGGAACATCAACGAGATGACCTGGGCTGATTTCGAGAAAGAATTCTTTGAGGAGTTCTTCCATATGAAGGTGACCAACAAATACTATGATGAGTTCATTAAATTTCGGCAAGGAGACTTATCTGTTGAGGAGGCTGTGAGGAAGTTCAATAGGCTAGCTCGTTTATGCCCAGAGCTAGTCAGGGATGACAAAGAGAGAGTTAGGTTGATGCTGAAGATGTTACGACCAGAGATAGCTCTGAACGTGACTAGTGGAGTTCATCGACCCATGATTGCGGAAGAACTGATTAGTAGTGCCTTGACCACGGAGCATTACCTGAATGGAATGAAGGACTTACAGCAGAAACAACCACTCAATGAGAATCGTAACCGTGGAAATTTTGGGAGCCAGAGACCTCAAGGGAACAACCAGAATTGGAAAGGGAATAACAACATCAATAATAACAAAAGGAAGCACTGGGATCAGAAGCCTGTGGCAATTAAGATAGAAGGAGGGTCAACTCATAAACAAGCAAGGTTCACTCCGTGTCCAAAGTGTGGAAGGATGCACCCAGGGGTTTGTCGACAAGGCATGAGCGGGTATTACTATTGCGGTATCGAGGGACATATTTCCAAATTCTGTCCTACCAAAGCCAATCTACCGCATGCACATTCATCTAATCAATATAAGAGCAGACCTTCGCAATTACATCAAATGCAGCCGGTGCTCGAAGGACCTTCGAACGATCAAGGAAGACTTGAGGTACCACCAGCGACCACCAATGCTAGTGCCATCTCTCTTACAAAGGAACAAGCAACCGAGCCCACCACAATTGTCACATGTCATATACCTATATTTGATCATGTTGCTACTATATTGTTTGATACTGGAGCTACGTATTCATTTATATCTGCACCCTTTGCAAAGATGTTAGATAGACCTATGAATGTTTTAAATTGTAATTTCTCCACGACTTTACCTTCGGGGGAGGTGATGTTGTCCACACATTGGTTACGTGGTGTACCAATTCATGTTTCTGAAAGGGAACTTTTCGGCCACTTAGTAGTACTTGATATGCATGACTATGATATTATTCTTGGGATGAATTTTCTTAGTAAGTATGGTGCAACTATTGAGTGCCGTAAGCGGAAGGTAGTGTTCGAGCTTGAAGGTGGATCTCAATTTGAATTCATCGGTGAATCGAAGAAAAGAACCAGAAATTTTTTGTCAGTTGTTAAGGCCCAAAAGATGTTAGCTAATGGGTGTTCAGGATTCTTGGCCTACATGGTGGATACAAAGAAAGAAGAGCGAAAGATGGAAGAAGTACCGATAGTTCGCGATTACCCTGAAGTATTTCCTGATGAGTTGCCAGGTTTGCCACCTAGAAGAGAGATTGAGTTTGAGATCGAGCTAGTTACGGGTACAGATCCAATCTCAAAAGCTCCTTACCGCATGGCTCCTGCTGAGCTGAAAGAGCTTCAAGAGCAGTTGCAAGAGCTACTTGATAAGGGCTTAATTCGACCTAGTTACTCACCGTGGTGAGCTCTTGTTTTATTTGTCAAGAAAAAGGATGGATCAATGAGGATGTGTTTGATTACTGTGAGCTAAACAAATTGACTATCAAGAATAGATATCCTTTGCCGAGAATTCATGATTTATTCGATCAGCTAAAAGGAGCTACTGTTTTCTCGAAGATTGACTTATGGTCTGGTTACCATCAATTAAGAATCAAGGAGTCCGATGTGCCAAAAACTGCATTCCAAACAAGGTACAGACATTATGAGTTCGTAGTCATGCCTTTTGGGTTGACGAATGCTCCAGCAGCATTTATGGACTTAATGAATCGGGTCCTTAAGGAGTGTCTTGATAAATTTGTCATTGTCTTTATCAATGACATCCTTATCTACTCAAAGTCTCACGAAGAGCATGCCGAACATTTGAAGATTGTTTTGCAAACGTTGCAGAAGCATCAACTATATGCAAAGTTCTCGAAGTGTGAATTCTGGCTTGATAGAGTAGTTTTCTTGGGTCATGTCATATCGAGTGAGGGGGTAATGGTGGACCCAACCAAGTTAGAAGCTATTAGTAATTGGAGTCAACCAAAGAATGCCAGTGAAGTTAGGAGTTTTCTTGGATTGGCAAGGTATTATAGGAGGTTTGTTGAAGACTTTTCAAGGATCGCATCGCCTTTAACAACACTCACGAGGAACAATAAAAAGTACGAATGGTCTGAAGAATGCAAGAAGAGCTTCCTAGAACTTAAAAGGAGATTAACGAGTGCACCAGTCCTTACTATTCCAGAAGGTGATGAGGGTTTCGAAATCTATAGTGATTCCTCGATGATGGGGCTTGGATTTGTACTCATGCAAAACAGGAGAGTGATTGCATACGTGGCCGCACTGTCGCGATGCGGTAAAATTAATTAAACCTAGCTACCCTTCTAGCTCGTAGAAGTGGTAAGTAGGGTCGATCCCACAGGGAGCAGGAAGACTCTTAGTGTTTAAATAAATCCTAATACTAGCAACGTATATAAGTATATAAATAATGGGGGTTTGTAACTTGATATATATTAACTAAAGAACTAAAACAGAATTTAAGCAAATTAACTATGACCTGTTCTACTTATAAAATAACGAATCCCAGCCCTTAATCTTATCTCCCCCTAGTTATTACTACCCTGTGATAGATGCAATTATTAACCAATTTTATCCTTAAAACTCCTACCCCGAGGTTAACAACAAGCTCTGCTAACCTCGTTATCCCTTATGTTTAACTAACCAAAACAAGCTCTTTGGTTAGTCTATCCAGTTGAGTGACCTCAGAATAAGCTCTCTGGATCTCATTAACCGGACGCCTAGAGAACTAGGATAACGGGATAGACACGGTGTGGACCTCGTAAGCTCGGACCCATTCAGACCGAGCTATATACTATCCTAGCGATATCACTCGCTATTCGCTACTAAGTGGCTATAGGTTCGTAACAATTACGGATTACGATTATAACCTAGCGTTACTTATGCAATTATAATCCTAGGTGATCAATCTAGCATATAAACGCACAAGCATTGAAGGATAAACAAATAGTATAACAACGTTTCAAGGAATCAACTGATTAATAACCACTGTAAATATCACAGAATAGCAAAACTAGGGTTCGACTCGATTAAGGACTGAAATAACCTACTAGCCGCTCATGGCGGTGACAAAAGACAAATTAAACTGAAAATACATAATTGTAAAGACTTAAGGACTAGAAAACCCGAGTATTGCCGATCTTGATTGCCCGTCTCCTTCGGAATCTCTCAATCTTGCTCTCTCGTAATGTTCTCGTCCTCTATTTCCGAGCATAAGAATCCCTTTTTATAGAGAAAGTCAATTTAGGTCGATTCTGGGCTTTAAAACGGAACTCTTGTGGCCCAAGGATTAATTAACCGCCTTAATGGGCCGCGACCGCGCTTACGGGCCGCGCCCGCGCCCGCTCCTGATCCAGCACCACGCCGCGGCCGCGCAAGTATGCCTCGGCCGCGCTACTTGTCCAGAGATTTTCTGCTTATTCCTTCACTTGGACCGCGGCCGCGCCATTTTGCCGCGGTCGCGGTGCTTTGTTCTTCATTTTCCGGCGATTTTTTCATCTTTTTGACCTCCGGACTTCATTTCCTCGTTGTGCATCCGGCCGAGTACGAATACTTAGCCTTAAATCACCTGTTAAGCTCAAAATGAAAACACAAACGTCAAATAGTCCAAAGGCACTAAAACAATCCAAATACTCTCCATTCTACACGCAATCATCACAATTCATCACTCTAACAGACTTAAAGTGCATAAATAAACGCGTGTACCAAAATCCCCCAAACTTAACCCTTTGTTCGTCCCGAACAAATCTAAATCAAACAACAACCAAGACACGGGTTTTAAGGCACTTTAAGTGGCAATTACGAGTTTCAGAAAGGTTTTCCAATAAAACATAGCAACATGATGTAACCGAGCATATTTGACAGAGCAACTTCAACTACTTTCATTGCTTATAATTTTCAACAATTGATCCTCACCGGAATTGTGTATCACTCTTCTCTCAAGTGTTTAAGGTATGCAAAGTACTACACTCGCACTGACTTATATGCAACGACCACCATATGCTTGCCTATTATTTAAGTCGGACCTAGTACTCAGCACGTGTGGCAAAGAATCAAAAAGGTCTTTAATTCGGTTGTAATAAAGGCTTAGGTAAGGTAGGATAAAATTTGGATGAAAATGACTAAAATGTGGACTAACCGAGTTATTCCTACTCAACCACCCCTCAAAACAATCACTCCCATCTCACTCTCCCAATCTCAGTACATCTCAGTACATCACCCCAAGGGATGACTTCTTCTACCCACGTCCGCATCTTTTACAACCAAGTGCTTCTTTTTTTTTTTTTTTTTTTTTTTTTTTTTTTTTTTTCATGTGGGTACCACATTTCCTGGGACTACCCGATTTTTTTTTTTTTTTTTTTTTTTTACTAAGCACTTTTCTTACTCCCATCCTCATTTCTTTTCTTGCTTTTGCATTGCTTTTGCATTGTACATATTAACAAGTCTAAGCTTTTAGCACATAGGAGGGGAACCTTCTTGAATTTTCTATCACCAATTCCTTTTTCATATCTCATTTCACTCCCCTTTTTCAGCCCATAGGAATCCCAAATATCATTCCCAACTACCTCTCCTTTCGCCTCCCTCTTAACTAGATTAGTCCAATAAGGTCAAAGGCCAATTGAAAAGATATTCGGCTTGTAATATTCGGCTAACAAGTGATAGGCTCACGGCTCAACTGGGCTAACTAAGGGAAATTACTTTTTCAAGTTCGCGGTCAAAAAGGTAATTATGTTGAGTGTCTGAAATAGGCTAATCAAGAAATGCCTAAGATCACTTTCTAAGCCACAACACACATTGACTTATTCACGACAGACATGCAAGGCAAGTTCTAGGGTCTATATGCACATAATCAATGAAAATCACACCGAAAGAATTTGTACAAGTTACTCCAAAACTGGAGGTACAAAATAGGCTCAAGTCCTCTCAAGGCAATTTTACTGATCAATGTTGCGAATTACAGCTCAATTTCATATCCATTACCCGTCATGCTCTATCATATGCTATTCAAAACAAGTTTTAACAACAATCCTCATAAACTCATTGCCAACTTATCATCACCTTAATGTGTTAATTTTATCTTTACAACACAATTCAGTTTTCTTTTCCCTTCCTAGACTCGATTTAGACTCTACCAAAATAAACACAAAACATCATAAAGACTCCACAAAACAAAATAACGAAACAGATGACTACGGCTCACAGGCCCACAAACAAAATAGAAACAAACAGCATATTAGAAACGCTGCCAAGTCGCCCCACGTCACACCCCCCTCCCCCAAACTTGGTTGAAAACCAGAGTTTGAGGGAAGAAAAAGTGGTGCGGCTTGGTACGTACTTACAGTGCTTTACTGAGGCGGCAGCGGGGGTGGATGCCCCCTTGTCCCCAAAAGGACTACATGTATTTCCACTGAGTTTCTTGCTGCCTCTGCCATTCCTGCTGTTGCTCTGACCACGTCTGCATCTGTGCCCGACGATCATCCTCCGTCTTGTGTTTTATGGTAATCCTTATTATGTAAAAATGCAAAAATATGAAAGAGAACTAATCTAATGCTGAATAAAAGAAAACGAAATAATTTAAAAAAAACCGTAAACATTGGGTTGCCTCCCAACAAGCGCTGTTGTTTTACGTCGTTGGCTCGACGGCTGCATATTCCCTCAGCGTTTGCGCCAAGGTGGTTTCCACATGGGCCCAGACCAATTCAGGCACTTTACCCCATTCCGCCTTTCATCTTCCTTTTTACGATGACGCACCAATGCGGACCAATTCAGCTTACTCCTGCACCTATTCTCACAATCATTCTCAACAAATGGGTTAGTCGCATCTGGTGAGAAAACAGAATTAGCATCTTCAGGATGTCCGATAGCATCATAAATATTTAACTTAACGATGTGGCCATCAAATTCCATAGTCAGAGTCCCTTTACCGACATCAATCTTTGTTTGGGCGGTGTTCAGAAACGGCCGCCCTAACAAAATTGGAGAAAATGTAGAGGAATCTCCTTGCATGTCCAAAACATAGAAGTCAGCGGGGAATACTAGGTCACCTACTTCTACTAAGACATCTTCAATTAGACCATCGGGGTATGTATTACTACGATCTGCTAACTGAATTACTATCCTAGTTTCTTTCAGTGGTCCTAGTTTTAATGCATGAAATATCGCTCTTGGCATTACATTAATGGATGCTCCTAGGTCTAGCATGGCATGTTCAATGTTTATGCCCTCTATTCTACAAGGAATGACAAACATACCTGGGTCCTTACATTTTGGTGGCATCTTCTTTTGGAAGATTGCTGAGACGTTTTCTCCCATCAGGACCTTTTCATCCCCCTTGAGTTTACGTTTGTTGGTGCATAGCTCCTTTAGGAACTTGGCGTATCTGGGAATTTGCTTGATAGCATCGATCAAGGGGATGTTGATGTCAACCTTTCGAAACACCTCTAATATCTCCTTCTCTTTGTCAGGTCGTGTCGATCTGATCATGCGACTGGGGAAAGGAAGTGGCAGAGGCGGAATAGGTGCAGAATGTGTTGATTTCTGCTGAACAGGGGCCGCGGCCGCGCTGGGTTGCCGCGGTCGCGCAACTTCTACAGAGATTTTCTCTTCAGAAACGTCGAGTTGGCCGCGGCCGCGCAGGTCTGCCGCGGTCGCGGCTCTGTCTGCGGCTGTTCTCTCCGAAATGTCGTTTTTGTCATCTTCCAATGGTTGCCCGGGCTTCTTAAGCTCTCCAAGCTGGTTACCACTCCTCAATGTGATGGCACTGACATTTCTAGGATTTATTTCAGGTTGTGATGGCAGTTTACCACTCTGCATATTCTCTAGTCGACTTATAGCAGTTGCCATCTGGCTCATCTGTGTCTCGAGATTCTTGATGCTTGATGTTGCATCCTTTTGAAATTGCACAGTGTTTGTTGCTAAAGTCTTCACAATATCTGCCAATGATGAGTCGGGTACTTGTTCGGCTGGCTGCTTTGTATAATACATACCTCTAGGTGGTGGAGGTCTGTTTTGCCCACTTGACTGACCTTGCTGATTACCATAGCTGAAATTCGGATGATCCCTCCATCCTGGGTTGTACGACTGGGAATATGGGTCGTACTTTCGGCCTTGAAAGTTTCCAGTTCCGACAGCATTGGCGTGTGCTTCTAACTCATTACCCAGAACTTCGCAATTATCGGTTGTGTGATCGGTAGTATCACATATTCGGCAGGGTCGGATATTTGAGCTCCCCCCCAAAACAGCCTTCTGGACCATTTTGGTAAGCTGATCAATCTTCGCATCCATTTGAGAATCGTTCACCTCCCTCACTATCCGTGTTGAAACATCCCGTGTCCCGAATTGTTGAGTCTTAGCCGCCATTTTCGAAATGAGTGCTCTAGCAGCTGTCGGGGTTTTGTCACATAGGTCTCCCCCACTGGCAGAGTCCAGCATGTTCCCGTTTGACTGCGTCAGCCCTTCATAGAAGTACTGGATGAGCAACTGTTCTGTGATCTGATGTTGGGGACATCTGGCCACCAGCTTTTCAAAGCGTTCCCAATACTCGTACAAAGTTTCTCCGGGCAGTTGTACCGCTCCACTGATTTCCTTCCGGATGTTCGTGGCCTTAGATGCCGGAAAGTACTTCTCCAAGAATTGGGTCTCCATTTCCTCCCAAGTTTTTATAGATGCTGAGGGGAGGTAGTAGAGCCAATCCTTGGCCATATCCTTCAGAGAAAAAGGAAATGCCCGCAGTTTTATCTGTTCTTCAGTGACTTTCGTCGGCTTCATACTCGAACAGACGATGTGGAACTCCTTCAGATGTTTATGCGGATCTTCTCCTGCTAACCCATGGAAAGAGGGTAACAGGTGAATTAACCCTGATCGGAGTTCGAAAGTGGTGTCCTCCCCCAAGTCGGGGAAGGTGATGCATAGAGGCTGGTGAGTAGTGCCAGTGGTGGCCAATTCCCGCATAGTCCTTTCGGTTGCCATTGCTGCTGGCTCAGGTTCAGACGCGGAAGATTTCTCGGTGACAAAAAGAAACTTAGGTGAGTTCAAGTGTATCGCAAAAATAAAATAAAAAAATAAAATTACGAGACTCAATATAGAACTGATAAAAATAAACACTTAAAATCTTGCACCGCTCCCCGGCAACGGCGCCAAAATTTGGCCGCACTGTCGCGATGCGGTAAAATTAATTAAACCTAGCTACCCTTCTAGCTCGTAGAAGTGGTAAGTAGGGTCGATCCCACAGGGAGCAGGAAGACTCTTAGTGTTTAAATAAATCCTAATACTAGCAACGTATATAAGTATATAAATAATGGGGGTTTGTAACTTGATATATATTAACTAAAGAACTAAAACAGAATTTAAGCAAATTAACTATGACCTGTTCTACTTATAAAATAACGAATCCCAGCCCTTAATCTTATCTCCCCCTAGTTATTACTACCCTGTGATAGATGCAATTATTAACCAATTTTATCCTTAAAACTCCTACCCCGAGGTTAACAACAAGCTCTGCTAACCTCGTTATCCCTTATGTTTAACTAACCAAAACAAGCTCTTTGGTTAGTCTATCCAGTTGAGTGACCTCAGAATAAGCTCTCTGGATCTCATTAACCGGACGCCTAGAGAACTAGGATAACGGGATAGACACGGTGTGGACCTCGTAAGCTCGGACCCATTCAGACCGAGCTATATACTATCCTAGCGATATCACTCGCTATTCGCTACTAAGTGGCTATAGGTTCGTAACAATTACGGATTACGATTATAACCTAGCGTTACTTATGCAATTATAATCCTAGGTGATCAATCTAGCATATAAACGCACAAGCATTGAAGGATAAACAAATAGTATAACAACGTTTCAAGGAATCAACTGATTAATAACCACTGTAAATATCACAGAATAGCAAAACTAGGGTTCGACTCGATTAAGGACTGAAATAACCTACTAGCCGCTCATGGCGGTGACAAAAGACAAATTAAACTGAAAATACATAATTGTAAAGACTTAAGGACTAGAAAACCCGAGTATTGCCGATCTTGATTGCCCGTCTCCTTCGGAATCTCTCAATCTTGCTCTCTCGTAATGTTCTCGTCCTCTATTTCCGAGCATAAGAATCCCTTTTTATAGAGAAAGTCAATTTAGGTCGATTCTGGGCTTTAAAACGGAACTCTTGTGGCCCAAGGATTAATTAACCGCCTTAATGGGCCGCGACCGCGCTTACGGGCCGCGCCCGCGCCCGCTCCTGATCCAGCACCACGCCGCGGCCGCGCAAGTATGCCTCGGCCGCGCTACTTGTCCAGAGATTTTCTGCTTATTCCTTCACTTGGACCGCGGCCGCGCCATTTTGCCGCGGTCGCGGTGCTTTGTTCTTCATTTTCCGGCGATTTTTTCATCTTTTTGACCTCCGGACTTCATTTCCTCGTTGTGCATCCGGCCGAGTACGAATACTTAGCCTTAAATCACCTGTTAAGCTCAAAATGAAAACACAAACGTCAAATAGTCCAAAGGCACTAAAACAATCCAAATACTCTCCATTCTACACGCAATCATCACAATTCATCACTCTAACAGACTTAAAGTGCATAAATAAACGCGTGTACCAATACGCTTCAAGGCAACTCAACGACTACGAGAAAAACTGCCCTACCCATGATCTGGATTTGGCAGCAGTGATCTTTACCCTGAAGATAAGGAGGCATTATTTGTTTAGGGTTCAATGCAAGATTTTTACCGATCACAAGAGTTTGAAGTATTTCTTTACCTAGAAGGACTTGAATATGTGATAGTGTAGGTGGCTCAAACTAGTTAAGGATTATGACTGTGAGATTCTTTATCACCCAGGAAAGGCAAATAAGGTCGCTGTTGCTTTAAGTAGGAAGACCTCCGCCACAGTGATGTCCTTGTCCTAGCTGTCTCTACCACTATAGAAGAAAATGTTGGAGTTTGGAATTGAGATGATTAGTGGACAACTTTCCACTTTGACACTAGCGTTGAAATTGTTCAATGACATTAGAGAGAAGGAAGAGGCGGACCCAAATATGCAAAGGATAAAACAAGAGATGCAAGAAGAGAAAAGTGAGGGTTTTCGAATGTCTGACGACAGGGTGCTCTATTTTGGTAGTCGTTTGTGTGTTCCCAACGATGAGGAGTTGAAGCAGAAGATATTAGAAGAAGCTCATGGTGCACCATACTCAATGCACCCAGGATCCACCAAAATTTATCGTGACTTGAGAAGTAGTTTTTGGTGGTTTGGAATGAAGAAAGATGTGGCAAAGTATGTCAGCACTTGCTTGACTTGTCAGAGAGTAAAAGCTGAACACTAGAGACCAGAAGGAGAATTACAACCCATACAGATACCAGAGTGGAAATGGGAGGATATTGCCATGGACTTCATAGTTGGGTTTCCGAAAACCACAAATGGCTATGATACAATTTAGGTGATTGTGGATAGGTTGACAAAGTCAGCACACTTCTTGCCAATCAAGATAACGTATTCAATGGAGCAGTTGGCTCAATTGTACATTAAGGAGGTGATCAGATTGCATGGAGTTCCGAAGACGATCATTTCTGATAGAGACAGTCATTTCAATTCTCATTTTTGGGGGTGTGTCCAGAAAGCTCTTAGAACAAAGTTCCATTTAGTTACTGCTTTTCACCCTCAAACGGGCGGACAGACAGAGCGGACGAATTGAACCTTAGAAGATATGCTCCGAGCTTGCACCTTAGACTTTAAAGGGAGTTGGTGCAAATATTTGTGTTTAGCCGAATTTGCCTATAACAACAGCTACCAATCCACTATTGAGATGACACCTTACGAAGCCTTATATGGGAGAAAGTGTAGATTGCCTATTTGTTGGCATGAGCTCAGAGAGAAGAAGGATTTGGAGTCAGAGATAGGACGGAAGACCAAGGTCATAGATGATACGACTGAGGCCATTAGAATTATTCGTCAGAGAATCGAAACAACTCAAAGCCGACAGAAAAGTTATGCCGATGTTCGTAGAAGACCTCTTCAGTTTGAAGTGGGAGATGCAGTTTTTATCAAAGTAGCTCCGATGAAGGGGGTGATGAGATTTGGTAGGAAAGGTAAGCTTAGTCCGCGTTATGTTGGACTGTATGTTATCACTAAGAGAGTTGGGAAGGTAGCCTACAAACTGGAATTGCCTTAAGAGATGTCGACTATCCATAATGTCTTTCATGTCTCGATGTTGAAAAAGTATATTCCAAATCCAAGCCATGTATTTCAACCGCAAACGGTGCAAATTCAAGAAGACTTGAGTTACGAAAGTGAACCTATCAAAATTGTGGCTCGAAAAGTTAAGATATTGAGAAGCAAAGAGATACCACTTGTTAGGGTAATATTGCAAGACCATAAGTTTGAAGAAGAGACTTGGGAATGTGAGGAAGATATGAGAGAGAGATACCCTGAGTTATTCTAAGCTTCGAGGATGAAACTTTTATAAGGTAATGGGGATTGTAATATCCCAATTTTTGTCAAAGGTGATTATTAGACGTACATTTATGTGGTCATGTTTTATTATGCATTTTAGTGGGATAAGTGGGTGATACTTGAGTTTATTTTTATGTGTTCCTACGTGCTAATGAGTATGAAAATTTTAGAATATTAATAATATAGAGGACCTTTTAGTAATTATTAAAAGTTATCTCTTGTTATAAATTTTGGAGATATTAGATATATTAAGCAAATAAATAAATAAATAAATAAATATATAGTTGTTAGTTGGGATAGATTTGGAATCCTTTTAGCCAGATAAATCTTTATAAAGTCCTAACCGTAATAAAACCCTAGCTAACACAACATAGCGGGAAAAAATAAGAAAGAAAGAAAAGAGAAGAGGAACTCTAAGAGAACAATTTTCTTTGAAAGGTGAGGCTTTTCAACTTGGAACTGCAATAGAGGTAGTAATCTAACTCTTAATTATCGTCCTTCATCTTTTCTTCTTAAGCATCATTCACTCTCCTCTAGGATTTAATTGGTGGAATCACTTTTAAAGAATTGATGATAATTGATTTGTGATGGATCACATTCAGTAAAAATAGCATTCTGTCTAATTGTATTCACTGACGCAAGCCTATTTACTTTCTCACATAATTAAAAGCATATAAATTTTGTATTAGTCGACTTGTATAATTCATGCACTTTCACACCATCCAATGAAATAAATAGTGTTAAATTTAGTTAAGAATTCTTATCGGTTTTGTCTCCAAAACTCTGATATAAAATACCTTAAATGGTTGTTGTTTAATTATTAAAGTTTGGCCATTATAATAATGGTAAGACATATTGCAGTATGGTTTCTTCCATACATTAGTTACTAGAATAGGATTATATATCTTAATTAGTTTAAATTGGTGGTACTTATAATCATGATGCTTTGTGGATTTTAGAACCAAATCACTAAAATTATCAATTGGCAATAATCTGGTAAAAAATCTGATTTGTTATATTTGTACGTATTGCTTAGTGATTTAGATTAGACTAAGGAAGCTTAGTACGTGTTAAGAGATTTTGTGTTGTTAAGCATTGGACTTCGAGGTAAGTACATCTCTCACCTGCAATATGAGGATTGTTTTGAGAAGTTGATTTATTTGTTGTGCAACTTGTATTGTTGTTTACGTGGATTGTTGTACGTGTTCTAATTTGTCAAGGCTTGCCTGTTGATAGGTATGGCCCAGCAACTCTGGTTCGGGTCAACACTCCGAGCCGGGGCAACCCGACCCGAGGTTACTGGGCCCATGAAAGCAAGCCTAGCAACCGGCCCAGAAGCGCGCACTCAACCTAGAGCGGCCCAATCGCGATGTATTTGGGAAGGAAGATCCCCACGATTTTCTCCCAACTCCCATGCAGAGATGATAGGCGCAATTGTTGGGAGTTAGTTAGGGTTTGAGTTGAGTAGTATAAGTAGGAGATTTGTACTCGGAATGAAGGTTGACATTTTGTATTCAAAAACTACTACGTGTAAACTCAAAGAGATAGTAAAGAAACACCTCGGCAGGTGATTTTTCTTAGCCCGTGGACGTAGATCTCCGGATAGAACCACGTACATCCTGTGTTCTTTAAGTTTCTTGCATTGATTTATGTTTCCAGGGGATTTGCGTTCGAAGATTATTTGGTAAACGGATCGCGCTTTATCAATTGGCGCCGTCTGTGGGAACTGTAAAAAAACCCTAATTTTTCCTCGCAATCGCTATGGTGAATACTCGTAGGTCCACTCATCCAAATCGGTCCCATCGTGATCCTCCTGTGGATCAGGTTCTGCCCCCCCGTCAACAGAACCAAGATCCGCCCGCAGCGCAGGTTAACATGCCAAATCATCCCCCGTCGATGGTCCGGCGCAAGTTGATCCCCCGCCAGCTCCCGAGCTGTCGCGGGTGCAGCAGGCCTTCCTTCAGGAACACGCTGCATTGTTCCAAGAATAGAACAACCGGCGCGCCCACTCCGGTGAGCATGCCAACAATGGCGCTGAACACGTAAGAAATCCACCCCGCTACTTATCACGTGACTTGGATGAGGATCCCCCTCATCGAGCGAGACTTGAACGTCGGAGACGGAGGACAGTTTCTCCAATGGATAACCGCAGCTCTAATGGGTCGAGGCCTCGAGACGTTTATGACGGCGCACATCGCCGCCGGCCTGCTGACGTCCCAAAGCGTCCTCGTCTTGATCAATCTCGTATGCTGGATCCTGCGGAACAAGAGCAGGCCCAATTTGCTGCGGAGCTCGACAAGGTTTTGGGCCTTGATGCCAACGGGGAAACCATCACCCCATTCTCTGACGAGATTCTTGCGGTCCCACTCCCCGATGGTTTTAAACCCCCCCCAAGTGGCTGTATACAACGGCACTGGGGATCCGAGTAATTTCCTGAACGCCTTTAAGTACGCTATGTTTAACCGCAGCTGCACTCCTCACCATCTATGCAAGGTGTTTCCTGAGTATCTCCAGGACGAGGCTAGACTTTGGTTTGACTCTCTACCACGGGGTAGCATTACTTCTTTTCGCGATCTTGCTGAGCAGTTTTGGGCGCGTTTCCATACGCGGGCGAAGCCCATGGCCACTTTGGCCGACCTCATGAATATGGAACAGCGGGACAGAGAAACCGTTACCCAGTTTCTTGATCACTTTACAGCGGAGACTCTTAAAGTGGGTAGCCGGTCAGATGATGTTATTATCAATGCCTTTATGAATGGCCTTCGCCCCGGATCACTCTACACCGAGCTGGTCCGGAACCCTCCAGTTACAACCCGGGCTTTGTTTAACATAGTGTGCAGATATGCTAAGGCCGAGGAACAGACTCGCCGTAAGTGTGAGAAGCATGCTAGCAAACGGCAGTCCGATAGGGCACAAGCCGGGCCCAGTACGCGACCTAGTGCCTTCTCTCGTCTAAACCGGGGACGTCCAGAATCTCGCGGAGATATTCCACAACTCACCCCGCTTACAAAGTCAGGGGCCGAAATTCTTTCTGTTCACAAGAATGATCTGCGGCCATGTCTGCGGATGACTGCTCCGGCTGAAAAGCGAAACCGCAAAAAATGATGTGCGTACCACCATGATCATGGACATGAAACAGAGGAGTGTCGAAAGCTCGGCAAGGAAATTGAAGATTGTCTAAAGAAAGGTTTCTTGCGACAGTACGTTGTTCGGACCGACGAAAGGCCTTGGTCAAGCCAGAATGGAGGTTCGCAACAAAACCGCGGAAGCTATAATGACCGTGGTACACGTCAAAATAGGCCGCAGTGGCAGAATAGCAGACCGGGGCCAAACAACTATGCGCGTCAGGACCACGGAAATCTTCAGCAACCCCACTTTTTGCCGCCACCGCCTCCTCAGGGAGGACCCGAAGACAATCCGCCTACTCATGTCATAAACGTGATTTACGGAGCCATCCCCACCGGGGCTTCCCGGAATGCCTTGATGGCGGAGGCACGCCAGCCTCCCCCCGAGGAGCCGCGTCACAAACGCCTCCACCAATCTGAGACCGTCAGTTTTACAGACAAAGATCCTGTTCCCGAGCTCACCCCTCATACCGACGCCATCGTCATTGACATGGCCGTAGCCAATGTTACAGTAAAGCGGGTTTTTGTCGACAATGGAGCCGCGGTTAGTGTCATATTCACCGACTGTTTTCAAAAAATGGGGATTCCTCGTGAGCAGCTCCGACCGGCCCCCGGGCCGCTACAGACCTTCACCTAGGGTGAAGTCCAGCCTGAAGGAGTTATTAATCTCCCCGCATCTCTGGGAACTTATACGGCGATAAAAACCATCTTTGTGGATTTCTATGTGGTTAGTTCTCCGTCCCCATACAACATGATTTTGGGTCGGGACTGGCTTACTCCGGCGAGGGCCATATGCTCCACATACCACCTCGCACTGAAATTCCCTACATCACATAGCGAGGTGGCTATCCGCGGCAATCAGCGAGTTTCTAAGGAGTGCATGTACGTCGCGCTTAAAAAGGCAGCAAAGGTTCCCCCTAATCCGCAGTTTCAGGTAACAACCTCGGCCCTCATACCTGATTCGTCTACACCACCTAGGAACACCACCGTTCAGGTGCCGCTTGATCCATCCAAGCCTGAGCAAACTGTAACTGTTGGCGCCGTGGATGTGCCGTGGCTACATAATGCCATCGTTCAGACCTTGCGGGAGTACTCTGAAGTCTTCGCATGGTCTCCCTTGGACATGCCCGGGGTCTCTTCGGATGTTATAACTCACAAGTTGAATATCGACCCCAATGTGAAACCTATACAACAAAAGCGAAGGAAATTTGCTCCAAAATGGAACGCAGCCATCCGAATTGAAGTACAACAGCTTCTCGATGCCGACATCCTGTTCGAAGTCCATTATCCTTCTTGGTTATCTAATCCGGTGATGGTAACGAAGTCCAGTGGGGCATGGCAAATGTGCGTAGATTTTTCTGATCTTAATAAACACTGTCCCAAGGATTGTTATCCTTTGCCCTCTATTGACCAAAAAGCCGAAGCCATTACTGGGCACCAGGCACTTTGCTTCTTGGACCTATACAAGGGATACCACCAAATCCACATGGACCGTCAGGACGCACTCAAAACGGCATTTGTCACTGACTTCGGCTACTTTGCCTTCAAGAAAATGCCCTTCGGGCTAAAAAATGCAGGAGCCACGTACCAGCGCCTTATGGACCATGTCTTCCGAGGTCAAATTGGACTTAATGTCGAGGTGTACGTTGATGATTTAGTCATAAAAAGTACTTCTCAATCTTCATGTGTGCAAGATATTGCTGAAACATTGAGTACCTTGCGGCGTTATAATTTGCGTCTCAATCCGGCAAAATGTACTTTCGGTGTTGGCTCCGGTAAATTTCTCGGCTATATGGTTTCACAACACGGCCTCCAGGCCAATCCGGCCAAAATTCGGGATGTCTTGGACCTACAACCGCCGGAGACAGTAAAAGAAGTTCAGCGCCTTACTGGCGGTTTGGGGGCCTTAAATCGTTTCCTGTCCAAGGCCGCGGAGCGCCAACTCCCATTCTTCAAAATACTGCGGTAGGCTAAGTTATTTGAGTGGACCCCGCAATGCACCGAAGCTTTTGAGGCTCTAAAACACCATATTAAACAATTGCCCACTCTGTCCGTTCCTCTCCCCGGAGAACCACTTTATATATACTTAGCCTCCGCCGAAGAAGCCATCAGCGCGGCTCTTGTACGCTAGGCCAATGGTGTACAACACCCGGTGTATTTTGCGAGCCGAGCACTCCAAGGGGCAGAAACTCGATATTCCATGATGGAGAAAACAGTGCTAGCTCTTGTCATGGCGGCCCGGCATTTGCGGCCTTATTTCCAAGGGCGAGAAATCAAGGTTCTTACTAATCACCCCATTCGTCAAATTCTTGTCAAGCCCGAGGTGTCAGGGCGCCTCGCTAAGTGGGCTATCGAGCTAGGAGAGTATGATATTCAATTTCTCCCACGCCGAGCTATCAAGGGTCAAGCACTAGTAGATTTTTTGGCCGAGACACCAGTGGATAATCACGAATCTTCCGCAGATAACGCTAGTCCTCACCCTGCTGCCCTTGAAGCTCCACCCCGTAAGTGGCAACTATATGTGGACGGCGCTTCCACGGCTCGAGGAAGTGGTGCTGGGGTGCTTCTCATTGGCCCCGAGGGCGTTGAAGTTAAATACGTCCTCCGATTTAAATTCAAGGTAACTAATAATGAAGCGGAGTACGAGGCAGTCCTCGCCGGGCTCCGGCTCGCTCAATCCTTAGCAGTCTCCCATCTCGAGCTCTTCACGGACTCCGAGGTTGTTTCTAATCAGATCAAAGGCACCTACACCGCTAAGGATGAAACGATGAGCAGGTACCTCGCTTTGACGCTTAAACTTATGTCAACTTTTGCTTCGGTTGATATCCAGCAGGTACCTCGTAAATAGAATGTTCAAGCTGATGCTCTCAGCAAATGGCCTCCACGATCCTCACCAATGTGTCTCCGGACATCGTAGTCGAAGATGCCCTTCATCCGGCAATTCATGAGGCACCGGTCTCCGTCTTGACTGAAAGCGGTCCCAATTGGATGACCCCGATCATCCATTATCTCCGGGATGGTACTTTGCCGACTGACAAATTGCAAGCTCGGCGGATAGTTCTCAAGGCACCTAAATACACACTCCACGGTGGAATTTTGTACCGCCAGTCGTACTTACAACCGAATCTTCGGTGCCTTGCTCCCGCCCAGGCTGATCAGGTTCTCCAGGAGTTTCATGAGGGGGCCTATGCTAGCCATATTGGCTCGCGGACGTTGGCCAAGAAAATTCTTCGGTGGGGGTATTACTGGCCGACATTATTTAACGATGCTCATGATTTGGTGACCAAGTGCGACAAGTGTCAGCGACACTCTCGCGTAAAGCATCTGCCGCAAACCGAGCTCACTGGAATACAAAGCGCCTGGCCATTTATACAATGGGGAATTGATATTGTGGGCCCGTTTCCAGTCGCTCCAGGGGGACTCAAATTTCTTGTGGTCGCTGTTGATTACTTCACCAAATGGGTAGAAGCTGAACCTCTCACTGCCATCACTGGTCAGAACATCTTGAAGTTCGTCTGGCGTAATACTGTATGCCGCTTCGGCATCCCGAGCACCATTATTTCAGACAACGGCAAACAGTTCGCCAATGACCCTTTCCGATCATGGTGCGAGGAGCTCCACATTAAGCAAATTTTCACCTCGGTAACTCATCCTCAAGCCAATGGTCAAGTTGAAGTCACTAATCGCACACTCCTTACGGGTTTAAAGAAACGCTTAGATCAAGCTAAGGGTCTTTGGGCCGAGAATCTTCCGCAGGTTCTTTGGGCATATCGCACCACGCCGCACACCTCAATCGGAGAGACCCCCTACAGTCTCACTTAGGGTTCCGAAGCCGTCATCCCGGCGGAAATCAGTGTACCTAGTCCCCGCCTCGTTACTTTGGATCCCGAGGATAATAATGAAGCTATCCGTGCAAACTTAGACGAGCTCGAACAACATCATGATCAATCTTTCATCCAGCAAGCCAAGTGTAAGCAACGCGCAGCTCAGTATCACCACCTCTGGGTTCGGGGTAATCAGTTTAATGTCGGAGACTTGGTACTCCGGCTCAACTCAGCCAGCAAAGCTGCCCCCGAAGGGAAATTGCATGCTACCCGGGAAGGTCCTTATCGCGTTAGTGTTGCGCACGACTCCGGGTGCTACCAGTTAGCGCATCTTGATGGAACTCCGATTCCCCGAAGCTGGTATGTTACCAACTTAAGGCGTTTCTATCTCTGAACACTAAGAGACAAGTATCGTTTCTATCTTTACATTCATTGTACATTTCTTTTCTATTGTGAGTTCTCTTTGTATTTTTTAATTATTCTGACAATCACCTTGAATAAATTTTTTCACTTGCGAACACTTCCTGTACTTTCTTCTACACTACGGGGACGCCCTAGCGTAGTCTTACTATTATTATCCATCTCCGGACAGGTTGATCTCTTGCCCGATCCGTCCGGGGAGATTCACACTTGGTCCCTGGACCTATATTCCCTCTCGCCTGTTTAACCAGAGAGATCCTTAACTCCCGCCCGATCCGTCCGGGGAGATTCTATGCCTTGTTTTTCTAACAAGCATTCTGTACGTATGGTGCTCCCGAGTACCTGTTACAGCAATTATAAATGCATTCTGGTTAACAACTCATTACTTTCCGTTCAAAGTACACATCTTTACATGCCAAAAGGTTTTTAACATTTTTTTGTTTAAAAGTACACATCTTTACATGCCAAAAGGTTCTTTACATACTACTTACAACGCTACAAAAGTAAAATCTATTTTTGGCCTCCGAGCCAGTACTCGGCGCTCCGGCATTGAGACCCATCTTGGGAACTGCTCCGTGTCCTCCGGGATCCTGCAGCTTCTCGGCTTTGAGCCCCGGATCTCTCCCTGCTGCGGCTCCCTCTGTGCCGAGGACTCGCCCTAGGCACTTGTCTTGCAGTATCGCTCCTCGTCCTGCCCCGAGGACTCAGCTGCGGCGCTGGCCTTGACGTCTTGGCCCATTCCACGGGATCCCACTCCGCGGGGTCCATCACCTCGATCTCCTCGGCCAGCTTCTCGACCTCCTCTTCCGCAACAACAACAACGGGGACTTCCTTGACTGCAGTTACCGAGGCTGGCTCTTGGATTACAATCCCTTGGCTTTTCCCCACTGGTTTCTTTTTACCCTTCCGGGGGGCTTTCGCGGTCCCTTGGCCCTGGCTGGAGCTCGCGATGTGCTCTTGGGCGGTGCGCCGCCACCTGCCGCGACCTTTCAGTCCTTCGTACATATTTAGCAGTAACTCCAGCACCTCTCGCTTTCTTATCAGCTCCGCGGACTCTGCTGAACCCATCGTCATCAGTGACGAAATTTCACCTTGAATCTCGGTGATCCGCTCCTCAACTTCTTCAAAAGTCAGCAGGCCATACTCTGTAAGTATTCGATCATACTCCCTCTGATGGATAAGGACACGGTCCAGTTCAGCCACCTTCGACAAGTACTTCAATTCCTAATCTCTAGCCCTCTCCGCGGCCCTAGCTCTTGCCTCCTCGGCCTCTTTGGCTCTTCTCTCCGCTACGGCCACCCGTCTCTCCAACCGCGGCACTACTTGCTTTTGCAAGTTATCTTTCTCTCCGCGGAACCAGTCTAAGGACTGCATGAGTTTCTTTATCATATTATGCAGCTCTGCGGTGTCCTGCTCGGGCAACAAAGTCAGTGTGAAAGATGAATTTAAAACACATCGCTGGACAACTATTCAATCATATGAACAACTCCACTTATACTCAACAACACAAGCGTACATTGTCAATCATTTTTTACAGCAGAGTTACAGTTATTCCTATACTATATTATGATAGGGTATTAGAATTGCGGGGATGACTGACCTCCCCCTCTTCGGTCCCTTCAGTGGCCTTGAGCGCCACATCGTCCTCCCTTTCCACCACGTGCTCCACCTCCCGCCGTTCTCCCACCATCACTGCCTCATTTCCCGCGGCCTCCGCGGCAATCTCCAGGGGGGGGGGGGGCGCTCTTTATTTCGAGGCTCTGGGATGAACTCACCCCGACGAAATGCCAAGAACTCCTGGTCTTGGTCCACTTCGCAGCTTGGGATCTCCTCGGCACTTAAAATCTTCCTCTTCTCAACTAGGGCCTTCACAAGGGGCCACTCCGGGACCCGTGCCAAGGCTTGATAGTAGGCCTCCTCCACACCTGCCACGGCGTTGAAGTCATATCCGAACTCTGGACGATACACGTCCACGTTCGGGTAGACTTCCTTAACTTTCTCCAGCAACACCGATCGGGTGGCTGTATCCCCAACTGCGACAAAGTTGGTCTGAAAGTCGAGAAAGGTGCTTGTCTGGAACAACTTCTCGGCGAATGCTCGCAATATTACCTCCTGACCGTCAACAACAGTCGCTTCTTGGGCCTTTATCTCTGCCCGTAGTTGAGCCGTTTCACCACGGAGAGCCCCGACCTCCGCCTCCACTTCGCGCAGCCGCGCAATCTCTTTCTCTACTAAGGCCGCCCTCTTACGCGCTTCGGCCAGATCGTGGGTCAGTCTGTCATTGCGCGCGCGCAGTTCTCTTGCCACCTCGGCCAGCTCTTCTTTGGCCTCCCTCTCACTATTTCGGCCCAACTCCATTATTCCCCGCGCCAAGCGCAGCAGTTCCTCAGCGTCTGCCCCTTCTAGTCCCAGCACACTTATGGGTCATTGCCCCTTCACAACGCAACATCGGGGTTAATACTGGTAACATATGGTAACTCTGACCAAAGGTTACACCTCAGAAACAGTTATATACGCCTTACCTCGGTGCTTTGCTCCTTGCGGAGTCTTTTAGCTGTCCCCGGAGGTGTTACGGATGGTTCCGACCTCCTCTTCGTCCCAGGGGTTGACCCTGCTGCGACCACTTGTACCTCCGATCCCGTTGATGGCCTCGGGCTGGGGGACACTCCCCCTCGGGGGGACACTTCAATCACTCCCCCCTTCAACTTCGCCGCCGCTAGTGTCGCGGGGCTTCCAGCTGGTTCCTTTCCGAAGCGTCCCACTGCATGAAGAAATTGGAATTAGTCCTGCACAACATACAAATATTACACAGTTAGCAGAGTTCCTACCCTCCTCGGCAACCCCGGTTCCCGATTCCTGCCCCCGGGCGGACACCCCCTCGGCATTGCCCGAGTAATATGGGCTCAACCCCGCCTCCTCTAGCTCCGCCTCGGTGCAAAGGGTCTTGAACGTCCCCAACGCACGAAATGGTCCCACCACCTCGGCCTCCGGTTCCCCCACCGGGGCATTATCTAACACTTCCTCCCTCCTCCACCTCGGGAGGGCCACGTCTGTCTTCACGTAGATAAATTTCTCCTTCCACCCCTCCACCTTGCTCGGGTTTTGCACCTTGAAACCACCTCGGGCCCGGGGACTGAAGGAGTACCAGCCTTTTGATTTCCCGAAGGCTTTCAGTTGGAAAAAATACCTGAACAGCTCTACAGTTGGTTCTACCCCGGCACTACTGCATACCACCGTAAACCCGACCACTTGCCTCACGGCGTTGGGCGCTAGTTGGCTCAGGGCGATATTATAATATCTCAGCAGATGTATAACAATGTCCCAGAGGGGAAATCTCAACCCTATCTTCAAAGGATCTATATATACGCTAATGAAGCCCTTCGGCGGGCAACAGGCCCTGTCGCCGAGCTCCAGCACTATGTATTCTAAGTTAAACGGAAAGTAAAATGAGGGGATCAGGGCTTCTATTTGCACCCGTGTCATCCGCAGTGCAAACATCGACACTTCGAAATCCTCCTCCAGACATTCCCCAAATCCCACTACCCGGGTGCCGGCATCCATAAAATCAGCCCTATACACCATCCTATTCACTAGCCTTTCTGGAATAATAAAGCGTATCGGGGGTACATTTAATGGGGCTTTTTCAGTTCCTACTTCCCTAATCGAAGAAGAAGACGATGAAGAAGACATACTTACTTGATTTTGGTTTGGGATGGATAGAAAGTGCACAGATGATTCTTCTTTTTTTTTTCCCGCTTTCTGAAACTTGCAATCGCAAATGAGGAAGATGAAGTATACAGTGCATATAGTCATATATATATTTTTGACTCAACAGCTTGGATCTGGCCTTTTCAAATTTCGCGTCTCAGATTCGAACGTTCCGCTCACGCGCTTTACAGTTCCCAAGGCGCGTGGGGAACAGGTCTATTGGAAATCTCAAAACTCGTCACTTCACATCCCTCTCTCATGATGGCGCCGCCAATCACATCAACCTCATTCTTGGCCAGGAAGTTTTGGGAAGCACTCCGGTGTTTCCTTCACCTCGGCCACATTACAGTTCGCTTTTGCTACACTTTATTGCTCTCGGGGTACTCTAGTTCGGCTCCGGTCGATTTCCTCCTCCCGGGGTGCTTGACTCCGGATCAGGTCATCTCCGTCACCTTGGGGTCATTCAGTACGGTCCGTTTGGTCACCGTGGATCCCATCACACCGGGGGTGGATTATCTCGGCTCCGGCCAATTCTTGGACCCTAGGGGCACTTCGGCTCGCCATTGACGACAATCCGTCTTGCTCGCTGCTTCGCTGCCTTGCTCAAACTCGGCACCTGTTACACCTCCCCCTGCTTATAACCGTAGCTCCTTCCTCGCTCCGGCTGGTGGGGGGGCATCTGATAGGTATGGCCCAGCAACTCTGGTTCGGGTCAACACTCCGAGCCGGGGCAACCCGACCCGAGGTTACTGGGCCCATGAAAGCAAGCCTAGCAACCGGCCCAGAAGCGCGCACTCAACCTAGAGCGGCCCAATCGCGGCGTATTTGGGAAGGAAGATCCCCACGATCTTCTCCCAACTCCCATGCAGAGATGATAGGCGCAATTGTTGGGAGTTAGTTAGGGTTTGAGTTGAGTAGTATAAGTAGGAGACTTGTACTCGGAATGAAGGTTGGCATTTTGTATTCAAAAACTACTACGTGTAAACTCAAAGAGATAGTAAAGAAACACCTCGGCAGGTGATTTCTTAGCCCGTGGACGTAGATCTCCGGATCGAACCACGTACATCCTGTGTTATTTAAGTTTCTTGCATTGATTTATGTTTCCGGGGGATTTACGTTCGAAGATTATTTGGTAAACGGATCGCGCTTTATCACCTGTTTTGTTAATTTATGTGTTGAAGTTGGTATGAGTATTATGTGCAAAAGTATAAGTTCATTTTTTATTGAGTAAAGATAAAGTAAATTCTTTTTGAAAAGTATATTATTATTTTTATATATATATGGACTGGTACCTGAGCACGAGTCCGCCCAGAAGGAGTTTTGGGTACGAGATCACCCATTTATGAATTAGGGCATGAGACCGTCGTATGAGTTGAGTTGCTCCATTAGGATTCAACGGCTAGCTACCCTAGGTCTTAATGGAGTTGCGCGCATTGGTACCAAGTCCGGGCCCAATGTAGTTCTTTTTATTATATATATATATATATATATATATAAGAGTTGAGTTATTAAAGTTATTTAAAAGGAGTTTTGTTGAGATAAAAACAAAGTGTTTGTGAGATTATGGTGTTACTTACTAAGCAAAGCTTATAGTTTATTTTACCTCATATTGCAGATACAGGCAAGGGTAAGATGAGTTAGAAGGAGCAAGACGGTGTGCAGTGGCAGTGACGGCGGAATCTCGGAACTGGTCACGAAAGATTTCTTAATATTTATTGTTCTTTTAAATTGTTAAGTTTGCGAGTCTTGTTGAGGTGAACTCATTTACAAGTTTATTTAGCTGGTTGGACTTTAGTGAAGGTACTTTATATTTCATTCCATTATTCGAACTTGATATTTGGTTTCAGGAGATGTTTTAGTTATCTCAGGATTTTGGGGAAGTTGAAGTCATTCCAAATTTCTTAAAGTACGTGTTTTATAAAAAAAAAAAAAAAAAGTCTTATGGGAAATTTATGTTTATGCTACCTTGAGCATTTGAGAAATAGTAGATGTGACACTTCACTAGTAGGGGGTGTTATACTCACCCACATCACAATACATCATTTTGTCCGAACAATTTCGGATTTGCACGAAGAACAAGTTTGAAGTTTTCTTCGATTAAACCCGATCGGTATGTATTTCTTTCGCTTCCTATTGATCTTTTGTGTTATATTATGATGTTAGGAAGTCGTTTGGCCTTTATTTTCGTATTTATGCATGATTTGAAATTGATAAACTGTCAACTTTTGAACCCTTTGAGTATTACTTGTTCAAACTCGATTATGATGATGCATAGATACCATATTGATGATGAGTATATGTTTGTGATGATTTTGAGGGTTTGAATAATGATTGGAATGATAAATTTTGTGTAGAGTGTTGAATTGGAATAATTGAGTTGTGGTTAAGGTATCCATTCAAGCATGATGTGTTGATTGTATGGTTTTAATGGACGAATTGTTGTTATTTGAATGTTTAGGACTAGTTATTTTATGTTTTATGTGATGAAGTGAACTAGTACCTATTTTTGTTGAAATGATATGCAATTTAAGTTCAATTGTAAACCATTTGTTCTTGATGCTTGTTTGGTTATAATTTAATCAATTGTCCAAGGTCAAGTTCATATTTTGTGGAGTACTTGAGTCAAATTTTACATGAACTTGTATTTACTTGGTTCGATTAGAATGTGATTTGAGGATCATACGTGGTTAGATTGTAGAATTAAGTTGAAATATGTTATTAAACCGCATTTTATTTGTGTTTGAGTGTTTTTAAGATAAAAATGACACCAACAGGAAAGAAACAAACTAATAAGGCACCAGGAAAGGCAACAAGCACAAGCAAGGCTCCGACTACAAGTCGGGGCCGGGGCAAGGGAAAAATGGTAATCAGCGAAGACCCGAACATTGAGAGCCCAAGACAGGAAGAGGCTCAGAACACGGGGGTGGAACCGAGCCATTATAACTTAGTCCTGAGAGACCAGAAACATTATGCATGTTTCAAGGCACTAATGAAACGTGAAATCGGGCATTCTCGCTACATCAAGTCTCAGTGTCTGATCGCCATGGGAGTCAAAGAAAATGTCGATGAGCTTATGGGGGTATCAGGCCTCACTGAATTACTCAAGCCAAGGCCCACTTACCTCGAATTCGTTGTGGAATTTATTAGTATCTCCGAGGTAGTTCCGAGCAATGACAAATGTGGCAGCGGTATGCTACAATCTCCTTCAACCTTGAAAACGTAAGGAGAGAGCTTCGGATGTCAGACCTGAGGGAAATTTATGGACTTCCAAAACCGTCCGAGCCGGAGGGTAGTGAAGATGAGGACATAGCTGAAGTGGATGCCTACGAGTCAAAGTTAAACATTGCAGAATTCTGGGCCAAGTTGACAGTTGCTGAGGGGCTGACGCCTGCATAGGCGTATGACTCAAAGAGCTCAAAGACCACTTGGATTAGAAATCCGGTGGTTAGGGTGATTCAAAAGCTTCTAGCACTAACTATTTTTGGAAGAAAGGAGACGGGAGCTGCCTGGACAGACAAACTAAGTATTTTGTGGTCGATCTTTAACAGAAGGAAGAGGAACTATGAGGATGTGATAGTGGAGTCCTTCCAGAAAACAGTGAAGGATTTGGAGAAGAAGAGAAAAAAGGAGCCGAAGCACATGGCTCCTGTACTGAACGGAGCACTGATCACACCCATCCTCGATCACTTTAGAGTGAATTTGGACAACCACAAGCCCATTTCAGATGCCTTTCTTATTGGGTGGGAAGAATTGGCCCAAATGAGAGTCGTGATCACGAGAATGATCGATGGAGTACGTACACCTTTCGTACTCCAAAGAGTAGGCCTACCAAACAGCCACCTCACCCAGATCCACAATATGACAGAATCCAGAGTCAACTTGGCCATGAGTTCGACAGCTCACACAGAGGCATCCGAGAACCCTAATCGTGCAGAGCGTGAGCACATCCATGGCGACCAGGGTTCGAGACCAGTCGAAGAGGGTACAAGTAGAAGCCAGCAGCCGTCAAAGAAGAGGCCCGTAGCAACCATAGAGTCAGATGCACAGTTCCGAGAGCAAGTGACCACCCGGTTAAGAAACATAGAAGAAAGACATCAGGAGCTCAATGTAGAACTCTAGGATGTGAGAAAGGAAATGAGGGAGAGTCACAACAAGATCATCGGGCTGCTCAACAACATCAAAGAATGCTTCACAGGATCGAGCTACCAATCCTGACGATCTATGTGAGTGGAGCACCGGAAATGTCCTTCCCCTTCTTTACAAACTTAGTCTTCAACTAATTTTGGGGAGATACTCGGGGGGAAGACATTCTCGGCCGCTTATATTTTCTCATTTCCTCCTGCTTCTCTGTTATTAATGCATTTGAATTTTTTGGTTGACTTGGGCACCCCTTTTTGCTACTTTGGTTATTCAAGTTTTTACTATTTTGGCTTGTGAGCCCACTGACATTGAACTTTATGTTATTTTTCCCCTGCTTGATGGTAACATTTGGATACCTTGCTTGTTGGTGATTTATTGGTATTATATCTTGGCTTGTTGGTGATTTATTGGTGTTATATCTTGGTTTGTTGATGATTTATTTGTGGCCTTTGAGCCAATTTGTTTGATTGATTGGTGCCTCTATTGATTGAATTGATTGTGTTGATACCTCACACTCACATTAGGAGTAGGACTTTTAATAGGTTAGTTAATTAATTAGTTAGTTAGTTAATAGCTGTGAAAAGTGGTGAATAAGATGGTTAAATTCGGTGAGCACCAACTTGTACTCCTCTTTTCCACAAACTTAGTTTGCAACTAAGTTTGGGGAGGGGTTGGGATTCGTACAAGTTGGCAGCTCGAGAAAGCGATTGGACTAGTTGAGGAAGGAAAATTGTGGCGTTGATTAATGATGAAAAAAAAAATTCGAACAAACATTTTTGGAAAGAAGCACATGGTAGAGCATGATAGGCTTTTTGAAACCAAATTGAGCGTACACTCAAAACTTCTGATATAAAAATTGTAACCAAGTGAGTCTTTGAGCCTAAAGTATACTCCCATATTTGGAGTAAAATCAAATTTTCTTTCGGTGCAAAAATTCTTTGAATATATGCAATTTCCTTTAGAACTTGCCCTAATTCTCTACCTTTGAATAAGTCGGTATGTGTGGTGATAATGAAAATGATTTTAGGCATTTCTTGATTTAAGCCCTTTTCAAAAGCATGAAAACAATTCCTTTGAAAAAAAAATACAAATTGCCCCTAGTTAGCCCTTTGAGCTTAAGCCTTTTTCTTTGATACCCAACATTACAAGCCAATTTCCCTTTCATTTAGCCTTTGAACCCAAATGGACTATTGAGTATGAGGGAGGCGGTTGGTAAGTAGTTCGTTTGGAAATTGGGATTGAATTTGGGTAAACTAGTGGAAAACAAAGAAGGGTGGAAGGAAACACGTGAAATAGGCTAGAATCTAGAACATTAAGCTCTCCATAATTTGTAATTAGTCATGTTATAAAAAAAAAAGAAAAAAAAAACAAAAAAGAAAAAGAGGAAGTGTATATACCAGTTTTAATATTTCCTTTTAGAATTGGAGAGGTTAGTGAAAATCACATCATTTGTGATCACAATCCCTTGGCTAGAAAAGTCTTAAAAAAACACATTTCATGTGAGGATTGATAAATGTGGGAGATGTAGGTAGGAATAAGGTGAAGAAGTCGAATCTTAAGGTCGACTCCATTGGGAATTTAAAGAGTGAGTTGAGTGACCATTGTTTAGGGGTAGATGGGTAGTGCACGACTCATTTAGTCCGTTTTATAGTCACTTTTACCTAAATTTTGTCCCACCTTACCCCAAGTCAACATTACAACCCATAAAAAGACCTAATTAATTCATTGTCACGCATGTAAAGTACAATTTTGGGTTTAGATGATTGGCAAGCCTATGGTTATGTGAGTGTAAACACTACCCCTTTTAATGTACTCGAGAGAGAGAGATACACTCACCCGGTGAGGATCTTAAGTTAAGAGTGTTATGTCTTGAGAGTAGTGGATCTAGTCTATCACATATGCTCACTATTATCATGCTTGCTTCATTTTCTTTATGGAAACTCTCTGAAATCAAATGCCACTAAAATCTTCCCTAAACACGTGTCCTCTTGTCTTTCTCTTTATTGTTCGGGACGAACAAGTTCTAAGTTTGGGGATATTTGGTACAAGTCGTGCACGCACTTTAGGGCGCTTTTAGTGTCATTTTAATGTCATTAATGTGCATAATCACGTGTATTTAGTGCTTTTGTATTCTAATGGAAAAAATAATGTTTTTGTGTTATTTATGTGCTAAAACAGGTTTAATTAGACCAAAAACAGGAAAACCGGACCAAGAGGGGTGAAACAACAAAGGAAGAGGCAGGACTTGGCCGCGCAAGGCAGTCCTCGCCCGTGGAGAATTCCACGGTCGTGGGGCATCTCACCCGCGCCCCCGGGGGAAGGGAACATAATAGATATCAATTTTCAACACCCAAAGGCCGTGCCCGCACAATCAAAAGCCCGCGCCCCCGGACATCTGAAGCCCGTGCCCGGCGAGGATTCAATCCGCGCCCGTGGACAAAGGCTCAGAAGATTATGAAGAAATCAAGCATCCAAGTCCATGACCGAGGAGCTGTGAAGACCTCGACCGTGGCATTCTACTCAACGGTCGAGGAGTGAAGCCAGGCCGCGACCGCTGCCCCAAACCTCCCTAAACCCTAAACCCTTACCCTGTTTTCTTTAGCAAACACGTTTTGCCAATTTTTTAACAGCACTTTTCTCTCTTATATATATATACTCCCATTCGAATTTACCCTATCTTTGGCACGAATTTGGAGAAATTTTCAGCCACCGTCACTTCTAAGGAGGAGAGAAGGGCAAGAAGGAGTCATCTCATCTTCCTGATTGATCACGCTTGAGTTCTATAATTTTGTTTTCATGATTTCTTGTATTTCCTTTGAATTTCTATTAGTTTTGGGTAGAATTGGTGAGTAGCACACCATTTTCTACCCTTGATCATGTTGAACTTTGATTGAAGATGAATATGTGATTATTGGCTTTTGGTGTTACCTTTTTTATGCAATTTAAATGTTCTATAATGCTTGTTTGAATTGTCTCATGCCTAGATGCTTGTTTTAGGATTGATCACCCTTTAGGAAGCATTTATTGTATGTTGCTAGAGATTGTAATTCACTTTCCGTGATTGTTGAAGCTTCAATCTCCCTTAGTAGTGAATAATGCTTGATATCATTAGTGGCATTATAAAGTTTGGCCTCTAAACCCGATCGATTCGAGGTTTATGCCTTATTATCCCGTTGTTCTAGTTCGAGATCATCCAATATCAATTAGTATGAAAAGAGTTTGTTTGGATCACTAATTGATTTGGATAGGGATAAATCGATAAGCGAACCTTCGACTTATCCATAATTAAGGAACAACACAATTTACATAAGCGGATCTTGTAGATTGTGGGATACGGATTTAAATTGCACTAAATTGGGGCATCAACAATAATCCATAGGTAGTCGGATCCAAGGGGATACTAGATCGAGGGTAGGCATTTTTAATATATTCAAAAATCGAAAATATTTGCTTGCTGTCTTTCTTTGATCCTTTGATTAATATAAAACACCAAAAACATCTATTGCTTTTCTAGATTGGTAGTTCGTTACTATGTAAAATTTAGTTGTTATACTCAATCAATCCCCCCCCCCCCACCATTTACTTGTTTATGTTTATTGCTTTTATTCCAACTTAAATTATTAATTGCTTGAAGTATTTGAATTAACAATACTCAATCGTTCTCCATGGGATCGACTCGGACTTATCACTTTACCTAGTAAAGTCGGGAAAGTTCGGAAATCAATTAATAATTCTAATTTGGTAGGAAAACGGTTCAACGATATGTTTGCCCTCCTACCAGTTTTACATACTTTCAAGTACGAGGCTTGGGAGCAAGGATCAACGAGCAAGACGCGACGAAGATTGACGACTCAAGATTTGGGTTTATTCTTTCTTTTTTTATTTTATCGTTGAACAATGTTTATCTATGAATTATTATTTCTTTTAATTATAAATGTGAGTAGCTAAATACCGTTTTATTCTAGGGATAGAAAGTAGGATTTTACGATGATGTTTTTATCTTACTTTTAAGTTATAGACTCTGGTTTAAATTTTTTATCTATGTGTTTGGTTTCATCCTTATGATTGAATTTAATATGGCACGACTGTCTATGTTCGGTTGGGCATTGGTTTAGGGGCTGTTATGAGTTGTTAGGATCAATTAACTCGAGAGAATAATTATTCTAATCAATCTACGATTTAGTCGCTTCGAGGGAAGGATTAGGTTAAATTAGTGTCGTCCAATAAATATAAAACTGGTTTAAAAGTCTATAGTTTTTAGGTTATTATTCACCAAAGTAACATTCTAAATTGACACCCTAGAATACATTCTCTTCGATTGGATATCAGTTCTTGTTAATTAATTCGTTTAATAGATTATATGCAATATAGGGTATCAAACTACCTAACCTCATTCCCTGTGGATCGACCTTGACTTTCACTATATATATCTACACCCGTACACTTGCTAATTAAGGATTAGAAATAGGACCTGTCAGGCCATGATCTCAATATAGAAGAAACTCTCTCACTGAGAAATAGAGATGGTATGAAACAACAAAGAGATGATAAGATCCACACACCAATCATGGAGAAAACACAATGGACCGCACCATCCTACTCACACCAGATAAAGAAAATGCAAATATGGAAGGAGAGAAGAAGCAATATATTGCAAGAAAGCAAAGAAACACGATAAAGTGAACAAAGGAACATAAATTATAGAAGCCTAAATACAAAGAAAACCAAAAGATCCTAACCCTAAAATGAACGAGGCATAAAAAGAAAAAGAAAAAGCCCAAATAGTTAATTAAGGCACAAAACAATCAAGAGATAAGAGTAGAACTATCGGACGAACAAGGACACCATCTTAGCAACACTTTGAAATTTCCTATGGAATTACCCAAAATCTCACGATTACCCACCCTGAACCCTAGGGAACCCTAGCTTCTCCTGCAGAGAAGGACAACTCATAAATTTAGTATTATTCATTCATTTTTGCTGGATTTTTTAGTTTCTAAGTAAAAAAATAGTCAATATATATATATTAATATATATATATATATATATATATATATATATATACAAAAAATGAATTTATACCATAATTGGAAAGATTGTATTTTCCCGCCCATTTGTCATTACTATTTTGACAAAGAAAACATGTGGAAAACATCAAAATTCAAGTCTAACTATGCCACCGATTTTCTGGCAAACAATATATGTAGATTATATTAACTAATTCTCTATATTTATGTATGTAAACACGTTGAAAAAAATTCGGGTGAATCTCAAATTTTAGGAAATCTGTTAATATTGTAAATGATATTTTGAATAATAATCTCATTTCTATTACGAAAAATCCTATTGTTTTTTATACCTTTTCTATTTTTAATGTTTCGCATAATCAATTAAATATCCGATTTATCAATTTGTCTACAAGAATACATAGTATTGACCAATACATACGTAATATTAGGAACTTAATATAATTGGTTTCCACCAATATAGCGATACTGATATCAAAGAAACTCTAGAATTTGCTATTTAAATATTAGAACAATGATGCATCAAACCACTCATTTCAGCGATCAATCATCAAACTTCTCTACCGTGCTTTCGGCAATGTAAGTTCGATCAACATAGTGCAGCGTAATTTGTTTCCATAAGTCGATCAACATAGTGCAGTTTAATTTGTTTCTATAAGCATATTATACGGATTGTAGCCATAAGAATAATACATATTTTGTTGACATTTAATTTATTTTATAGATATTTCCTCTATGCTCCATTCTGTTTGATTTACGTATCTTTTCTACAATCACGATGTGTTACTGGAAATGATAGATTTTCAATCACAAGTTATCTTGTGATTTCTTATAGGATCATAATGCCGGCAAATTGCTATACGATAAATCTCCTTATGACTCCAAAATTTATGAGTTTGCAAAGTACATGAATGTCAAACAAAATTAGAACAATAAGGCTGATGAAACAGACTAAAAAGAGGAAACCCGTCATTGATCAAGCAATTCCGGGCTCCTTAATACTGTTGGCGGTATTACCTATAATACTGCTCCCACCTGATTGCTCAAAAGGTCTCGGTGCTCATCCCCAAGAGATAAGATCCAAATCCTCCTGAAATTTAAGAAAAAAAAAAAATCCAAAAATATCTTCTTTTGTGTTTATATATATTGCATATTTTGATACTTATGCTTTCCTATGACAAAAAAATATGGTGTAGGGTTCAACTATAAGGGGATCTGCAAGATCGCCTCACATTGAGACAGTTAGTCAACAGCTCGAGGAAGGTAGATTGTATATTATCAGTAACTTCATGGTTTCGAAAGACGAGTTGCATTACAGAACAAAAAAATAACATATGAACACATTAATGAACTACAGTATGCATGCTAGAGATAGATCTATATCAAATAGGTCAACATTGTTGTGGTAGGTTCATTTATTTTTTGACAAATTTTAGATACTACACATCTTTTTTTTTTTTTTTTTTTTTGTAACAAATTATGTTTGGAAAATGTATGTGATATAAGTGTGTGTGTTTTTTTTTTTTTTTTTTTTGGTATTTGTATGTATAGAAAAAAAAATTGTATTTGTAGGAAACAAACACTATATTTTATAAGCATTTTTTATTCCCTATATATTTGTAGACACGTATTTTTTTCATATCTATAGGGCCAATTTGAGAAATAAATCCTTATAATATCTATAGATGAGATAAAAAAAAAAAAAAATTCTAATCACCACAATCATCAATCACATCTTTAAGAAGCAGCATCAAACTCGGAGAATGACACCGAACCACAGCATATAATCAGTCTAAGCAGCAACAGAACGGGATAAGAGAATCACGGAAACCCAAGAAAACATAACAAGTTAAAACAAGATGGCTAAGCTCCTGATCAACGACAATAAGTTGAAAGCATCTACAAGATGGTATGACTTTACTGTTATGATTCTTTTAAATAAATTTTACATTTGTAGACATAAGGTATAGATAAACTTATTTATGTATTTTGAGCATGATTATTCCACATGTACTTGAATCTGAATTTGGGTATGTTTCTTCGAGTTTGTATAATAGTTCATGCATTATACAATGTTAGAGTGTTTTATATGTCCAATACACTTAAGTTATTAGAAACAATCATGAGCTGTATCATTCAGATGCAAGTTTGTTCACCCGTTTTGCAAAGTAAATTTTGTGACGTAAACATTGTTCAATTGAATGATGGAATTTAGCATATCAACAAAGCCAAACATACAAACTGTAGTGTTAACTGTAATCATTGCATGAAGCTAGATATATACAACTATACTCTATAATATTTTTCATGTGTTGAAAAGGATTATTATGGTGATCACATAAATTTGAGTATGTTACATAATGAACATATATCTCGAGCGTTTGCATTTCAGTATGTTGTCCATCATAAATACACTACGAATTGAACATAAACTTAAAATGTTTATATAAACAACATGATAGTCACTGATCATCAATCAACGTCACAATATTAGATGCAAATCAAACATCATCATCTAAGCACTTAAGAATCAATAAATGTAACTCAATTATGGCTTAAAGATTTGAACAATGGATAGTATATTTGCAATACACAAATTTAATCATCTAAGTATGTTGAATTATTTAGTTTATCATTAATATAATATATGAATTTGTGATCATTTATATTTTAGTATTAGTGATAATTAACATATATATATGTTACATTATAGCCATATAAATAAATAAAAAAAATATGTATAAACAACAGGCACAACATTCATATACAACTTAATTTCGGCATTTGGTAACACATTAGGTAAAATAATTTATTAACTTAAATATCAAAATATATATCAGGTTATTTATCAACAATCAACAACACAATTAAAATCTCATGTTACATTTAGATATGTTACGTAATGGACACATAGAATAAAAATTATATAAAAAATAGGCATAACATTTACACTGCAGTTAATCTCATCAATTGTTACCACACGAAGTAAAACAAATTAGAAATTTTGCTAGCAAAACATATATCAGTTCACTTATAAACAACACAAATGATCCTATCTTTAAACCAGTTGATTTTCTTCTAAATTTTTTTAGGAAAAAATAGAACATTCAAAACTAATTTGTGATGTATAAGACCACATTTTACCTAAATTTATTTCGAATTTGAATAGATAAAAATAAAATAATGTGTACTTATTTGTGGATTAAAGATTCATGCAATTCTTTACCACCTCTTCGTTTATCAGATTCGAAGGTTCTGAGCCAGCCTAATCCTGCAAATATAAAAATTAATGACAATAAAGCAAAATTATGAATAAGATGTTGGATTTGTATACTGAAAGCAAAACTTTTTATATACAATGTTTCCAGTTATTCACTGTTTATCTCCTATCTGGTTATATTTGCATTTTCACTATGTATGTGTCCCCATATCTCTTGCAAATAAGTAGATCCTATGGTGTATTGAAGATCACAGAAGATCATATGATTGGTTAAACTTAAAGAGATATAAAATGTAAATCACAACTTAGACAACTTGAGGACGAGTTGTTGGTTTAGGCTGCAGTATTAAGTAGAAATAGTTTATCTTGACTATTTACTTATATTGATACGTATTTACGTATTGATAGGATCACAGTGAGATATATTCTTTTGCCTGACCTTAGTGAAGAACTAGAGATCTCGGTGACTTATAATAATCTAAAGCCTAAATAAGATTACAGTTATGAATGCTTGTTTGTGTGTGACTTTGATTTACTATGGGCAAGAGTTAAGATATAACTTTTATACTATGTATTTTGGGTGACAGCAACATGCATATAATAATTGGTAATTTGTATTTAAGTAACCGTATCCGTTTAGGATGATGATATCCCCTTAAGGAGCACAAAAGGTTTATTGTACTAAACCCTGCAGGTTGATTAAGTTCAGGTACAATAATAAGGTTAAGTGGTACTACTTAAGGAATAAATAAGAAATTAATTGATTTAAGATGTCAGAGGCTTTAATTAATTAATGGATATTCGATATCTTAAATACGGGGATTAATTAAGTCTAATTCAAGCCCCGACTCAACTCGGGAATAAAGGGGTAAGTCAGTATTAATTCTCTAGTGGAATGAATTAATATTTATGAATTAATTATGTTCTGGGCTGAACAAGGAAGAATTAATTCATAGTTAGCCCATCTTTATTTCTTGCATTTGATCCCTGGCGCATATAGACTCCTAGTCCAAGTAGGAATAGAGAATTAAATTCCTAATAAGGAATTAAATTCCTAATCCTAGAAGGAATTAAACTACCAGGTTTGGCCCACACTCAACCATGTATTATAAATACATGGTCTCTCATTCTGTGAAAAAAAAGAATTAACACTAAAAAATATCACTGAATAGAGAGAAAGAGAGAGTAGGCGGTGGCGGTTTAAGGTGTTCCTTCCCACTTGGAATTCTTCAAAGTTCGTTCGCCATTCGGCGTTGAGGATTGAGTAGGGGATATAGTCCAGGGTTAAGACGGGAGTTAGAAATCATTCAATCAGAAATCGACCTCTTGTGTAAACAACTATCAGGTCGAATCCCTTCACTCCTATGCGTTATAGGCGCATGTTAGGGTTTACATAATTTTTATAGATCTATCTCTAGGGTTAATTATTAAAGATACAAATTATGACAACCAAGAAGGGTCCTAGGGAAAGGGATTAATTATATTACTTTCTACAAGAGTATTATAATAGAAATAAATCCTACAACTGGTATCAAAGCTAGGTATGTCTTCTTGGCTCTGTCAGATATAATTTGTTTATTGATTATAAATGTGCGCTGTGTATGTTTAATTTTTGTCGTTCTTCGTGGCTCGTTTTACGTGATGTTTGTTGGCATTGGGTTGTTTTCTTACCACGAGAAAATTCGTGGTTAGAATAGGTTTATTTTTACTTGTATTTTGTTGAAATATCTGTAAAAGTCGAAGAACGAAGACGAAGAACACGAAAAACACGAAGAACCCGGCAGCATGCAGCCTGGCGCTCGGCAGCAGAAGGCCCCGTCGCCCGGCACTTGGCAGCAGCCCCGTCGCCCGGCGCTCGGCAGCAGCAGGCCTCGTCGCCCGGCGCTCGGCAGCAGCAGGCCTCGTCGCCCGGCGCTCGGCAGCAGCAGGTCCCGTCGCCCAGCGCTCGACAGCAGCTGGCCCCGTCGCCCGGCACTCGGCAGCAGCCCGTCGCCCGGCGCTTGGCAGCAGCAGGTCCCGTCGCCCGGCGCCCGACAGCAGCTGGCCCCGGCGGCCGACAGATTGTTGTTGGAGGGGCGGCGGCGGCTAGGGTTTGCAGACCCTAGCAGATCGTTGCCATGCACGGGCCTGAGCGCGAGCGAGGCGCTGGGCTTCGGCCCAGCAGGCCCTGACGGCTCTAGACGGCTCGGCACCCTTGGCCGTGGCGTGGGCGTGGGCTAAGATTTCGGCCCGACTGCCAATTGGCCCATGCAGCCTGTTTACTAGCCCAGTGTGTTTTTCGTTTTAGACCGGTCCGTACCCGAGTATGCGAGGCCCGACGTGAAGGCCTAAGAGACTTGAAGATTTGTATTTCCTAAATTATTGTAATAGTTTATGATTTAATTTTTCCATGTTGAGCCACGAAGAATGATTTTTATTTATTTTTATCGTCTCTTTATTGCTCAATGGTTGAATGATATTTATTATCATGTTTATTATGTCTACGTGATTTATGAATTGCGCTCAGACTATCATGCTTGGACCTTCTCGTATATTAGCATATTTAAATTCTCCGAGCATGCTTTATTTGTTGTGCTTAGTTTTTATTTATGCTTAGGATTACGTGTTGTTGCATGGAAAAACCTTTTGAAGTAAAAGACTAAGCAAAACCCGACAATTTTAATTTCTAAAAATAGTCAAAAGACCTCCACAACCGGTCTCTAGGCAAAAATAAATAATAAATTTAGTAAACGTCCACACGCGTGGCTTGCTCACATTTATTATTTATAAGTTTGCTAGCTGGGACTTCTAAATAAATCATTTTATTCCAAAAGAAAAGTGGGAGTTACACGCATAAACGTCCACACGCGTGGCTTACACGTATAATTTGCACAAGTTTTCTAGATAGTTGGAAACAAATGGGATAACGAAGGTTAAATAAATTGGAAGCGACGTAGTCCATGAAAGTGTGTCAAATCCAAGAATTTGTTTACAAGTGTTAGGACGTGGTCACTGCTTAGATATTAATTTTAAGTACAACTCCCCGCGGAGTCACTTCTTAAAAATAATATGGTCTAGTATAAAAGTCCAATTATTAATTTCATTTGTCAAAAGGTTAGGTTGACATGGATTGAAATAAAAATGACTAGGCATTTTAGTCTGGTTAAGGGATTTACATATAAACGTCCACCCGCGTGGCTTATATGTAAATCTCTTGGGCTATTGGAGGATTCAATCAATATTGTTTTATCAAAAGGTTACAATATTGTTGATTCAAATTATATGTGATTGTGCTCTTACATGTTTATTGTTTAATATTTTCAGATATGTCGTTATCGTCTGTTATAAATATTCTCGCACAACACCCCTTAACCGGTCCTAGTTATAAAGAATGGAAACGTAATCTGGAGTATATTCTTATCGCTGAGGAACACTATTTCACATTAGTTACTCCTTGTCCGGATCCCTTTACTGCACAATCCACTGATGAGGAGCGGGCAAAGCATGACAGGTGGCACAAGTCTAATAATGTGGCCAAGTGCTACATTATGAACACTATGTCGTCTGCCTTGCAGCTCCAGCATCAGGACATGGACGATGCTGCCAACAACATGTTGAACGTTCAAGAGGTGTATGGGGAGTCAGACAGAGCTGCTCGGTTTGACTTAATGAGGCAAATCATGAAAAGTCGGATGACCGAGGGCAGCTCAGTGCATAATCATGTCATGCACATGATTAATCTCATGGACAAGCTTGACTTGATAGGAGGAGGTATCGACGGCGAAGCCAAGGTCGATATCATTCTCAACACTCTTCCCAAATCCTTTGAGAACTTCCGTCTCAATGCTGTTATGGCCAAGAAAGACTATACTCTTAACGAGTTACTTAATGACCTAGTTACAGCAGAGGGGGTGATGGGAAAGCATGCACAGGCTTTGGTCACTGCCAATGGGCCCACTGTTCCACCGAAAGATAAGAACAAGAAAAAGAGGCGAAAGGGCAAGGCCAAGGCAAATAGTGGGAGTAACGGAGGGGGCCCTAGTGGTGGAGTAAAGAAACCTAAGGGAAAGTGTTTCAAATGCGGTAAGACTGGGCATTGGAAGAAAGATTGTCCAGTGCTAAAGGCAAAGGCCCAAGGTACGCCATTAGCTTTAGTAATAGAAACATGTTTAGCCGCTGTTTCTGCCCATTCGTGGGTAGTGGATACAGGTGCGACTGATCATGTTTGTTACACCTTGCAGGGCTTCCAGCCAACAAGGCAGCTTAGGGATGGCGAGATCATCATCTCCATGAGCAATGCAGCAAGAGTCGCAGCAGTTGCAATTGGAGATTTTTCTTTATGCTTTAATGACACTGTTTTAGTTTTAAGAGATGTTTTGTTTGTGCCGAGTTTTCGGCGCAGTTTAATTTCTGTTTCGAAACTTTATTATGATGGATATTCAGTTGTTTTTGGTAGTAATGTTTCTATCATGAGAAATAACATAGTTATCTGCACTGGTGTTTTGAACAATTCTCTTTATACTATAACTTGGCTGCATAATACCTCAAACTTCGTTGCATCAACATCATCGAACCCAAGGAAAAGGAAATTATCTTCTCAAGAGGATCAAACACATCTTTGGCACCTAAGACTAGGTCACATCAGTCTGAACCGGATCCAAAGACTAGTGTCTGATGGAGTGTTGGATTCGTTCCAACCAATTCAGACTAGACTCTGCGAATCCTGTCTAGAGGGAAAGATGTCGACAAGGCCTTTCAAGGCAAAGGGGTATAGGGCCAAAGAGGTGTTAGAACTGATCCATTCTGACTTATGTGGACCAATGTCCACCCAAGCTCGTGGAGGGTATGAGTACTTCGTCACATTCATGGACGATTACTCAAGATACGGGTACGTTTATCTACTTCGCCGCAAATCTGAATGCTTTGAGAAATTCAAAGATTCAGGCGGAAATGGAGAAGAAGCTAAGGATCAGAAGGTTGTTATTAGCACTAACACCCGATTCTTAGAAGAGGACTACATGATTAATCACAAGTCCAGAACCGATATTATCCTTCAAAAACTCGAAGGGAATGTCAGTACGATTCAAATTCCACAGCCACAAGTGCAAGAGGCAATAATACCAAGTACTGCACAACCCGTTGACATAATGCCTACACTGCCTCGACATAGTGGGAGGGTTGTTCGTCAGCCTGATTGGTTCATGTTTGTGGGAAAATCTTCGGATTTGATCCCAGGATACTGACATGCCGATCTCGATCCCTGGACTTATGCCGAGGCAATAAATGACGAAGATGTGAAAGAATGGCATCGTGCTATGGATTCAGAATATGAGTCCATAACTGCTATGGATGTATACGAGAAAACTGAACTGCCAGATGGCTGTAAAGCTATAGGCAGTAAGTGGGTATACAAGAGAAAGAGAGGAGGGGATGGAGAGGTTACAGCCTTTAAGGCCAGGCTAGTGGCAAAAGGATATACCCAGGTGGAGGGTAAAGATTATGACGAAACCTTTTCGCCAGTAGCCATGCTCAAGTCCATTCGGATCCTTCTCACCATAGCAGCTCATTTAGATCTTGAGGTTTGGCAAATGGATGTCAAGACCGCTTTCTTAAACGGTTACCTTGAAGAAGGTAGGGACATCTATATGCAGCAACCATAAGGTTATGTGAGGCAAGGCGAAGAGCATCTGTTCTGGAAGCTCAAGAAGTCCATTTATGGACTCAAGCAAGTTTCTAGGTCATGGAACTTACGTTTTGACGAGGTGATTAAATCCTATGGATTTACTCAAAGTGAAAGCGAAAGTTGTGTGTATCGCATAGATGTCAACGGAGATAAAGTATTTCTTGCACTTTATGTAGATGATATTCTCCTAGTTGGTAACAATGTGGAGATATTATCAGACATAAAGAGATGGTTATCCAAACAGTTTCAGATGAAGGACTTAGGAGAGCCAGCTTACATCCTTGGGATCAAAGTTATAAGGGATCGCAAGAAAAGGATGTTGAGCTTATCTCAAGCGGCCTACAATGATACTGTGATTGCTCGTTTTAGCATGCAAACCGCCAAGAAAGGATTTCTACCTTTCAAACACGGCGTTCCACTTTCTAAGGAGATGTGTCCTAAGACACCAAAGGAGAAAGAGGAAATGAGACAAGTACCCTACGCTTTCGCAATGGGAAGTCTTATGTATGCAATGCTATGCACGAGACCTGATGTCTGCTATGCAATCGGCATAGTGGCAAGATATCAGTCTAACCCTGGACAGGCGCATTGGACTGCGGTAAAACATGTACTCAAGTACCTGAAAAGGACTAGAGATTACAGGCTAGTTTACCATGCAGACAGTCTAAATCCCTTGGGTTATACGGATTCGGATTCCCAGGCAGACCGGGATGAGAAGAGATCTACCTCAGGCTATGTATTTACCTTGGGAGGAGGAGCCGTTTCATGGAGGAGTGCAAAGCAGAGATGCATTGCGGACTCCACTATGGAAGCCGAATATGTAGCCGCCTTAGAGGTTGCTAAGGCGGCAATATGACTTCGGAACTACTTCCTGGATCTAAATGTGGTACCTAGTTTGCCTATGAGTATCACAATCTATTGTGACAACTCAGGTGCAGTGGCAAACTCAAAGGAACCTAGGACCCACAAGGCGACAAAACACATAGAGAGAAAGTACCACATAATACGAGAAATCGTAAAACGAGGAGATGTGCGTATAGAGAAGATTTGTACGACAGAAAATTTAGCTGATCCATTCACGAAGAGCTTACCGCAGAAAGTCTATGACAAGCATGTTCAGGGACTAGGGCTGCGATTGATGCCACCCACTTAGGAAACTTTCAGTATAAGTGGGAGAATGTAATAGCTAGATAGTTAGACACCGAGTATACTAAAAGTTTGCTTGAGTATAAGTGGGAGATTGTTGGATTTGTATACTAAAAGTAAAACTTTTTATATACAATGTTTCCAGTTATTCACTGTTTATCTCCTATCTGATTATATTTGCATTTTCACTATGTATGTGTCCCCATATCTCTTGCAAATAAGTAGATCATATGGTGTGTTGGAGATCACAGAAGATCATATGATTGGTTAAACTTAAAGAGATATAAAATGTAAATCACAGCTTAGACAACTTGAGGACGAGTTGTTGGTTTAGGCTGCAGTATTAAGTAGAAATAGTTTATCTTGACTATTTACTTATACTGGTACGTACTTACGTATTGATAGGATCACCGTGAGATATGTTCTTCTGCCTGACCTTAGTGAAGAACTAGAGATCTCGGTGACTTATAATAATCTAAAGCCTAAATAAGATTACAGTTATGAATGCTTGTTTGTGTGTGACTTTGATTTACTATGGGCAAGAGTTAAGATATAACTTTTATACTATGTATTTTCGGTAACAGCAACTTGCATATAATAATTGGTAATTTATATTTAAGTAACCGTATCCGTTAGGATGATGATATCCCCTTAAAGAGCTCAAAAGGTTTATTGTACTAAACCCTGCAGGTTGATTAAGTTCAGATACAATAACAAGGTTGAGTGGTACTACTTAAGGAATAAATAAGAAATTAATTGATTTAAGATGTCAGAGGCTTTAATTAATTAATGGATATTCGATATCTTAAATACGAGAATTAATTAAGTCTAATTCAAGCCCCGACTCAACTTGGGAATAAAGGGGTAAGTCATTATTAATTCTCTAGTGGAATGAATTAATTATGTTCTGGGCTGAAAAAGGAAGAATTAATTCATAGTTAGGCCCATCTTTATTTCTTGTATTTGATCCCTAGACTGGCCCATATAGACTCCTAGTCCAAGTAGGAATAGAGAATTAAATTCCTAATCCTAGAAGGAATTAAACTACCAGGTTTGGCCCACACTCAACCATGTATTATAAATACATGGTCTCTCATTCTGTGAAAAAGAAGAATTAACACTAAAAAAGATCACTGAATACAGAGAAAGAGAGAGTAGGTGGCGGTGGTTTAAGGTGTTCCTTCCCACTTGGAGTTCGTCAAAGTTCGTCGTCCATCCGGCGTTGAGGATTGAGTAGTGGATACAGTCCAAAAGGTTAAGACGGGTGTCAGAAATCATTCAATCAGAAATCGACCTCTTGTGTAAATAACTATCAAGTCGAATCCCTTAACTCCTATGTGTTATAGGCGCATGTTAGGGTTTATATAAATTTTATAGATCCATCTCTAGGGTTAATTAATAAAGATACAAATTATGACAACCAAGAAGGATCCTAGGGAAAGGGATTAATTATATTACTTTCTACAAGAGTATTATAATAGAAATAAATTCTACATAAGATGGTCTAAAAATATCAAAAAACAAAAAACAAAATTTCGGTGCATATAATAAAACAAACCTTTTTCGATGATTGTTGAACAGAATTTTTTCAAAAAATTTATTTTGGAAATTATCAGATTTAACATGCATCAACAATACTCTTCCACCAGCATATATCCAAAACATATGTGGAAGCATTTCTATAATATTTAAAGAACTCTTCTAGAAAAAAACATAGTATAACTCTAAGCTATTCAAAAATTAAAAAAAAAAAAAAAAGAACGAAAGAATCAACTAATACCTTAATTATCGCCGATGTAGAGTTAAACTATGACGATCTCATCGCTAAAAATGGAGTATGAAAGATTAACATGCGAAAAGAGGATTTTCGAAATCGGGGAAAAAAATAGGATTTTACGATAATAAACAAAATTATTTTCGAAAGGAATTTTAGGAGTAAATCAACAAAAATGGTATGGTTTCAAGGAATCGGAAAGCGAAAGGGGTAGGAAGCATATGAAAGTCAAGTGAATTTATTATATTTCCACTTACATAAAAACCGCATTTGATTAAAATATTTTTAAATTTTGTTTTTGTTTTATTCATTGACATAATTGGGCCATTATATTGCAATGATAATTTAATTGTGCCTTTAATTTTAGTATTTCGTTAAACAATAACATATAGCCCAAATAATTTAGGCTGCTAATTGAACAACTTATTATGGTCCACTAGTAAATGCTCCCGTGCGATGCACGGGCTATTTTTTTAAGAGTAAATCAATATTAATATGAACAATATCTTTTATTAAAAATGTATTTTTATTTGATAATATATAACAAAAAAAGAAATGGTTAAAATATGTTACAAAGAAAAGTTTTGTGTTCTGTTGCAGTGTTATTCATTCCTTGGCTCTTACTCCAGAAAATCAGATTTTTCCACTAATAAAAATACATTTTAATTTTTTCACGAATTTCTTCCTTGTATCTTATTCCAGATTTTTTTTTTTTTATTTCATTCGTTTATTTAGCTTCTCTTGTCTATATCAAAACATTCATATTAAATTATAATAAATTTGAATAGATCACACTGATTGATAATAATAAATAAAGTGAACATACATAATCCAGAATCCGATATGATTGAACAGATTGAGAAACAAAAAGTTTCAAATCTAATATTCATTAATAGGATTGAGAAACAAATAATCTTAAGGATTATTCTTACATAAAATATTTTATTAGTTTATGTACAAAACGACTTCTATTAGAAACAACAACAAAAAAAGAATTAAGCATTATTCTTATATAAAATATTTTATTAGTTTACCTACAAAATATCCTCTATTAGAAATAAATTTTAAGAAAAATATAGAAAATACAATTTTATTTTAGGATGAATTGAATCTTCATAGTCCATATGATGAGCTGATTCATATAAATAGAGTTGAATTTGGATTTAGAATTTTTAAAGACATAGATGACCTCAAATCTTTCAATTAGCTCATTAATACAAATAAAGTTGGATTTTAATTTAGAAAAATTAATGAACTAAACTAATAAAATACTTTATATAGGAATAATCATTAAGAAAATATATTCTTTTCTCAATCTTATTAAATTGTATTACAATTCTGGATTGTATATCTTCATTGTTTGTTTATTATTGTTAATCAGTATGATCTATTCCAAAATTTATTATAATTTAATATTAAGATTTTGGGAAAGAGATGAGAGAAGAAAAAAATCGAATGAAATTAAGTATTTTCGGATTGTAAATTACCAATTTAAATTTATTTTCAAAAAAATGAACACTCTAAATTTCTATTAATTTAGAAATATTCCACCATTTGAAATAAATTTATTCTAAGATAAATAAATTATTTTGTATTTTCCTGATCGTAATTTAGAATTATTTTTTCTGTATTTGTAAGGTTCACCTTCTAAGATAAATTATTTTGTAATTTTCTGATCGTAATTTAGAATTATTTTTTATTTCTATTAATTTAAAAATATTCCACCATTTGAAATAAATTTGTTCTAAGATAAATTATTTTGTATTTATCTGATCGTAATTTAGAATTATTTTTTCTGTAGTTGTAAGGTTCACCTGGTCGTCCCCACATAGTAGCTATGTATGCTCTGACTCAACGAACACTTACTGCCACAACATTTTTTCTAGAGTAAGTTCATCAACCATGTTGAATACCGGAGCCATTGTTTCTGTATCAATTGAAACTAAATCTTGCGTGAACATTTTTTCTAGAGTAAGTTCATCAACCATGTTGAATACCGGAGCCATTGTCTCTGTATCAATTGAAACTAAAATCTTGCGTGTGACAGATATGGATGAAAGGATCCAGATATTTATAGCTTATATAAAACCCTAGTATTGTTTCTGTATCAATTGAAACTAAAATCTTGCGTGCGACAGATATGGATGAAGGGGTCCAGATATTTATAGCTTATATAAAACATGAAGGGGTCCAGATATTTATAGCTTATATAAAACCCTAGTATACATGCTTCTGTAACTACGTTCTGTTAAACCTACCGCGTAAAAACATATTTTACTGATTATATAATTCATGAATTCTCTCAACTACATTTTACATAATAACTTTAAAAAAAAAAACATTAGTTTATCTTTTTTTTTTTTTTTTTTTTTTTGACCGGAAATATAGATCTTATAATGTTTCAATAATATTGTACAAATTATTAAAAAAGATATATGACGTTTTTTTATTCTATTTAAATATTCTTTGATTTATAAATTGAAATATATAATTATAATTTTTTTTGAATATTTGAATATATTATTTACTCTGTTGATTAAATTAGCGAAATAGTATATTTCAACGAATGTATAATTCCTGAAATATCTCAACTACACTTTACACTATATGTTAAAATAAATTACATGTCTATTCTTTTGTTTTATTTGGTTCGGATATTTAAATCTTCTAATATTCAATTATATTTTACCCTTTGATTTTAGATATGTATTGCCTTTTTTTATTCAAACTATATATATATATATATATATATATATATATATTTTATATATATACAAATTCTTTTATTTATAAATTGTATTATATAACTATAAATTTTAAGTATATATGATGTATTTTCAAATTCTAGAAAACATGTCTGTAACATTTTTTAATTCCTAAAACATCTCAACAACATTAACAATTCAAAATTAAATATATACCATGTTGATATGATTTAGACTGGATATTTAAAAATTAAATATATACCATGTTGATATGATTTGGATTGGATATTTAGATCATTTAATATGACAATTAGATTTCCAATTGAAAAGTAAATTAGTATATGGCCTTTTCAACTCCACGGATTTTCAATAGTAATATTTTGATTTATAAATATATATTTCTACGTTGTTTTTCTTTTTAGAATATCTTAACCAAACAACGCTTTTGCTGAGATATTTTAATTTATATATATTTCAATGATTTTATATTGCTTACTAAAACATTATCAGAATTGTGAATAATGTCGATTCAATTGAAGCTGATACATGGATTTATTTAAATAAAAATTATAAAATTGAAATCTACTGCAATAAATCAGATTTGGTCTTCAATATCAATGGATCCTCGAATGTTTAGCGAATCTCTAACCCTTTTCCAATATTCTTCGCGGATTGACTGTACACATGTAATAAACCAAATTGTTTTTTTCTTAGAAAAATATATTGACAACAATTTAAATAATTCACATAACAGGAAATAAATAAATAAAAACTTTTTATATGATTACATATTACCGTAGAAAAATATGATGGTAGATAAATTTGATTTTTACAATCTTCAAAGCTATTTTCGCCAGAATCATGATTCAGTGTTGCTGATTTTTTCTTATCTTTATTTGCAGGTCGTCCCTTTGCAGCATCCATTATGGTGAAGTATCTATCAAAGTTGACACATAATAATTAAGGAATGTCAGAATAATAGAAATTTGCATCCACAAATGTGAATCCAAAAAACTGCTAACAAATTGCAAAATGAATAAAAAATAGAATTACTCAGCAAAATCAAATATGAATCAAATAAACTGAAATAGTGGCGAAATAAAGAAATTACGAAATGAATAAAAAATAAAAATACCCAACTGCAAATGTGATTTTCAATTACGTGATTCTCATTTACTGAAGACAGTGTATTTACAGGAGCAAATATGTTATCGGATAAGGATTTTTTTTAATTTCAAATTTCAAAAATTTAAATAATATAACAAAATCTGTTTTAAATATCTTTACAGATTTATTGTTGCTGATTTTTCACCAGATCTCAAAATATAACATGGGATAATTCAAAATTCAAAATTCGAAATTCAAATTAAGTTCTATTCTTAGTAACTAAATAATTGGGCGGGAAAAATCTTAACTTACTAATTCTGGATGACTTGACTTATTATATATATATAGATGTTGCATAATCATCATTTAATTTGTCATTGATTTAAATATTTAAAATATGTTTTGCTTAATATTGTATTAATCAGTCATTGGGATGTTTTAAATTAATTCATTTTCGTCCTAATTTAAAAGTTATTATTCAAAATAGGTAGTTGTTAATCATATTTTTTGTTTTTATTGAATTCATTAATATGCCCCGAGTAAAACATATGTATCTTTTAGTTAACAACAGACCTACTAATATATAACAAAGTAATTTAGTTCAGACTAAGTTTTTCATACATTGTTCTTATACAATATTGTTCGTTTAGGTGAGCGTTTCTTTTTTCTACTTATTAGTAAACCTAATAATAAACAACATAAAACAAATAATTGAAATGTGATATAGTTTGTCAAATTTTAGTTACCTATGAGACATGTAATTTGGCCCATTCTAAATACACTTGATGGGCTAATGGGGACTATAAATCTGACCGAAAAATAAAATAAATAATCTTTTGGGGGCTAATGATGTCTCTCACATCACGAATCAAAAGGTTTGAAATGCAAATATATGATGATGAAGATACGTATAGAAAGACTACCATGAATTCCGTCTATAAGAAAGGTTTTTCAAAATTTGTAAACATCGTATAGTTGATGTTAAATATTCCCTCCGTTTCATATTAATTGACGTTTTAAGATGAAAGGGAAGAATTAAGGATGAAATATTTTAACAGATTTACCCTCAGCTAAAGATTTGACCAAATCAAAATATCTCTGATAGATTGAAAAGTAGAGATATTTTAGGATTCAGCCAGGGTGAAAATAGGTAGAATTGGTGAAAAATATGTAAAACGTCAATTAATTGGAAAAGAGAAAAACATCCTAAAACGTCAATTAATATAGAACGGAGGGAGTAATTCCCATCCCGAATGAAGTTGCACACTTTCATTTTCAGTACGTCCCAATATAATTTGCACATCCTTAGTAAGAAAAGTTATAACATAATCTCCACCGTCAATCTTCATTCTCAATCCACTTTTGAAAAGTCAACATAAAAGCAAAAAACAGATATTCTTAATATGTGTGCACCCTTAGAGGTGCAACCTTAATCGGGACATAGGTAGTACATGTTAATATAAACAGTTGATATATTTGTATCATCTTGATATTTTTTGGATAATCATTGTATATAACGTCAATAAACTTTATTTATTAGGTCATCACACTATATATTTTAACAAATGTCAAAATATTCTATATTACAAATACAAAATATATTATTGTGTGAAAGGTCTTCCCGTGCATCGCACGGGCGAATATCTAGTAGGAGAAAAAAGTAAAAGGAAAATAAATTGCATGGTTAAAATACCATAAAAATTATAATAATAATAATAACAACAACAACAACAATAATAATAATAATAATAATAATAATAATAATAATAATAATAATAATAATAATAATAATAATAATAATAATAATAATAATAATAATAATAATAATAATAATAATAATAATGTAATACCCCACTTTCTAATAGCTTAATAAAAAATAAAAATAAAAAGTAGTTAACATGAAATAGCTTGTGCGCATGTGGGACTTTTTTTCAAACAAACATAAGACCAAATAATATACTACTTTAACACTTTTAAAAGACAATACAAGCCCCATGAGATACTACAATGACCCAACATAGAATACCCAGACTATGAGCCCGTCGGGTCGTCATCCATGTACACAACTCTCAGAATCTGGACTCTCAATATTATAGGTTTAGGATTTTTCCTCCGCTAATGTAATCACCTTAAGATTTAATCGTAGAATATAAGACAAATAAAATGCAATTTGCAATATAAATAAAACACAAATAGCAAGTGAAAATGTAAAATTAATGCAGACTGTAAGAACTTTATTTTTTTATATATGTTTACCTTAGTAAGTTTAAGTAAAAAAAAAAAAAAAAATCACCTTTATAGTGGTATTGTATTGATTAAAGGGAATTTAGAGGAATATCATCAAGGAAAATGGAACAAATCGATATTCGCTAATCTCAGCAAAAATCTAGGTAGTCTCACTCCAAAATTATCGAAATATTGATGAGTAACTAAAAAAATTGGATAGTCTCACTCCATAATTGTTCGAAATAACAACGATTGACGAATAGCTAAGGATATTAGTTCGATTTTCAACAATTCAAAATATCGAGTATTTTAAAGTAATTTTGTAAGATACATCTGATGAATGTCGAACGATTCGAAGATAGCAAATACAATGTCATAGGGGATCTTTAAAAATTCGTAAATAATTACCAGCACAAATTGGATAAGAGCAAAATTAAGTACTTGATTTTTTTTCCCGGTTAATTAACAACCACAAGTATCACACTCACGCGATGTGTGAAAGGTTTTTAAAAATCAATGATTTAAGTAAAATAAATTGTATATAATCTGATAATTAAAAACGTGACTGTTGTATCCTGATAAAAAATTGAAAAATTTGGATTGAATATAGGCTAATTATAAGTTATGTAAATATCAGTCTCTCCCATGTGATATACAGATTTAATATTACTCATCCTTTATCAATATATTATTTTATAGATTAATGCTAAGTTAAAATAGTATGTTTAAAAAATAAATCATGTTTATTTTGAAAATGACAATATCTTATTTTTTAAACTTAATTAAAGCAGACATAGTGCATTCGTATCCTTCTTAACCTATGTTTCACCCATAAATAACTTAATTATTATGAATATTCAAACAAATACAAAAATGCAAGATCACACAACTCATCATAATATATTAAACAAAATAAAGAGAACAATGCTTTAAGAACACCAAAATAATCTTCCTCTAAATAAAGAGAACAAATAATCTTTTTTCTATTTATTTTAAATATTAAACTCCTCTAAATAATCTTCCTAATTATTTTGATATATTATACATTTAAAAAAAATATTTGAAATGAAAAAAGTTATTTACTGTTAGTTAAACACCAAAATGCAAATGCATTTCATTATAATTCTGTAATGTAATTTCGGAGTCATTTGCAACAATATGTAACAACCTCAGTTAGTTAGTTAATATCTGTATAGTTACAACAGTTTCATTGAACAATTAATCAAAAATCAATTAATTGGATTCTTTCTCACTCTACTTTCTTTCCCAGTTTTCCATCTCTGTTCTTCATGTGCTTATCCACTAGGGTTCATTTGCTAATATCGTATCAGAGCAATTGTAAGCATAATCCTGATTGTAGTTGACCTAACCATGGGACTAAACGTTTCAGTAAAATCAAAGCCTGCCCTTTGATGGAAACCTTTAGCCACGAGTCGAGCTTTATATTTGTTAATACTTCCGTCATGATTCTCCTTAATCTTAATGACCCACTTGCATCCTATAGGTTGTTTACCAATAGGAAGTAGTACCAACCTCCATATCTGATTTCTCAATAGTGCAAGGTATTCATCAGCCATGGCTTTCTTTCAGTTACCATCCATAAGAGCTGCAGAAGGATTAGTAGGCTCACAAGAAGCTGTAAAAACTTTAGGCTTAAGTACACCATATTTACTTCTAGTAACTATAGATTGTTTATTAACAACAATATTTGAAACCTCACAACTCTCTATTTGTAGTGTGCACACTTGATATATTGTCATTTGTCACTAAATTGGATTCTCCCTCAAGAACATGAGGTAGTTGAACAGGAGGAAGCTGAGCATGAGGACTGGAAGAAGTAGTCAGGTCAGAGGATGATGTTTGGGGTCGTGAGGATGGTCTAGGAATAGTAGGAGGCAGTGGAGAAACAGTAGGAAGTAATGTATCAACAGTATTAAGGATCTGTTGAGAGGAATGACCTGTTTAGAAGCAAATGGAAAGTTGTTCTCATAAAAAATCACATCTCTAAAAATGAAAATCCTCCCATTTGAATCCAAACACTTATAGCCTTTATGATTAAGACTATAACCAAGGAAGATACATAGTTGGGACCGAAAATCAAATTTATGATGGTTGTATGGTCGGAGTAAGGGAAATAGAGACATTCGAATGTTTTGAGCTGTTTGTATCGTGGAGAGGCTGTAAAAATAATTTTAAGAGGAGATTTTTTTGAATTATTGGGCGAGGGGAGCCAGTTAATTAGGAAAACTGCAATTCTAAAGGCCTCATCCTAATATTTCAATGGAAGTGAAGCATGAGCCACTTAAGCCAAGCCGGTGTTCACAATATGTTTGTGCTTGTGCTCGGCTAGACCGTTCTACTGATGAATGTGGGGACAAGACACCGTATGTATATTTCCTTCTTCAGCAAGTAGGGTAGAAAATGATATGTATTCACCACCTTAGTAAGATTGCACCATTTTTATGTGAAAGCTAGGTTACTTTGCCTGAATTTTGAAGGTAATAAATGCTTGAAGTGCATCAGATTTTTGTCTAAGGAGAAAAAACCCATGTGAATCTGGAGTAAGAATTAGTGAAACTTATGTAGTATCTATATCGGCTAGATGATATAGAAGATGCCGGCCCCCACAAGTCCAAATGTATAAGCAGAAGAGGAGTGTTATAAGCAGTAGAAGAATGAGGGAATGGAATTTGATGCATTTTCCCAACATCAAGCTTTACAAATGGAAACTGGACTTTTATTGATAAGCTTGTTGCTACACAATTTGAGTACAGAGTTCAAAACATCAATACTAAGGTGGCCTAGTCTAGCATGCCAAATAGCACAAGAATCATAAGTAGAAACTACACTGCAAGAAACATATTTACATGGAAAACTGGATGTTGAGGTTGAGGTGTTTTGTGGGAGTGACTAGTGCTGAGTTAAGTGATGGAATTGGGATTAGATGCTGGAGTAAAAACATATAAACCTTTGTCAAGATGTCCGTGGAGAAGTATGACCTGAGTTGTAATGTCCCTCACAAAACTAGTATTAGGATAAAACTCAAACATGACTTTGTTATCCTGTGAAAACTTTGAAACACTAAGAAAGTTTTTTGTTATTTGTGGCAAATGAAGTATATGTCTAAGATTAAGAGTTCTAGCAGTGAAAGGAGACTTAAAAGAAGTATGACCAATGTGAAGGGTAGGAAGCCCCTAACTATCCCCAACATGTACTAACTCATTCCCTTGGAAAGAAGATTTCTTGGCCAGTTATGAAGAATCTGTTGTGAGGTGATGAGTTGCACCCGAATCAGTGTACCATGAATCTGGCAAAGGGGATTCAGGAACTGACAGATAACCAGGTTGAGAGTTAGAAGAGCTCTGATAAGGCTAGAAAGAAGGATGAATAAGATACTTGAAGTGAGATAGCTGATTGCATAAGCAACATTCCCTTGTGGCTGCTGATAAGGTGAGTTGATCTTGCAAGGGTTGTAATCAGGATTATCTTTGTACCAGCAATACGATGCGGTATGATTAGGGCGACCACGAAATTGACACCAAACTTTGTTGTGACTGGATTTCCAACAACCACTACCACTGTCGTTCTTCTTTCCACCAAGGAAAGCGTTATTATTATTGGTGTTGGTATTGTTACCACGATACGGATTCTGATTCTGAGAATAACTCTGATTCTAAGTCTTTTTTTTTTCCTTTTGGAAGGAGATATAGTACAGTTTTGGTATATAATTAGCAAGTTGCATTTAGTGTCAACCAATTCCATGACATAAAAATCCAGGACAACAGTAGTATTTTTCTATTTCTCCAGAGGTGCTAAAAAGTCTGAAATAGTCTTGGGCTGATTAATATGGTTGGAAGTGGCAAAGCTATCTAAGGCATGCAGAAGCAAGTACATTATTCTCTTGTTATATATCTTCCTTTGTCATTAACTAATCATTACCAGAGTACAAGGCATCTTCCAAATTTATGACATTTACCATTTCACTCTTTTTCAGCCTAATAAAAATTAGTCAGAGAGACTACTACTTGGTACCTTACAAGTATGAAGTTTAATGACAATTATTACTTAATTAACGTGTGTTCGTAATGTTGTTCACTTGCTATGTGATCATCAATGTGCTCTACAGCACAAAAGTTGACATACTCCTCCAGCACCAAGAGTATGAGTTAGGCTATATCATACTAATGGGCTTAAATGCAAAGGCCCTAGAAGACCAACACCACATGTTACTTCCCCAATTTCCAAATAGACTTGGGTTGTTCGAAGAACCCCAGAGCTAGGGAAACCATTTTGCTTCCCTCTTAAACATGCATTGCACAAACTGGCCCACTACATTCACATGAGTAGGATACTTATTTTTTTTTCTTTATCAAACAGAAACTTCGATATATATATATATATATATATATATATATATATATATATATATATATTGGGCCCCTCCTTCACTGAGGCAAGGATGTTTCTGCCTCAAACCTAAAAAATGAGGAATTTTGGGGTCCTGGATTTTGTATCATGTATATATACATGTAGATGTAATCATGTAAACATAAGTTCACAAATGTTGGTAGCTAGTGTGAATTGTGCTTGACAAATTGGCATTTAGACAAGGGCGGACCTACATTGGGACCAAAAAGGTACTGGGCCCTCTAGTCTCATTAAAAAATCAAGGAATTACTACTAGGTTGTGCTGGAAAATAAATATCTCAGTATACAAATATGTATTATATTCACAGTGTACTAAACTACTTTGACAAGTTGGAACATGTTTAAAGTTCTGAAAAAACTTAAATAAACAACTAATGACAAACAAATTAATCTAGTTTAAATATTGTCAACAAAGAAAAACAATTAAGTTAGTGATGGTTAAGTTATGACACGTAACAAGATTAATCGATTCTCAACAGATAAATAAAGTGTCATTCAGGAGAATCATATTTATATGTTAAATATTTCTTTTCAAAGATAATAAGATTTTTTTCTTATTAATCGATCTTTAAGATGATTACAAATTTCGAATTTCTTATTATTTACTACCTAATTGCCTTCAACAAGGTTCATACTTACATATAGTTGATTTTATCTGTACTATCACAAGACGATATAATTTTACCAAATCATCAAATGTGCATATTTCATCTTGAACAAAATAGTAATGACAATGACAATTAATTTACTAGTATTTAATAAGACCAGGATGTTTTTACTCTCTTTGGATGTGATCTTCCGTTGGAATTTGAAGACATATAAATAAAATATCATAAAAGGCTCCAACTAGCTTATTAAATAAATCTTCTTATATGTAAAAATAAAACCGTCCCAATATAGAAACCTTAAAATTTTCCCACTCAAATCCCAGTTCCATTTCTGGAAATAATTTTTTTTTTTTTTGTTTATATAATCTGCAATAAATGGTACATGATTTCACCCACAATTATAATAATGTAAGGAAGGTATCAATTTCGATTTATTCGCTTACCATATGTATGGTGAATTTAATAAATAGACTGCAATTAGTACAAGTAATTGGTGCATCCAATATGGAAAGAATGACCAATCGCCATATGACATAATATGGCAATAGGGAAAAAATCTATATTTATGTAAAAATCTTGCATGATCAAACAATACCATAAATTAATTTCCTGATTTATGAAAGATTCTCGCATAGCTGCACCACACAATCATTGTCATAAAATGCGCTAATCACATCTCACTATATAATAAAACAAAAAGTCCAAAAATAAATTATGGGACTTTCCCTCCCAAAAAACCAGCCAAGGATGGGATGGACAAAATTTTGTTAGAAAAGAAAAAAATATTTTATAGAAGTCGTATGTAATGACCTGCTTCTAAATTTGACAGACTGTCCTTACAAACAAACACAAGTCTTTTCCAGCGCGCTTAGTCCTCACTCACGCGCACCCTGAGAAACTTCCCAGGGGGTCACTCATCCTGAAATTGCTCCAGGCTAAGCATGCTTAACCTCAGAGTTTTCTCAGAATGAGCACCTGAAAAGAAGATGCACCTTGTTGGTATGAGTAGCACTAATCAATTCTTTAAGCCCTCTTCAACTTATGTAGTCTCATACCTACATAGTCTTGGAATGCCCCTCAAAGCCGACTATACGATCCGATACCTGCATAGTCTCAAGATACCCTCTTTTTCGGGTGCGGGATTGGTTCGTTCATGTCTCCCTTCACCTAGAAACCTTCCAGGAGCCGCTTAGTATCCTTGCCTTCTTCTCTTATTGCACCGGCAATCCCCTTCCCCCCCCCCCATCCCACTTCCCCCTCCCGCCTTCGCTTCCCCCTCCCAAATCCCCATCGCCAACTAGAGTTTGAAAGTGCACATTGAAGTTTGACTCTGAAATAACACGCTTACCCAACCACCCCTTTCTTGATACACGTTGTGTGTGCATGTTTTTAGGCTCATTTAGACGAACATTTCAACCACATTTGCATGCATTTTCGGTCATTTTATGTTTAAATTCATTATCTTGAGTCGAATGATGTATTTACTTGTTTTTGTAGTAAAAATGCTATTTTATAAAATTCTTACAAAACAACAAACACAATTACAACACAATTGCTTATCGATTGTTATAGACTCAAACGAGACAATTAAGACGGACTTGACTACACTTAAAGTATTGGAAACAAATGATGACTTGAAACCTGGTGGAATACTAAGATAGATCTTCGAGCTCAATTGTTCAAATCTATGAATAGACAGAGGTTTTGTAAAGATGTCTTCTAGCTGATCCTCTGCGGCTAAGTGCCTTGCTTCAATCTCCTGCTGCTGAACCTTTCCTCTCACAAAGTGCACATTCAATTTGTTTTATCTTGATATGGAACACTGGATTGAGATCCAATTATATTTCTCCCATGTTGTCACGCAAGACAATGGAAGGTGTCAAGCCTAGTTCATTGAAGATTGATTTAATTCAGACTAAGTCAGTTGTAGAAGCTGCTAAGGATTTATATTCAAATTTTGTATTGCTTCTTGCAATAACATTTTGTTTCTTGGAGCTCCATGTGATCAAGTTAGAGCCTAACAACACACATAAGACACCTGTAGATCTTTTATCATCCAAGGAGCCTGCCCAGTCTACATCTCTGAAGCACCGTATGGCTAGACTGGAAAATGGTCTGAAACTTAGACCAAGAGCAGCAGTTCGTTGGACATATATCAAGGCACTCCAATGGTTAAATGTGGAAGATTTAAGAAACTGAGAGAATATATTAACTATAAAATCCATATTAGGTCTTGTTAGTGTAAGATATTGTAAAGAGCCAACAGTGGATCTATAAAGAGATAGAGAATCAAACATGTCACTGTTATTGATAGACAACTTTTAGTCAGAGTTGTAGGGTGTGAGACTTGGTTTTTTGTCAATCATGTTTGTGTCAGTTAGAAGATAAAAAACACACACTTCAAGTCCCAAGAAATAATGTACTTCTCCCATTGTTTTGAGACTAAACTTTGAGTTTAGAGCAATGATTATATGCTATATATGTTGAGGATCATTAATATATCATCAACACATATATACTAGTAGCTGTAGAGGCTTGTTTCCATGTTTTTCATAAAATAGTAAAGTGTCACTAACAAAAACTTTAAAAACCAAAGTTAACAGAAAAGCGTTTAGAGTGTTTGTTAAAGATCTTAGTACTTTATTTAGACCATAGAGTGATTTTATGAGTTTACAGACATGGTTAGGATGGTCCTTATCTATAAATCCCTTAGGTTGACTGATAAACATTGTATCTTTTAGTGTACCATGGAAAAAAGCATTGTTAATGTCAATATGTTAGACATACTAGCCTCTAGTGATTGCTAAAGAAAGATCAACATTTGTTGTTACATGTTTCACAACTGGGCTATAAGTTTTAAAATAGTCTATGCATGGTGTTTGCTGAAAATCCGTCTCTACAAGTCTAGCTTTGTATCTCTCTATTGAACCATTAGAATTTTGTTTGACCCTAAAAACCCACTTGTTTTGAACAACCTTCATATCATCATGTCTTGGTACAAGAACCCAAGTAATATTATTTTGTAGTGCTGAAAATTCATCTACCATAGCCAACATCCATTCAAGGTTAGACAAAGCGTGAGACACAAACAAAGGTTTCAAGGGAACAAGATACAATTTGGTTTTGAAAATACCAAGTTTGCATCTAGTTACCATGTGATGATGATTTTACTGAATAAGTTCTTTAGCTCTAGCAGAAGAGTTGCTAAGAGGAACAAGTGTTAGCTGTTGTTGAGTTTGATGAGAAGAAGATAGATTAGCACTAGAGTGTGAGTTGTTAGAAACATTGTCATTTATAGCTTGTTGACTATGATTCATAGAGTTAGCACCATTATTATGCTGAAACACTAGATGATGCACTAGACAATTTGATTCATTAGGCAAATGAAACAAAGGTGAAAATGACTTTTTGGCTGGAGTTAGTACACTTAGGAGTGGTTTTATCAAAGCACTCTTTATAAGGGGAAGTCTTGCTCATTAAAATCAATTGTCCTACTTATGTACACTCCACTAGAAACATCCATGCATGTACCCCTTGTGAAACACACTATAACATAAAAACAAGCATTTGGCCGATCTTATGATTGTTATATGGCTTAAAATAAGAAATTCACGTGCAACGAAAAATTTGAATAAATTATAGTCAGGTTTTGCATTCTAATGTTTCTGAAAAGACGAGAAGTTACCAAGAACAGGTGTAGGCAGTCTATTGATTGTGTAAACAGAAGTTGCAAAAGAGTCCCACCAAAACTTCATTGGGAATCCTGCTTGAGCTAACAAAGCGAACCCTGTTTCTACAATTTGCTGATGTTTTCTTTCAGGTTTTCCATTCTATGGATGAGTGTGAGGGCAAGGATGCCTTACCCTGACCCCCTATGAGTGTAAGAGAGTGAATATAGGCCTATACTCAGCCCTAAAATTTGCTTGAAAAGCTAAATTTTTTTAGCATTAAGTTGCCTTTCTACCATACTATTGAATTGGTTAAAAGCAATTAGGGCTTGATATTTTTTATGCAGGGGATAGATCTATGTATACTTATAGTAATCATCTACAAAATGAATGTAATATCTAAAGCCTTTAATAGACTGATGAGCAGCAAGACCCCACAAATAACAGAAAAATTTAACTGAAATGGAGCAGTGATTTTCAAAGGCACGGAGGGAAAAGATATGCTGTGAATTTTTCCAAGTTTACATGCTTTGTAGAAAGACAAACTTTTATGTGACAGATTTTTATTACATTGTTTAAGAAATTGAGACAAATAGGATAACAAGGATGACTCAGTCTTTCGTGCCACATGTCTAGATCAGTTTGTAACAGAGGCAGTGTTACACTGAGAAAGAAAAAGACTATCTGTAACAAAACTAACTGAACTAATCGAATTACACTAGATTGAGAATTATCAAGATTACAAACAAACTGAGTTTTACAATAAGAATGATAATTTTTTTAGAATTTTAAGCACAAAGATTATCAGTAGTAGTATTGTTCGTCTTAGTTGGTAAGTATTCCAAATGAAGCTGATGCAAGCCCTTCCTAAGTGCTACTTTCGAAATTGTCTTGTGAGTGATCTTGTCCTTAAAAAAGCAACAGAATGGATGAAACTCCATATACACATTATTATCAAAGTAAATTGAGAGATGCTTACCAAGTTCTTTGTAATGCCAGGACACACAATACATTTTTTAAAACTAAACTAGTGTTAGTAGTAGAGTTAGGAACAGTAGTACAAACAATGTGAGAAATCTTGAGCTTATGAACATTACCTACAGACAATTTGTCTTGCCAATGTAGAAGCTTTGAGTGGTAAGATTGCCGAAATCTCTAGTTACATGGTTTGTTGCTCCACTATCCATATACCATCTTGAATAAGTTGACTTAAAACTAGTGTTTATTGAATTATCAGGCTTGGAAGTAGCACCGAAGTCTTGTTCATGTAGCATATTTTCTTGATTTTCAGTTGTCGCAAGATGGCAGAGCCCATGTTTACGCTAAAAAAGTTCTAGTCATTGCGTTTAAAACACTTGGATGCAATGTCATTTGTTTTTCCACAAATCTGACAGGCTGGCCTTCTGCCACTGTTGAATCTTCCAGCAAGTTTGACCCTGCCCTTTCCTAATCCTACTCAATTACCAAATTATTACCTCTATTTCTAGAATAACCACCGCATAATGCGCATATGACATGCCAATGTTAGAAGAATGGAGCTGATATCTAGGCGCATCTCATGAGTTTGCAATGCAAATTGGACATCTGTTAGATTAAGAGCATCTGGTCTAAGAGACAAATTAGCCACTAAAGGTTCACATTCAAGGGTTAGACCAGCAAGAATATAAGTGACTAACTCATCATCAATTATTGTTTGCCCAACAATCATCAAAGAATCTATCCCCCTCATCTTTAACACATATTGATCAACACTCTGACCCCTTTGTTAGTTATTTGTAGCGTTGCTCTTAATTGCATTGCCCTAGCCTTGGACTGAGACTGAAATAAAGAGTCTAAAATTGCCCAAGCTTCACTAGATTTGGTACATTTATTGATGTATCATAACATAGACTAAAAAACAGACTGGAAAATCCAATTGAGAAGGAGAGAGTCTCTTCTTACCTAAATTGAGTAATCGGGATTCAGAAATTGTTGTTGAATTGGAACAACTTGTCAAGAGCTGTCAGTTGCAGTCGTTCCTTGAAGAAACTCAGATGGAAGAGAGCTAACCTAGCAAGAAATCTTCGAAACCATGCGCACGAGCAATTATCAATATTTGCACTTCCCAAAAGAATAGTTGGATCGATCCAACTTTAGTATGATTGTAGGAAGCATATGAAGAACTGCAATTGCAATTGATGTTGATGTAGTGGAAGCCATTTGTGGCTATGGATTGAATGAGGAAACAAGATTTCAAGAAGAACGAACGAAATAATAACCGCTCGGAAATAAAAAGGAGACTAGAGTGCATAAAAGATTTGAGAAAGGTCTCTTGATACCATGTTGAAAATAATGACTTGCTTACTTTCTATATTGATTCTAAGGTGTATTTATACAGGATAGTAAGCTTGCAGCTTACTCTTCTAAATGATGACTACACCTAAGTTGTTAAGCTAATCACAAACTACATAACTAACTTATTGTTATAACTAACATTTGAGACTAGCGCTTAGCTCATTTATTTAAGGTTTTATTTGAACTAAGTTTATAATCATTTGTACTCCAATAAAAAGACATGTAAATATGATGTGTTTCTCGACTATAAATAGAGCATATAATTCGTATTTGAAGAGATATAGAAGTTGCACAAACAGAACAAAGAATACATTATATTTGTCTCCCAATTATCTGTTGATCTCTCTAATTATTTCTCTTCTATATTTTATATTGTATTAATTGTATAGGTCCCACATTAATTTATTTTTATATTTTTCTAATTATGCAGTTTTTCCATCGCTGGCTTCTTCATCTTAATTTGGATAGGTAGCCCATGTTTAAAATTTGCCATAGGATCTTTATAGCAGAAATTCTCTTTTAAAGAAAGCTTCCACTCGAATCCTATTACCAAGTAATGGATCATGGTTAGAGTTTCTGTTCTTGCAAATTCATTTCCTGGGCACATTCTTGGTCCTCCCCCGAATGCTACGAAAGTGAATGGTTGGATCGCCCGATTATTTTCGTTACGCAGTGGGTTGAACTCATATGGATCCGAAAATATGGAGTCATCCAAGTGTGTCATGCATGTTGTCCAGATCACCTGTGTAAACAATCGTCACATATTACCGACAAAAATAGAAAGGAAAAATTGTAAACTCATCCTATAATTTATATATGAGTAGTCTAAACCTATTTATTTATTTATTAATTTTTTGAATGTTAGAAATGAAAATTTCCATCCAATATGCATGTGCACCTCATCAAATTGGAAATTTTTCTTTATCCAAATCTCTGACTATGCTTTTTTTTTATGTCATATTGTTTATTAAGATAACACATCCACGCGTACTTTACCATCTATGATGAAACATTCAAATTCGAGCAATTAAAAATATAAAGCATATCATGTGAAAAGATGAAAGTAAATAATGTGGAATTAGAGAATTGGTTTAACCTGCCATCCTTTAGGGATTATATATCCTCCCATTTCAAAATCTTTGACAACCTTCCTGAAGCTGCATGGTACCGGTGGATACATTCTCAATACCTCTGTTGCTACTCTCCACGTGTACTTCATCTTGTTCAGATCGTCCCACGTCAGAAGCTCCCCAGTTGCCTTTTCTTTAGCAATATCCTCTTGTTCTAAATTGAAAATCATATGTACATTAAGTGTCCAAGTCTACATTATATTTGCAAGACTTAATTATATAAAATTTACTATTTTTTTTATTGATTATCATTTTTAACATAAGCTTTTAAATGTAATATAGAAAATTACCGACTTCTATTTTTTTTTCTTTTTCCAACTTGGTGTAGGTAGATGAGCTTTGAGTTCCTATTACTGATGTGAGACTAATATTGATTTTTGCACGTCTAATTAAACATGTGTAATTTTATAATTTATATATAAACCCTAATAAACCTAAACACAAAATGTTGTCGTTTTAGTGTAACTAGGGGTCTAAAAAATTATATAATTACATGTTTACAATTAGATATACCAAAATTTTGTTTTTTGGCCCCAAGTTAGTAATTAGGGCTCAAACTATGCACATACATATCAAATTGAAAATAAATTATCAAAAGGTGGTATATTGTTGGATTTTTCATGTCCTATAAAATGAGTCATGTTTCAAATTTTTTTATCTCAAAATAAGTCATGTTTCAAATATGACTGTCTTGTTTTCGTAGTCCAGTTAAAAAATTAAATATATTATTTCGCGAACTACTTACATCAAATTAAATATGCCAAATTAAAAAATCAAATAAATTGTCTAAGTGAAAATTGATGATCTTTGGAGAGGTGTACCTCATAATATTTGCAAAAATTAAAACGTTGTAACTTTTAAAATAGAACTATTGTTGAGAGAATACTATATTTGAAAAATTATGTTGCAAATGATATTTAAAGAAAATGTAATAAATGTATTTGTAAAGGTAGATGATTAATCCTACCCTTAAGAACATTTTGATAAACACGTGGATTTTCAGCTAAAACTTTGATGAAGAAAGTAAGCAAGATAGAGGTTGTGTCATGGCCTGCAATCATCAAAGACATACAATTGTCCAAAATATCCTCATCAGAGAACATAGGTGAATTGGCGTCATCACGCCTGCTTAGCAAGCTAGTGATGAGGTCATGATGATGCATGATCTCTTCTCTCTCTAGTTTTTCTCTCTTCTCATGAATAAGTTCCATTATAATTTTTTTAGCTTTCCAAGTAGCACGGAGGCTTCTGTTGAAGCGTGTAAACGGCAAGTTGATAGGAATTGCTGATGTGCCACCGATCACGTGCCTAAATAGATGAAGAAGCTTTTCTCTTCTTACCCCCCTTTCTACTCCAAATACAATGGTACAAATTACATTGAAAGTTAATGTCTTCATACAGGGCATTACCTTTAAAAAAAAAAAAAAAAAGTTAATTCCTATAAAATGATGTAGGTTTTAAAAATATATTTAAAAAATACCGGAATTTGGTGATTGTGTTGCCAGTGTTCCTTGAGATGCATTTGTATCTCTTCATCCATCTTACCCACACACTTCCTCAATGCTTCCGGATTCATAAATGACAAGATTGCCCCCCTCAGGCGCTTGTGTTCATGACCGCTTAATTCAAGTATATTCCTGTCACCCAGGATCTTCCTATATGACGTCGGTTGTTGATTAGAAAGTGTGTTCTCGTCACAAGTGAATATGAATTTGTTTGCAGCCGGTCCATGGAGGAGTACTGTGGGTGTTCCGAATAAACTAAGCTTTGAAATAGGGCCATATTTTGTGCTTCTTTGTAGGACCCACTCTTCAAATTTGTCCGCTCTCATGGCTTTTATCATTTCAAGGGTTTGGCCTATTAATGGCAGCCCTAATGAACCAGGTGGAAGTGGAACCACCAATTTCTTCCAAGATAGTAATCTCAACAACAAAACAAGAGGCAGGAGACCTACAACAAAGGTAAAGTAAAATACTACTGTATATTCCATTTTATTCACTATCACAATTATCTATGTTTTACATATATATGTTATGCTATATATAGGACTGGATCTTGTTCAAATTTATGACTTGTAATAGTAGCTGCCCACTTTCGAAACGTCATAATTTTCTAGATTTTGGTTGGATTTTCCTTTAATAACTTAGGTCTCATGTAGCATCATAAATAAGTCGACCTAGTTTGTTACAAGAAAGTCAAAATGCATCTTTAGCTACATCAATTATTCTGAGTATTGTAAAAGCTCCCTCAATTATGAAATTAATTATTAAAAAATCTTTAAAAAAGCTCCCTCACTTTTTGTGTATACCAGCCCCAACCCAACTCTATGCCAATAAATTTACAATTTTGTGTAAAGCATCTCCAACCCACTTTACACTAAATTTTATACAAAAAGAATACTTACTTTTTATTTTATGTAGAAATAATTATTTACATCTTACCTATTATAAAAATAACACTATTTAATTTAATTAAAACGATTTATTTTGTAATTTGATGCAACTAGTAGTTTATCTAATGATTGGTTAATTATTTTAAAATATGCAAGATTAATAAAAAATTGTTAATCAAATTTAAATTTTTGTATTATATTATAATTGAATTAGATAAATTATTAAATATGTATGGTAACACAAATATAACATTTACGTAATTAAAATTGAATTTAGGGATATTTTTGGGATATAATGTATAAACTGTGTTTTAGTGCGGATGAACGTCGACCTTATTTAGTGGGGGAAACTGTACAACTAGAGGGAGAATATAGAGTAAGGTTGAAGGAATATTGTGTAAAATTCCCCTAAATTTGGAGTTATACAGTATGGTTTGAGAAGCTCTAATGTCTCTTATATTTATTAAAAGTGACTTTTTTTTTTTTATTTTTTATTTTTATAAGTCCAATCTAAAGATTTATGAAGATCTATTTCCGATAACTAATTTTACACGCATTTTTGTAATTAATAGACCTTCTAAAATATTAAGAGAAAATTTATGAACTTTTACAACCGTAGACATAAATAAAGGACCATTAGCAATAATCATAAATAAGTCAACAAAATAAGATTAGGTCGCTTGTACACAAGGTAGACCCGTGCAATTCGGGTCATGAATAATTTTTCATAAAAAGTTGCCGCTTAATTCTATTTATATGCGGGTGCGGGTATTAGTGTGTATGCTTAGAGGTATTATTTGGTCTGATGAAAGATATCATGATGAAAAGGTATTGTACTTATTCTGAAATGTATTACTCATCCTGAGTAAAGGGATAAATGTCTATAAATTTACCCAAAACGTGTAATACCTTTTTTTTAATATAAAAAAGGATACTTTACTTGTATTTTAATATACACCTGGTGTATAGAATATTTTGTCAAAAATAAAATATGCATTTTGCGTGCAAGAAACTTACCCTATTAATAATTAATTGATAAAGAGACCTTATTTCCTCTCTATAAGACTTGGACAAATACACCCCTTAATCAATTCTTTTTGCCTCTCAATCCCTAGTTTTCCTACCCCTGTCATGGAGGTTACCTTTGGGTGGGCAAGATGGTGCCCCCATACTGGGCTCCCAGCCGACGAGGATCCCTGATTTTTTTCTTAATTTCTTCACACTTATATATTTTTAATATATGTATCTAATATAAGCTATAATATAATAAAACATGTTGTAGCTTAGATTATTAGTCTTTCAAGTAAAGTATTGAGTGTGATGTTAAGGATGCGGGGTCGACTCCTCTCCAATACAAAGAATATCTACGTTTTTATATATTTAATCATGTGATGAGTTTGTCAATAGTTGAGGTCCATAAGCATGGAACAAATTTGATTATTTATTTCTTTATCTTTATTTACAATTTGATGCAATTAACTAATTATTTCACTTTATTTTGTTTCCTGTGTATAATGTATATAATGTGAAAAATTGTATTTGGGGGTTTTAATTTTTTCATTTTATTCGACCATTATTTTTTCTAAAAGCGCAAGAAGATCAATAATTCACAATTGATTGTACTAGTTGTTTTTCCATTTTCAAGATTGTTTGAGAAAATTTGATGCTTGAAAAGTGAGTCGTATATATATTTATTTTTCGGTTACTAAAATTATTTTTGAAACAATGATACTAATATTGTAAGGTTACCTATTTTTTTTTTGCATCAGACCCTTCGAAAGGTTGGACCGACTATGTTCTCTGGTCATCAGTTTTTCATATTTCTCCTCCCATGTTATTATTATGAGTTAGGACAATATTTTTTTTTTATTTGAGCAAAATGAGTTATGACAAGTTATTAATAAAAATATGGGTAATATATACTTGAAGAAGAGTGGAAAAATAAGCTAAAAAGATATTTTTTGTGAAATATTACATCAAAGAATCTAAACAAGTTAAAAAGAATAAATTATTTGATTCGGTATATTAAATTTTGCAATATACAATTTTTGTTTTACACGTTGGGATTTGAAAAATTAAACGATGTTCAAAGGGTAATGCATCCTTTTTAAGGGTGTTTTTCTTTGCTTTTAACTCTCGAACTATTTCAATTATCTATAGCTATATTATATAAAAGAACTGGAAATGCATGGAAACATCATGGATTGGAGTGTCACAATAATATATGAGAATTGTGCTAGCCAATATCCAAAAATGAATTTTCACTCATTTTATTAGTTGTAATGTAATGACTAATACATACTGAAATAAAAAAAAATTAAAAAAATCATGCAATCTGTTGTTTAACACGAACACGATATTTCCTAAAAACAAAAATCACAAACACGAACACGATATAAATCATGCTACATTATCCACTTTTAGCAATGAAATTTTCGGAAAATGTTCACCTATAAATTATGGCAATCTATGAATATTTATTATTCTTGAATTTGACGTAACAGATTATGGTGTGTACTATGGAGAAAAAATTACGTACTCTATCATCCTATTAAGGTACAACAGTCGCCAAACCTAATTAATTTTGCAGGAAACAGGGTGACTAGTTTTCATTACTATTCAATGAGAAATAACGCAAGTACATTGGATAGTTGTGTATTTACGTGGTCAATTTTTTGAAATTTTTGAACGGAAACATTAATATATAGTCCGACATAAATGGACTCTCGCTATAAGAAAAATATTTTTCATTTCAAATATAATAACACAATAAAAAGGTAAGTCTTTTACATAATATTTTCCAAGATTACAATTATGATTATTAATAATTAATAAGTTATTTGTGACTACTTGTTGTCACAAATCTCTTTCCAAGTTATTGTTGATCATTTTAAAACTATTTTTAGAGACAGCTAGTTGCTGCAATAAATATTTGAGCCCATTTTTGTTGTCAAAAATATATTATTCTTGTTCAAATTATTGAGACGACTAATTAGTAACGATATGTATGTTGTCTTTAATAATTAAGTTGTGATAAATACTTATAAGTTGAGGCAAATACTCGTTATTTTAAACCACTTTTTATTGTCACTAAAGACCATTTTCTTTTTGAAGTATTACTATTAGTAGTCTCAACCTCATTGCTAATAATATATTTGATATTGTTGACGGAAAAATATAATTAGTGTGCATTCTTAAAACATATTAGGTATTTATTAAAGAATATGTAATTGTGAAATCTTTAGATCTAACAGAAGAATCAAAGAAATAAGAAAACTCAAATTATTCTATGTTTCCTTTACTTATTCACTTTTCGCTTCTTCTAGAACATATTCTCAGCACAAGTTTGCGTGCGAAGAATATTACATATTGAAAGACGAAAAAGGACTTCAAGGAAATGAGAATCACAATAAACAGTACCGCGTATATATATATATATATATATATATATATATATATATATATATATTTCTCTCTAAAATATATTGACGGAAATTGATTTCGAGATTCGTGAATTAAATAATGATGTCGGCTATTATTTGTGTGTCATAGTCGAAGTGTTAATTCAGTTATGGGTCAATAACATAAATCAACATGTACTATTCGCGTTTTGAAACTTTGGAATCTAAACTTTTCTTTGACCGATTACAATCAATACTTTACGTTTTTCAACTTCTGGCAATAATTTCTGGCGTGAAAATTAAAAAATATTAAAAAATATTTAAAATCAGAAAATTATTTAAAAAATCTGAAATTATTTATAAAACTATAAAAATTTCATTTAAAATAACTTAATATTAATTTGAAGTGGTGGGATTATTTTAAAATTTTTAATTTTATTTAAAAAATAAAAAATAATTTAAATTTAAAAATAATTTAACTTTCTGACTAGAAAATTAAAAAAATATTTAAATATTTAAAATCACAAAATTACATAAAATATCTGAAATTATTGCTAAAATATAAAAAATTATCTAAAATTAACTTGAAATTGTGGAATTATTTTTAAAATTATCAATTTTATTTAAAAAATTTAAATTAATTTATAAATTAACTAATATTTTATAACTTAGAAATTAACTAATCATACTAATTGAAATTATTCTAGGTTGTGTAAATTAGCTTGATTAGTTTTTGTTATAGTCATTATAATTTTTTCAAATCTTATTAGTGAAGCTACTGTAATTCTTCAACTTCAATACAAAATTTTCAAACGCTCTAGAAAATATTAAATTTAAACAAACAACTATATAAATTAAATAATACTCCCTCTGTCCCGGTTTATTTGCACACTTTTCGTTTTCGGCTGTCCTAGCTTATTTTGCACACCCCTAAAATAGAAACTAATTTCCACAATTTTCACCCTCATAATCTCAACAATCAATCTCCACCTTTAAAAAAGTCAAAGAAAAAGTAAAATCTATTTTTTTTTTTAACATCCGTGCTCGGTCAACTATGCAAAATAAGTCGGGACGGAGGGAATATAATTTTTACTTTTATAAAAACTAGTTGATATTTTTTACTTGTAGCTCAAACTTATATAAGATATTAACCCACTATCTATTTAAAAAATTGATACGTATAACGAAACTGAAACAAATTATTCAACATTTTAATAATTGTATTCCATGTTTTGAAAACCAAAGAGCTCATGGTACACGTGTCCGTGTACATACTTTAGGACGCTTTAAGTGTCAATTTAGCAATGTTTATGTGCAATTTCACGTGTATATTGTGCATTTAATTCTCATTAGGCAAAATAATGCATTTGTTTCGTTTCTATGTCAAAACAAGTACAATTAGACAAAAAACGAGCATTGGAGATTGCAAAATTGATGGATCGAACGAAGTAAACAGAGCACAAGGGGCTGAAGAAGCACCTCGGCCGAGGCAAACCCAGATCTCGGCCGAGGCACCCTTCCAGGTGAATTTGGGAAGAAATGCAGACTTCAAGGCCTCGGCCAAGATCAATGTGCACCTTGGTCGAGGTGAGATCCCAGGGAAAACTGAAGGATTTAAAGAGCTCAAGGCCTCGACCGAGTCCCACTTACACCTCGGCCGAGGTGATGCCTGAACCCTAATCTACAAACGCGACTTTGCTGAAAATCGGACCAGCAATTTCCCCTCTCTCTCTCTCTCTCTCTATATATATATATATATATATATTCTCCCTTTCGAAATTGACCTACTTTGGGACGGAAATAACATCCATTTTTGAGCCACCAAAGCCACCAAGGAGGAAGATTGGGCAAGAGATTGAAGGATCATCTTCTCCAATTGACATCTTTGGTTTCATCCATCTTAGTATCATGTTTCCTTACTTTTCTACTTATTTTCTGTTTGTTTTAGCTTCTATGGGTGAGTAGCACCCTTATCTCTACCCTTGATCAAATGTAAACTTTGAGTGACAATGTTACATGATTATTGCTAGTTGATGTTACCATTTGATTGCCAAGTGTTCTACACTATTTACTGTTATTGACTCATATTTGTATGTTTTTCTTGGCTTGATCAACCTCTAGGAAGTGTATGAATGTGTTGCTAGAATTGGAAATTACTATCCGTGCTTTCGAGGTTTATGTCAAATCTGTTTCGTTATCTTGGAGCTTTTATCATTCGATTTCCAAATTGAAGAGAGCTTATTCGATATTTTGGTTAATTGGATAGGGTTAGTCGAAGAGCTTATTTCGATTAGCCATAATTAAGAGATAACACTGTTGCTAGGGCTTGTTAGTAGTCGTGAAATAGGAACTTGAAATGCTTTCAATTGGGTATCAACAATAGTTGTGTACTTCATTGGAACCAAAGGGATACTAGATCAAGGGTAGATACCTTAATCATATTTTAAAAACCAAAAAGCAATCTAATTATCTTGTCATATTTTGTTAATTGAATCTTAACTCTTAAATTTATTTGGTCATAGTTTAAATAGTTGTTCTTGGTAGTTATTAGTAGTTTATAGTTTGACAATCAAAACCCTTCACCTTTATTGCTTTCACTTTTTGGTTACTTGTTTATTTTTCCAATTTCAAGATTCTTAGTGCTTGATACGTATTTAATACTATTCGATCGTTCCCTGTGGGATCGACCTCTATTTGCCACTCTACAAGTTAGAGTAGTTGATAAGGTTAAGTGTATTTTTATACATTAGTTTGGTAGTGAAGAAACGACGCTACCAAATTTTGGCGCCATTGCCGGGGAACGGTGATAAGAATAGTGTTATTTTATTGTTCAAGCATTATTTTTAGTTTATTAGTTTTTTATCCATTTTCTTGTTTATCTAGTAATTTGATACTCTCTTGCTTTTCTTGTTTTTGGATAGTTAGTTAATGTTCTTGCGTTCACAAGGGGGGAAGAGGAGCACGTGGAGGACGCACCACTGAGCTAAATGAGCCTCCATCGAGCCAACGACGTTAAACAATGGCCCTTTTCTGGAGGCAACCCGACGGTTACTCGTTTTCTCGCATTTTAAATTCATAGTTTAGTAGCTTTACTATTATTTTAGTATCTTGAATTTGTTTTGGTTAAATGTGTGTAGGTATCAAAAAATCCATGCAAAGAGATAGTGCACAATGGGGGTGAAGGGAACAAAATTTGAAGAAAATCTGCAGGGGAAGTCACCTCGGCCGAGGTCCACATATGTCTCGGCCGAGGCCCAGCTAGTGCGAATACAGGCTAATATTCTGTGAACTCACCTCGGCCGAGGCCCCATTACATCTCGGTCTAGGCCAAGTTTGTGCAGAAACGGTTCAAAATTCTGTGAACTCACCTCGGCCGAGGCCCACTTACATCTCGGCCGAGGCCACTTTTGTCCAGAATAGGGGCGAAATTCATGAGAAGTCACCTCGGCCGAGGTCCCTACTTGTCTCAGCCGAGGCCCGTTCCTGAATTTCAAAGAGGCGCAAACGAACAACTCACCTCGGTCGAGGCCAATCTCAGCACAATGCGCCTCGGCTGAGGCAAGCCCCAGGTATAAAAGGGGCCTGCATGCAACAACAAGTCATTTCTTCTCCCCCAAATCGCGATTTGCGCACACACACGCACACACACACTCAAAATCACAATTTTCACTCAATTTATTCCTCTCAAATTCATACCACACCTCACCCGCATCACCACACATACTTCTATCCGAAAGATTTCGGATTTGGAGTCGGGTCGAAAAGGGCGAGAAAAAGCTAACTTCAATTTTTTGATTAAATCCGACCGGTATGTACGGCTATCCCTTTCCCTTAGTCTTTTATTAATTATTATGAGCTTTGTTGTTAGATTGGGGGCGAATTTTGTATTAGAGTAGCTACTACGTTGATATCGGTTATACACGAGCTTGTTGTTGTGATTTTTTTCCAATTTTGACTTCTTTTATGCATTATAAGACTTAATTTGTTGTGATAGCTCTTATATTTACATGATTGGTTGATGTGGGATGATGATTAGGTTGAGAAGTTTCAAGTTTGGAGTTGAAATTGATTGTGGCATATCACCGAACACATGGCATGCATTCTTTATTGTTATCCTTTTGTAGTTTTCTTCGATTTCCATACTCGATTATTAGGTCGATTAGTTAAAATTATGGTGGAGTACTAGATAATTTTAGACTCTTGTTTTGTAATGAAAAGAATTTGACCTATTTTTGTTGAGTATTGATCGATTTTAGTTGCAATGGGGTAATAATTGGAAATGTTTGACATATGTGCAAATTGTACCAAGTCAATTGAATCATCCAATTTGTAAGTTCACTTATGATTTCCTTGTTGATTAAATGCTAGTAATTGATAAAATAAACTTGACTTTCGATTGGATTCTCTTTCGATTGAACTTGATGTGTAAATTGGTGTGTATATTTTTTATTGTTTATAGGCAAATAATGGCACCACCGAAGAACACCGGCACTTCCAAGAAAGATGCCACTACAAGCAAAAGAGTAACCCAAAAAGTCCGAGGCAAGCCCAATCCCGAGGCCCCGACAATCCCAACATCTATAGAACCGACCACAGACATCCAACCATTTGGCATTGTGCCGACGAAAGACGAACACAAAGACAGACTAAGAAGGTTAATGAGACGGGGGGTGGTACATACTCGGTTTGGCGATCCCAAGATCCTCGAGGCTATGGGGATCAAGGCTAATGTTGATGAGATATTGAAGAGGGCAAGTCTTGCCAAATGCGTCATCCCTCGACCCACGTGTGAGAGGTTCGTGTTAGAGTTCTTCAACACGCTCGAAGTTCAGGCGGACTCGAGTAAATGCGAGGATCGAGCCTACTGTATCACATTCCAAATGATGAATGAGACAAAGACCCTCAACAAATCAGATTTGAAAAGCATGTACGGGATCAAGGACAAAATCTCCGTCCGCAATTTTCACACAACCGACAAATTTAACTTGCAGACCTTTTGGGGGCAAATCACAGCTGCTCCCGAAATAGTCGACACCCAGGTTTTTTACTCCAAGAAATCAAAAAAGACTTGGATTAGGAACCCGGTCATTAAGTATCTTCAAAGGTTGCCGAGCTTAACGATTTTTGGAAGGAAGAAGATGAGTGCCGCCTGGATGTCAGAGTTAGAAGTCTTGTGGTCTATTCTAGTGGGGCATGACAGGGACTATGAGGAAGTCTTGGTCGAGAGCTTCGAGAAAATCATCAAAGAGCTGAAAGCGGATAAGAAGAAGGAAACGAAGCTTCCTGACCCGACCTATTGTGGAGCCCTCATCACCCCCATCCTTGAGCATTTCGGTGTCCCCTTGACAGATTTCACTCCAATCACAGCAAATTATTTTCTGGACTGGGAGGATATGGAAAACATGAGGATAGCAATGCTGGGATACCACGAGGGGACTTCTGGGATAGCCGTGCCTTATGTCTTACAGAATATGGGACCGTACCTTCGCCTCCCGAACCCCACTTTGACCTATGTCGAGCACCCGGACCTCAGCACGACAAACTTGGCGTTGAGCTCGGAGGATTACTTAAGAGAATCAAGGGATCCGACCAGCGCCGAGTTAACACGGTATTAGAGTGGCAAGAAACCACGAACTGTAGAAGAAAGCAGTAAGCCGAGCGGAAGAGATCGGCATCTGCCATGCAGTCTCAGGCCGAGATTCAAGAGCATCAGGACAACCGACTAGCTAAGGAGAGATGCAAGAGATGAGAGCTGACATCAGAAAAATGGGGGCCAATTTGACAGAGATTAAGGAGAGCCAGAACAAGCTGCTAGAGTTGTTCAACAACATTCGAGGATGCTTCACAGGCTCAAGCTCCCGACATGCCCGGCCCTCAAAGTCGCTGTGTGTAGAGCACCAAGGGTGTCTCGCCTCTTATCCACAAACTTAGTTGAAAACTAAGTTTGGGAAAGATAATGGGGGTGGGATATTCTTGGCCGCTCAAAACCTCATCTCTCGTATCTCTCTTGTGATGTTCGTTCCCTTGGCTGACTATGATGATTTTATTGGCCTGTGTGCCCTATTTCTATTTGACTGACGCTTGCTCATTTTGATTTGATTCTGGCCTATGAGCCTAGACCTTTGTGCCTTGTTACTTTCTTTTGGATTAGTTTGACGGCCTGTATGCCGATTAGATTTGAATGATTGCTTGTGGTAGCTATCTTGGATGTTTCTGTTTAATTGTAGATAACTTTGGTGGGCTTGTGAGCCATTGCCTATCTTTTGTTGGTTTTTTTTTTATTATTGTGGGTATTTTGGTTTGGTATTGCATACTTAGGAATAATGATTTTGTTATTTTTTTTTCTTAGTAAAATTGGATTGGATAATATTGAATAATTAGTTGATTTCGACGGGCACCAACTCGTACTCCTCTTTTCCACAAACTTTGGTCTTTGACCAAGTTTGGGGAGGAGGTGGTAGGCGTACAAGTTGGCCGCTCGAGAGAAAAGTGATTGGACCGTGTAGGAAGAAAATATGGCATTGGTTAATGATGAAAATTTTTGAACAAAAATTGTGAAAATGGTACTTGATAGAGCATGATAGGCTTTTGGAACAAAATTGAGCTTGCATTCAAGATTTCTGAAAAAAAATTGCCATTGAGTTTTTGAGCCTAAATAGATACTCCAATTTTCGGAGTACTTCAAAACCTTCTTTCAGCGTGAAATTCATTGAATGCATGCATTTTCCTCTAGAACTTGCCCTAATTCTCTACTTTTGAATAAGTCAGTACATGTTGTGGCATTGAAAGTGATATTGGGCAATTCTTGATTTAGATCTATATCAAAAGCTTAAAAATAGTCCATTTTCACCAAAAATATGAAAATTGCCCCTAGTAAACCCCTTGAGCTTTAGCCTTTTGTTTGATAACCAACTTTACAAGCCAATTCCCTTTTCATTTAGCCTTTGAACCTAAATGGACTATATGAGTATGAGGGAGGCGGTCTGAAGATAGTCGGGTTGGAAAGTTGGGATCGAATGTGGGTCGACTAGTGAAAATCGAGATTATTAACCTCTCCATTAGCTGTAAATATTTATTATACAAAAAAATAAAATCGAAAATCAAGAAAAAGTCGAAAAATCAGAAAAACAAAAGAAATAGTTGATTGTATATACTTTCTTAGTGTTAGAATTGGAGAGGTTAGTAAAAATCACATCTTGTGATTAACATTCTCAAAGTTGAAAAAGTCACAAGAGATAAGTAAGTTGGTTTGAGTTGAGGTAGTCGAATCTTAGAAACGACTTGATTGGGAATTGAAAGAGTGAGGAAGAGTGACTATTGTTTGAGGGGTAGATGGGTAGGGCTCACTTGTTTAGTCCGTTTTATAGTCACTTTTACCTAGAACTATCCCACCTTACCCCAAGCCAACATTACAACATATATAAAGCCCTAATTGATTCTTTGCAACACATGTCAAGTACATTTTCGAGTTTAGACGATTGACAAGCTTATGGGAGGCGATTCATGCATGTCAATATGAGCACATATACTTTTCACTTGATACACTCGAGAGTCGAGACATACACTCACCGATGAGGATCTCAAGTCGAGAATGTCGAGTCTTGAGAGTAGTAGATTTAGTCTATCGCATATGCTCGTTACTTTCATGTTTACCTTGTTTTTAAAAAATAATTTGAAACTGATTGCCACTTAAATCTGTCCTAAACATGTGTTCTTTCTTCTTTTTCTTTACTTATTTGGGACGAACAAAAGTTCAAGTTTGGGGGGATTTGGTACACGTGTTCGTGCACACAATTTAGGACGCTTTAAGTGTCAATTTAGCGATATTTATGTGCAATTTCACGTGTATTTTGCGCATTTAATTCTCATTGTGCAAAATAATGCGTTTGGTTCGTTTCTATGTCAAAACAGGTACAATTAGACAAAAAATGAGCATTAGAGATCGCAAAATTGACGGATCGAACGAAGTAAATAGAGGACAAGGGGCTGAAGAAGCACCTCGGCCGACGCAAACCCAGATCTCGGCCGAGGTACCCTTCCAGGTGAATTTGGGAAGAAATGCAAACTTCAAGGCCTCGGCCGAGATCAATGTGCACCTCGGCCGAGGTCAAATCCCAGGGAAAATTGAAGGATTTCATGAGCTCAAGGGCCTCGGCTGAGTCCCACTTACACCTCGACCGAGGTGATGCCTGAACCCTAAACCCAGATAAAACCCCTTTTACCGCCTCGGCCGAGGCCTGAGTCCCTATTTTAATCTGCAAATGCGACTTTCCTGAAAATCGGACCAGCGATTTCCCCTCTATATATATATCCTCCCTTTCGAAATTGACCTAGTTTGGGACGAAAATAACATCCATTTTTTAGCCACCAAAGCCACCAAGGAGGGAGATTGGGCAAGAGATTGGAGGATCATGTTCTCCAATTGACATATTTTGTTTCATCCATCTCCGTATCATATTTCCTTACTTTTCTACTTATTTTTTGTTTGTTTTAGCTTCCATGGGTGAGTAGCACCCTTATTTCTACCCTTGATCAAATGTAAAACTTTGAGTGACAATGTTTACATGATTATTGCTAGTTGATGTTACCATTTGATTGTAATTTCAAGTGTTCTACACTATTTACTGTTATTGACTCATATTTGTATTCTTTCTCTTGGCTTGATCAACCTCTAGGAAGTGTATGAATGTGTTGCTAGAATTGAAAATTACGATCCATAATTGTAGGATTTTCGATTTCCTAGTAGCAAACAACGAGTGATTTCATTGGTGATAGTGTAGAGTTCGACCTCTAAACCCGAACTTTTGAGGTTTATGTCAAATCTGTTTCGTTATCTTGGAGCTTTTATCAGTCGATTGCCAAATTGAAGAGAGCTTATTCGATATTTTGGTTTAATTAGATAGGGTTAGTCAAAGAGCTTATTTCGATTAGCCATAATTAAGAGATAACATGGTTGCTAGAGCTTGTTAGTAGTCGTGAAATAGGGACTTGAAATGATTTCAATTGGGTATCAACAATAGTTGTGTAATTCGTTGGAACCAAAGGGAAACTTGTCATCTTTTGTTAATTGAATCTTAAGTTTATTTGGTTATGTTTAAATAGTTGTTCTTGGTAGTTATTAGTAGTTTATAGTTTGACAATCAAAAACCCCACCTTTATTGCTTTCACTTTTTGGTTACTTGTTTATTTTTCCTATTTCGGGATTCTCAGTGCTTGATACGTATTTAATACTATTCGGCCGTTCCCTGTGGGATCGACCCCTATTTGCCACTCTACTAGTTAGAGTAGTTTATAAGATTAAGTGTATTTTTATACATTAGTTTGGTAGTGAAGAAACGACGCTACCAGCTCACGTTTATGTTCTAAACTTTTAAATAGGTCTTTATTTTTATTAAGTCCGAAGACAAAATCCTTGTATAACATCAGTATATATATATATAGGAAACCCAAAAAATAATTAACCTAATTTACACAACCTTGAAATTATAAATTATTTTAAACTTTTTAAATAAAATTGAAAATTTGAAAAATAATTCCACCATTTCAAGTTAATGTTAAGATATCTACATGTATTTTAGTTCTAGAAATAATTTCAAACTATTTAATTTTTTTTATAATTTTTAAATATTTTTCTAATTTTCTAGCTGAAAAATTAAATTATTTTAAATTAATTTTTTTATTTTTCTATAAATTATTTTAAATATTTTTTTAAAATAATTCCACCATTTTAAATTAATTTTGAGATATTTTGAATGAATTTTTATAGTTTTAGAAATTATTCCACATTTTTTAACATAATTTTCTGATTTATAATTTGTTTTTAATAATTTTTAAAGGTGAAAATCCTAGACCATGGCTTAGGAAATGCCATAGGTATTTAACCTTTAATCCAATGTCAGATTATGAGAATATAATGTTGACAACTTCGAACCTAGAAGGCTTGGTGGACCAATGGTATGTTGATTATGTGGAGGGAAAGGAAAACGTGCCATTGGAGAGATTTGTTGATATGATTCTGGTAAGGTTTTCGAATGGTGAAGAGGTTGGAATTGTGGCTTAGTTCAACAAACTTAGGCAGAAAAGAGATGTCCAGACATACATCTAAGAGTTTTAGGAACTAAAAGTTTTTATGGTGGAAAAGAACAAGTCATTGACTGAAGATTACCACATTGAGAATTTTACAAGTGGATTAATGGAAGAGGTGGGGAAGATGTTGGAGATAATGAAACCAAGCAGCTTGTTAGATGCTATGCAGTTAGTCATCAAGAAGGAAGAAATGTTGCAGCTTCTATTTAAGGGATACAGAGGAGTGTCAAAACCAACACTCCACATACAGTGTTTGGAAAAGTGACTATGGTGGAGGTTCACAGAAACCCAAACAAACCACAATACCTCTTGTAAGAAGACTGAGCCAAGAGGAAATGGAAGTCAGAAGAAAGAAACAATTATGTTTCAACTGTGTTGAAATATATCATGCAGGCCAAACATGTAAGAAGCTATTTCTAATCATAGGTGACGATGATGGAGACCCACCTGATACTCTGGTGTTGGAGAACTGGAAGAAGATGAGAAAGAGCTAATGACATCACTTCATGCATTGGCTAGGTACATCAATTTCGATACTATTAAATTGGAAGGAATACCAAAAGGGAAGAAGATCATCATACTCCTAGACACTAGCAGTACCCATAGTTTTCTAGATCCATGTATAGCTGATGATATAGGTTGTTTGGTGGAATATGCCACTCCAATGGTAGCAACAGTGGCTGATAGAGGAAAAGTGGTGTGATTCCAAGTGTTTCCGATTTGAGTGGGAAGTGGGGCATTATAAGTTCAGCTCAATAGTGAGGTTACTGAAGTTGGGGGGATATGACATTGTGATTGGAGTAGATATGTTGGGCCAGCTGGGGCCAATTACTTTTGATTACAAGAAATACCCAGTGCAGTTTGCAAACAAAGGGAAATAATCACATTACAAGCAATAAGACCAGAGATCAGACTAAGCATGATTTCAGTTATTCAAGCAAAGAACACTATGAGGAAGAGGGAGAATGGAGTACAAGCATATCTACGCTTGATTTTTGGAAAAAAAAAAAGCAGAGATACTGGGGAGAAGATAGTGGAAATACAATCTTTGTTGAATGAATATAAAAGTGTGTTTGGAACACCAACTGAGCTGCCACCCAAAAGGTAGTGGGACCATAAAATTGTTATCAAAGCTGGTGTAGAACCATCAAACATAAGCCTTACAGATATCCCTTCCAACAGAGGATCGAAATTGAAAAACTGGTAGAAGAAATGCTGAAAAATGGAGTGATCCAACCGAGCGATAGCCCATACTCATCTCCTATCTTGTTGGTCAAGAAAAAAGATGGAAGTTGGAGATTTTGTGTGGATTATTGAAAACTGAATGCAATTGCTCTGAAGGATAGCTACCGTATTCCATTGGTTGAAGATTTATTGGATGAATTAGGGAGTGATAAAATATTCTCAAAGATTGATCCTAGAGCTGGTTATCATCAAATCAGGTAACAAGTGAAGATGTTTATAAGATAGCCTTTGTGACTACATCTGGGCCCTATGAATTTTGAGTCATGCCTTTTGTGCTGACAAATGCACTAGCAACTTTTCTAATAGTAATGAACCAGGTATTCCATCCATTTCTAAAAGAATTTGTACTAGGAAAAAAATAAAAAGAGCAACATTTTTTTCTCTCTCTAGACAAACGCTCTCTCCTCTCTCTAAACAAAGCAAACTCCAGTCTTCCTCCTCCTTGGCCGGCGGCTGTTGCCGCTGGCCAAACCTTCTCCCCTTTTTTCGTCTTTTCTTTTCTCGTTTCAGCTTCTTGAGATTTTAATTATTTCTGCTAATTTTATTATGTTTAAAGTCAAGTTCTTTAGTTTCACATTTATATTTTTTCGAGAATTTTCTGCCTCCCCTCTCATACATAGAGTCGCGCCTCTCTCTCCCACCCTAGGATTCTACCCTAGAAACTACGGCCCCGCACTCCTACCTCCATTGGACTGAGATACCCACGCTGAAGGTTACCCAGCTGTGATTAGGGGTCTCTTTTCGAGATTCCAAGGTTCCACCATTGAAGACCCCTAGATCTAAATCGTCTTCTTCGCGTCTCCCTCGCAATTTCACTATTTGGACCTTGCTTTCTTGTCACAATCACTGGGACTGAAGCGCGACTTCCATTGGAGACCAGCCACAAGCTTCTTCTATGCAAAGTCTCAGTCACGTATTTGCAAAGCTCTTCGCCATTCCTGCCTAGGCAAGGTTATGTAAGGATTTTGCTAGGTTGAAGGGCCCACTGATTCTAGTTTGCTGATATTGACTGTGCTCTTCATCGCGATTTCGAGCACAGGTTCTGGGCCTAAACCTCTTTTGGGTCTAGTCGAAGCTCTCATTTGGGTTTGATTTTGCTCAAACCGTATTTAAAGACTGGAGATTTGGGAGCACCTCCAAGCAGCTGAGTCACTGAGACTTCCCTATTCTTCCGAGTTAAACGATTAAACTTGTTGAGTCTGTCTCTGAGTTCAGATCTGCAGAAAATGACCTGGGCCACTCTCCAATGGACACTTCTTGCTCAGCTGTAACCGGTTCAACATGGGTTGCACTCGACCCAGTTTGCCTTCCTTCATTTTTGGTTCTGCTTAGGGAACCGAACCGCCCAACACTTATTCTCAAGGGACCAAACAACAGTCTAGTAGCTAATCTCCATTCTGAATTTGACGGCCTGTATGCCATACTTTTCAAAAGCTTGTCCGAAAAGTGCTCCTGCACTAGCTGCCCAACAGCTTATTTTTTGCCCCACTTTCACGGTGTGGGTGGGTGATTCAGATAGCTTATCTTCAGTTTTTCTATAAGTGCTTAGTCAACAAGCAGTTACCTTGGTTGCTTTTGGAAAAAGTTTGTAAACTTGAGACTGATGGTTGAAAATGATCATTATAGTTGAAGGGATCAGTTTTTAGTTTACTGCAATTTGACACTTCGATGCTTCGGGGGGCCTCGAGCTTTAGTGTTACTACAGTGATGAGTGGTGATGTTTGATCATGTTGGCAACATTAATTTGTTTGATACATCATTTGCTTGTTGCTTTTGCGTTATTGTTCTAGTCGAACGGACCATTTCAGATTTTTCCACCAAGGAACCAAGCCCCTTGATCCAGTTCAGTCATAGCCCAGTTGCATGCACCTTGTGGAGATTTTAAGCTTGGGTTTTTTAGAGTTTGCTGCGTTTTGGGATTTTTCATTTGTCTATCCTCACGGATTTGATAGGTTTCGAGCTTATGCATTGAAATCTTCCTCGGGATTATTGGACTCACGCCGATGTGAAGAGTGTTGTTTATCCCCCACACTTGGATTTCGTGACATAGGGCAGGTGCCCTACTTCTGCAGTATGTCGGATGCCCATTCTGAACCGTTGCTCACATTGGTTTTTCGTTTCTTTTGTTATTGCTCGGTGCTTGATTATATTAGATTATTCTATTTCTCACTGAACTTTAATCTCTAGGTTATTTACTCCTATACCAGTCGGCTTGTGGCATGGATAGGATATGGTATTTTGGTTTTTTTGCTTTGTGTGATGCCGGCTTGTGGTCTTCATATTTCCTACATTCCTTTGTTTTCTTTTCTTTTATTTATAAAAGCACCTATTTAGAAAGAATTTGTACTAGTTTTTCTTTTTTTTATGAAATATTGGTTTATAGCTCCTCCATGGAAGAGCATGTTGAGCATTTAAGGAGAGTATTTCATTCATTGGAGGAGAATCAGATATATGCCAAAATGTCCAAATGCACTTTCGGGCAAGCTCAGGTGGAGTACTTAGTGTACATCATCAATGGTGAAGGAGTGAGTTGATCCTGAAAAAGTAAGAGTAATGACAGAATGGCCACATCCTAAAACTTTAAAAGCTTTGAGGAGCTTCTTGGGACTGATAGGGTATTATAGATTTGTAAGAAATTATGGGAATATAGCCAAACCACTGACCATTTTTACTAAAAAGGGGTAATTCCAGTGGAATGAAGAGGCAACAAAGGCCTTTGAGCTGCTCAAATTACCTATGACATCTGCACTAGAATTGAAATTACCAGATTTTCCAAGCCTTTTGTAGTAGAAACTGATGCTTGTTATGGGGGGATTGGAGCTGTGCTAATGCAGAAACAACATCCACTGGCTTATCTGAGCAAACCATTAGGGGTCAAGAGTTTGGGAGTACTTATATATGAGAAAGAGTTTCTGGCAATTTTGTTGGCTATGGAAAAGTGGAGGCATTACTTATTACATGGGCCTTTCATTATAAGAACTGACCAGAAAAGCTAAAAGTATTTACTTGAGAAGAAAATCTCTACTCCTTTACAACATAAATACTTAACGAAACTTTTGGGGTTTGATCATACCAATGAGTATAAGAAAGGAATAGAGAATAAGGCAGCAGATGCCTTATCAAGTGTTGTAGAGGGAAACTGTTGTGCCTTGTCCATAATGAAGGTTGTTTGGATGAAAGCAATACCGATGAGTTATGAGGGAGATCAAGAGGTTTGAGCCATGATTATGGAGTGTTTGGATGAACCTTATAATACTTCATTCTTTTCTTATAGTGTTGGTCTTCTGATTTATAAAGGGAAGCTATATATTGGTAAACATGGTGATCTCAAGCCAAAGATACTTGAGTATATGCATTCCTCAGTAGAAGGAGGACACTTAGGTGAAACTATGGCCTTCCATAGGATAAAAAAACTTGTTTTGGTGGCTGAGCTGAGGAAAGATGTCCATAACCATGTCTTAAATTGTCACCAATGTCAAATCAACAAACATGAAAATTTAAAATCTCCATGACTGCTGCAACCTTTTATAATTCCAGACCAAGCTTGGAGGCACATTTCTATGGACTTCATAGAACAACTACCTAATTTGGCTGGGATAGACACTGTATGGGTGATATTGGATAGATTCACGAAGTACAATCATTTCATTGCTCTCACACACCCTTTCACAGCTTCCAAACTAACAATTATTTCTTGGATTCTATCTAAAAGTTGCATGGTTTACCACAAAGTGTTATAGCTGACAGGGATAAAATCGTCATAAGCTAGTTCTGGCAACAACTCTTCCAATTGTTGGGAATTCAGCAGAACATGAGTTCTGCATGCCACCATCAAACAAATGATGGTCAAGCTGAAAGGGTGAATCAATGTTTAGTAAATTACTTGAGGTGCATGTGTGGAGAAACACCTAAGCAATGGTTTTCTTGGCTATCTCTAGAAGAATTCTGGTATAACACCAGCCATCATACTGTCAGAATGTCTCCCTTTGAGGCATTATATGGATTCACTCCCATACCCCTTACATTTGGAAGTCCCATTCAGTGTTCTGTGGTTGGAGTAGAAGCTACACTTAAAGAAAAACAAGAGATTTAACAACAATTGAAGTAATTCTTGCAGAAAGCTTAGGAGAGAATAAAGTTTTACGCTAATAAAGGCAGAACTGATAGGGAATTTGAATTGGGAGATTAGGTATATCTGAAGCTGAAACCATATAGACATAATCATTGCATAAGGAAAGGTTTGGAAGTTGTGTCCCAAGTATGCTGACCCTTTCAAGTGATTCAGATAGTGGGCAAGGCAGATTACAAGAATCTGTTACCTGATACAACGAAGGTGCATCCTCCATGTGTTTGTACTCAAGAAGAAGATAGGACCTGATACCAGAGTCACTTCTAAACTCCCAACACTCAATGATAAAGGTGAGGCAGTCTTATAGCCAGTCAAGATTCTAGCTCGCAGGCTTGTTATACAAAACAACAAACCTGACACACAACTTCTAGTGCAATGAGGTCATTTACCAGAAGAGGAGGCTATATTGGGGGGGGGGGGGGATTTCACAACTGTTAATTTATTTATTTACTGTTCTATTACTTTATTTTCTTTATTTATGTTTATTAGAAGAGTCGTGCTTCTTTAAATTACTAATTAGTGTAATGCTAGACTTTGAAGGGAGAGGGCAGGATACGTCTGAGTTTGAGTCTGAGAATTTTGTTAAAATAGTACTTTGTACAGAGAAACGACATGCTTTGTGACAACTCATTCTGTGAATGAAACTCTGATTCTCCTTCCTCAATTTCTCTATTTCTTCTCCCATTTCTAATCATATAGTGTGTGTGTGTGTGTGTGTGAGATTCTATAGGTGTTTTAATTGCTCAATTACAACATACGTAACATTGTGTTGATTAATAGAGTATACGTTGGTTAGTTCAATTTATTTGAATGTGATTTTGTTTAGTTTCTATTTACTGCTTTTAACACATGCAATAATTCATAATTTGATTTCAACTATGTTTAACATGTTCTTTTATGATTATTTCATTCAATTACTGACATGAAATTAGTTATGATATGTAATATGGAATTGCCTGTCCATTTCTTTCAACAATAATATCTATAAAAAATTGGCTGTATCGGTTATCTTCTTTTAGAACATTGGGAAATTAGGAGTGGAGAATGAGTCTAGAACTCTTCAACGTAGAGCCGGCCTTTGGATGGCAAGGAGGAGCCACCGCACCATCCCCCCGCCGGCGAAGGCCTCTTATTTTTCTTTTATTTTCGCTTATATATGTATTTTTACTATATATATCTAATATATGCAATAGTGTAACAAAGTCTATTGTCGCTCAGATGGTTAGTTACTTAAGTGTAGTATTGAGTGAGATGTTAAGGACACTAGATTAATGCCTCTCCAGTGCAAAGTACATCTATTTTTTTACAGATTAAATCATGTGATGAGGCTGTCAAAGTTTGAGGTCCATAGAAATTGGATTAGCAAATGACTTATTTAAACAAAAAAGTTGATGTAAAATCAATAAATCAAGCAGGGAACAAATTTGGCTATTTATATTTTAATCTTTTATTTAAAATTTGTTTCAATTGATTAATTATGTCACTTTATTTTATCTCCATAGATAATTGTCTGCAGATTGTACTAGTTGTTTTTCCATTTTGTAGATTATTTGAGAAAATGAATAATTATTTATCTATATTTATTAGATGAGATTGAAAAGTGAGTCGTTTGTATATTTTATTTTTATTTAGTTGATTAAAGTTATTTTCGAGACACTGATATATTAATATTGTAAGGGCCCTATTTTTTCCCGTACCAGACCCTTCGAAACATTGGACAAGCTCTGTCTTGATCTCTTGTTTACAAGAGCAAGAGTGATGTCGTCAAACTATAAGGTTCTTGGCAGGTGTATCAGTTATTGATGGTATGAGATTTGGTTAAAAAAAATTATATATGATATGAGTTTTGACTAATGATGATCACGTTCAGGGGCGGAACTTCATGTAGTCCCAGGGGGGCCTTGTCCCCCAGCCCCAGCCTCCCACCTTCACCATACCCCACCCCCATACCGCAACCCTCCACACCTGGCCCCGTCTCCCCACCTTTTATACTATTTGCTCCTTTTTTCTACATTGTTTTATACCTACAATAAAATTAGTAGTTGTATGCATTGGTTAACGAGTATTTTATATTATTTATGACAAAAAAAAATTAATTAAATAATATCATAATATTTTTATATGTCCCTCCTTCGACTTGATCTTGAGTCCGTCCTAGATCACGTGATTATATGAATGCTATGTATTCACCTTGGATATGATTAGAAATATATTGTTCATAATTCCTTTCTTTTTTTGTGAATGTGGTGTTTGTGAGTGTTGGCTGGTTTGATTGGACATCGATGTCAAGCTACAAACCACTGCATAGTTAGAGAAGGCGAAAATTTCATTTTTGGTCCCATAGGAATATGGTTGGAACTTTTTTAGTCCTACTTTTTTTTTCGTTTATAGTCTCAAGTTTTCTTGTTCATCACTTTTAATCTGAAGTTTTAAATTTTGATCCTAGAAATTTTCAATTTTCATCACTTTTAGTCCAAATATTTTAATTTTGGGACTAAAAGTGATGGAAACGGAAAACTTCCGACTATAAATAAAAAAGGGGACTAAAAAAATTTTGACCCTATTCTTGTGGGACTAGTTAAAGTGATTTTTTCTTGTTAGAGAAGTGTCTTAAGAAAAAAAATTTATATATTTCCTACAAGGTAAATAAACCACTTTATCATATGGCAGAAATGCAAATAACTACATTTGCTTATAGTTACATGATGTGTTTGCTTATAATATTCATGTATTCATGATCTATATATTTTTTTTAGTTTGCATACGAAATATCATGAATATTTGTTTCTCCTGTGAGAGTAACTACTTGAGCAAATTGAATATAGATTAATATGTTCATCTAAAATTATGTACAATCTTGGCAATTATGGAACTTTGCATAAACATAATGATATCCATGGGCCTCACTAAAACATTAATGAGCTTATGTAACACCTAAAAATAGTTATGTATATACAAAAAATTGTTCATACTTTAGCTAACACTCTATTGGTGTTATATTTGTCCGTATTACCTAATGTCTAAAGTAACACTTTAGATGATCCTTACTCTTTAGTAACACTTTTAATAAGTTTTACTTTAAATTTTAAAGTATACTCCGTCCGTCCCAAGGGAGTTTGCAAATATGAGTTTGCACAAAATATTAATAAAAAGTTATTTTTTGCTTTTTGGTTGACTTTTCAAAGGTGAAGATTGTGAGAGAAATTTCCTTTTTAAGGGTGTGAAAATTGGTGCGGGACGTACCAATAAGGAAAGTGTGCAAACTCTGGTCGGATGGAGGTAGTAACACTTTAGAGTGACAATAAAAAAATGTTGAATATTTTTAATTGCTAGGTTTCGAACCTAGGTTGCAAGTCTGCAATACCTTAACCACAAAGGCACACCGCTAGGCTATAATAGTTATTTTATTTTTCTCATAAGAAAAACTATATACACATGATTGTTTGCTATAAATCCCAAATGCCATTTGCAATCTTTCATGCTTTGACCTCACTAAATGTTCATTTGTCCAACGTTGCAAAGAGATCGTTCTTTGCCATATTTTCCGAATTAGACATTTTTCTATAGTCAGTAGTCCATTCATGACTGCTTTTTCCACCATGGAAGGAGGTGCTGGATCACCTTCCGCTCTTGTAGTGTTGTTCACCTTCATGATTACTAGTGGACCTTCTGTGATGACTGTCCACATTTCATCATGCATAGATGAAATATGTGCATGCATCCTAATAGTTTTTTTAAAAATAGTTTTTTGTAGAATTATCTTTTGGAAACATATGGATCTGGTTAGGTCACCCAAAAAGATTGTAGTGTGAAACCAACCATTCTGATACATCTTGTTGGTTCCTAGTGGTAAAGGTTTAGAAGGACGGTAGATAAACCTCTAGCCTTATTTACTTTTTCTTTCTAAAACATGAGTAGTAAGTTGTTATCTACTGAATTGGTTCTTACGATAAAGCTTACAACAATATGTTCCTACAGAACAGTGAGCTAACAACAGTTTTTTCTTTTAGAGTTTACAATAAGCAATGCTCAGAGTTTTATGCATAGGGGAATTATGCTAAAACTTTTTCTAAGACATTGCAGTAGATATAAGTATGTTGCAACAACAGTAAGAAAGATATGAAAATACACAATAAATTATAGTGGTTTCAAGTTGAGGTAATCCTTCTACGTCCACTTTTTCCTCACATAGGGAAAAATCGCTATGTTGTTTCACAAAGTATAATCTTAGCTACAAGGAAATCCAAGTTCAACTTGGCACCTTACAGTAGGTTTTGTTTATTCTCGGAAGGCTACTCCTCTACTATACAAGTTCCTCATACCTGTTCTAGTCTAATATGAATCCCTAATTCAATAGAATACTCCCTGTCAAAACAACTCAAAGAGAAGGTTCATAAAATTATTTCTTCAACTTGAAGCTGCCTCTAAACGTGTTGAACAATGTGAGATGTGGCAAGCTTTCTGGGTGAGAAGGACTAGGACTGAGGACTAAGAGTTTGACTTGAATATACTTTGAGAATCCTTAGCAGCTTGAGCACTTTGCTTGAGTAGTATGCGTTGTTGCCACTTAACTCTTCTTCGCTCAAACTTTTCTAGAGATATTGCAAATAGTGAATGCTTTGGATGCTCAGAAATTGATTCACTCGAAAAGTACTTCGTAAAAGTGAAGTATTGTATTGTCTCGTGAACTATTTTCTCATCTTCAATCTCCTTTCTATTTATAGCTATTGGGTTTCATCCTTGTTGAATAGATAAAGAGATTTATGTTGACATTTAATGCTCATTGTATGGCTTCTAGCCTTTGTTGTCCTTTGGCTTAAACTAGGTCAGAGTAAGTGGGCCTTCTTGTCAGTGTTGCAAAGTTGTTTTTGCTTTTGTCAGGATACGTGTCATCACATTATTGTATAATTAGTACAGGAATGCTTATTGCCTCCACTGACTTGAGGTCTTCTACGCTGACAAGGTTACTTCATGTCTTGTTGTCTGATCTTGGTTTTGTCAAGCAATGGATCGTACTTACAGAAGACTTTATTGTACACATCATATATACACGTTAATTATGCATGTGTTTAGGTTGATTTATGTTTATATTTGATAGCATTTACATGCATATTTGGTCGAGAGTTGCGTAGATTTGTTATATTTGGACCATTTAACATGTTTGACTTATTTTGAAGGTATTTTGAGTATTTCAAGGTGAAAATCATATTTTACGACTATCGGATGAAAGAAAAAGTTAAAGGAATGGAAAAACTAGTCTAAACCGATCTGAACCGGTCTGGAGTTGAACCGATGCGACCACGACACAGGAAGTCGCGCGGCCTCGACGAAATGTGGCAGGAAATGAAAGTGACACAGATTGAGTATCGCGATCACGACACACATGCATCACGGTCGCGACAAAATAGGTTGTTTTAAGGAAATTTTGAGTTCAAAAGTCACGATGGCGAGCAGTATAGTGCGCGGCTGTGATAAAAAAGTCATTTTTGAAGAGGTATCCTGTTCTAAGTGGGAGAAGCCTAGAAACCCCAAGACTCGTCCCGAAGCCTATAAAAGACATAGAGACTCAATTTTTAGAAAGATCATCAGAAATTCTCATACTTTGACATTGGAGTAGAAGACATGAGAGCGAGAAGACGAAGATCAACGAGCCAAACAATTGGGTTTAATTATTTCTTGCTTAGTTTTTATTTTCTTTACAATGTATTTCTTGGATTATTGTATTCACTTGATACTAGGCATGAGTAGCTAAACTACTCGTGTCTTAGGGTTAGACTCCGGTTTTGTTATCTATCTCTGTGTTTGTTCTTAATTTATGATTAAACATAATTTGATCAATTAGGTTTAGTCAAATCGTTTAACGATTCCGCTTCGAGGGAAGGGAGTTGTTAATAGACGTACAACATATAGCGTAGTTTTCTATGATTGCGTACACAAATGTTAAGGATATTTTAGGAGTTTTTAGGATCAATTGACTCGAAATAGTAATTATCTTAATCAATCTACGACTTAGTCGCTTCGAGAGAAGGGTTTGATTAATTAAGTGTCACCTAATAGGTAGCTAAACTAGTTTAAAAGTATATAAGTTAGATAGTAATAATCATTAGCATAATTCCTAAAATCGATACCTTAGGATACACTCTCGTTGATTAGAATCACCTCTGTTAATTAATTCAGTTATTAGTTGTATGCAATTTAGTTTATTACTTAATAAATCATTTAGCAAGTCTAGTGTCTAGTTAGGATAATCCTAGATAATTAGGGTATCAAGTTACGTAAAAATATTCTCCATGGATTGACCTTGATTTCCCTATATACATCTACACATGTACACTTGCGGTATTTTTGGGTTAGAATTAGAGCCTGTCAAGATTTTGGCGCCATTATCGGGGAATAGGTTTAGCGTCTTAGTTTTTATTCTGAGTAATAGAAGGATACTAGACTAGATTTTATTTTTTGCAATTTAAATTTTTTTTATTTAATTTTCGTTTTATTTTTTTATTATTTATTTTAGTATTACATGGTATTCTTTTTGTTGGTGTTTTCAGGTTTCGCATGCAAACTAGGTCAAAAGGGAAAGAGCATCTTGTTTCTTTCGATCCTCAGATTGAGGCAACTGCCTGCAGACACTGAACGAGAAGAAATCACATAGTTGAGATGGATAATGTTCCACAAAATCATAATCAAGAGGAGGTATTGAATCAGATATTAGGGGCTTTAGCCAATTTGGATGACAGAGTCACTAATCTGCAGCGGCAACAACCACCATAACAGCAAAGACAAGCTCAGATTGTTCATGATGACATAGACGAGGATATCACATGCATAAGTGATTGTCTTTGTCCCATGCCAATCAGCCGGTTGGACGAGTGCAACCACCACCGTTGAATGCTAATAGCTTCGAGTTGAAGCCTACTTTGATAAATATTGCTCAACAAAACTAGTTTGGTGGGAGCGTGCTGGAAAACCCGAACGTGCACCTAAACAAGTTCTGCAAGTTAGCTAAAACTATAAAGATGAATCATGTGCCACACGAGCAAGTAAAAGTGAGGTTGTTCCTCTTCTCACTGAAAGACAAAGCGTTACATCAGTATAATTCATTAGATGATGTCATAGAATGGGAAGACTTGAGCACGAGATCCCTTCTGAAGTACTTTCCATCGAGCAAGATGCTAGATCTACAGAACAAAATCAATCAGTTCAAGCAGATGAATCCAGAACCATTCAGTGAGGCATGGGAACGATTTCGGGATCTTATCTGGAGTTGTCCCCAACATGGGTTTCAATGAAGCAACAGGTGTGCAAGTTTTATAATGGTTTGCTTGCTCCAACACGAGATCATGTAGATGCTTCCCCAGGGGATAGTCTTATGGAGAAGAACGTGAGAACTGCATTCTTGATCTTGGATGTAATGGCCAGAATTAGTTATCAGTGGCCTATTGAAAGAAATCAGCCAAGAAGAGTGGCTAGTGTTTTAGAAGCAGAGCCTGTTAAGAATGAGCCTGTTGATACTCTTACATCTCAGTTGATCGCTCTGACGAATCAAGTTAGTTTGCTAACTAGTCTAACATTAGAACAACACACTGATACTTCATCAAAGAGTTAGTGGGCTAGGAGGAGGTTGAAGACGTTAACTTTGTAAACTAGAGGAATTTTAACAACTTCAGGAATAATCAACTGAGGTATAATCAGTACCCACCTAACTGGAATCACCAAAACTTCTCTTATTGCAACACGAAGAATTCACTTAATCCGCCACCCGAATTCGCTGTCATGACTGGTATGATTTATGATGGCAAGAAGCCAACACAAGAAGAGATAGTACAGTCACAGTTCGCCAAGTATGATGAAAAATTAGCTCAACCGGAGAGAAAGATGGATGGGAAATTTATTGAGCTAAACAAGAACATGACTGGTCATGGAGCAGATATAAAACATCTCAAGAGCAGTATTACTGAAATTTCTACCAATATGAGTCAGCTGGTAAAGATTGTTGGAGCCTAGCATAAGCAGGGGCAATTCCCAAGTGACACAGTGGTGAATCTGAGAGAGCAGTGCAATTGAGAAGTGGCACTGAGTATGAGGGTCCAAAGCTGCCAGCTGATAAAGAGAAGGTAGTGAGAAAGAACAGTTGGAAGAAGAAAGAGGGACGCAAGGAAGGCAAAGAAGCAAAAAGATGCCTTGAAACCAAGCGAGGGGCGAGACAGCAAAGTCGATATACCAGAATATGTCCCTCATATTCCATTCCCACAGGTCCTAAGAAAGAAAAAGATAGATGAGCAGTTCACAAAAGTTTTGGATGTGCTGAAGAGAATCCAAATCAACATTCATTTGTTGACGCATTGCAATAGATGCCTAATTATGCGAAGTTCTTGAATGAGGTAATTACAAAGAAGAGAAAGTGGGAAGATTATGAGACGGTGAATCTGATAGAAGAATGCAGTGCAGTGAACCAAAGGAAGCTACCACTAAAGCGCAAAGATCCAGGTAGTTACACTCTTGAATGCAAAATAGGTAATTTAACTTTTGATAAAGCAATGTGTGATCTAGGAGCTAGTATCAACTTAATGCCATTATCTATATTTAAAAAATTAGGAATAGGCAACAACAAAACCACTACAATCGCTCTACAAATGGCTGATCGCTCTATGAGTTGGCCACGAGGTATTGTAGAGGATGTTGTATTAAAACTTGGTAAATTCATAATCCCTATTGATTTTTGTAGTCTTAGATATGATAGAAGACAAGGAAGTCCCCTTGATCTTAGGTCGCCCATTTCTAGCAACGGGTAAGGTGCTAATAGATGTTCAAAAAGGGGAACTGACTTTAAGGGTAGATTAGGAGAAGGTCACTTTTTCCACATATAAAGCTCTTCAGCAACACGATAGTGAGGAAGTAAATCAAATTGAAACATGTAGCTCTATACAGTCTTTAGATGCCACATTATATAAGAAACTAATCTCACCTAGTGATTGTGATTCCCTTAAAGTTTGTCTTGATAATTCTGTTTTTAATATTGATCACCATGACTCTACGAACCTTTATCTTATGGAAAGTGTTAGTGCTCTTAATGCTTTGCAGGAAGCTCCGAAAGGAAGCTCAACCCAAGAGGACATAAGTAAGAAAGTTGTGGAGGAAGTACCAAAAGGAGGTGAAGGATGCCCAAACCTTAAGCCATTACCAAATCATCTACGGTATGAGTTTCTAGTTAACAAAAGAAGATATCATGTAATATTCTCTTCCTCTTTAACTGGGTCTGAAATTGAGAAATTGCTGAGTCTGAGAAGGTATAAATCTGCTATAGGTTGGTCGATTGTTGATTTGAAGGGAATTAGCCCCACGATATGCATGCATAAAATCCTAATGGAGGATGAGTATAAACCCTCAGTTTAGAATCAACGTAGGCTTAATCCCATTATGTAGGAAGTTGTTAGGAAATAAGTCCTTAAATTGTTAGATGTAGGGATAATCTTTCCAATTTCGGACAGTAAGTGGGTAAGTCCGACCCAAGTGGTCCCTATGAAAGGGGGGATGATAATAGTAAAAAGTGATCTAGATGAGGTCATTGCTACTAGGTTAATTACGGGATAGCGAGTGTGTATAGACTTTAGAAAATTGAATTCAGCAACACGTAAAGACCATTTTCCCTTCCCCTTCTTAGATCAAAGGCTTGATAGGTTAGCAGGTATGAGTACTATTATTTCCTTGATGGCTATTCGGGCTACAATCGGATCATGATTTCCCCGGAGGACCAACAGAAGATAGCATTGTGTGTCGTAGAATGTCGTTTGGGCTTTGTAATGCACCTGCTACTTTTCAGTGTTGCATGATAGCGATATTTGGGGGGATAGAGAACATAATGGAGGTCTTTATGGATGACTTTTCTATCTTTGGGTCATCTTTTGGTCATTGCTTAAACAACTTAGCTCAAGTTTTGCAAAGGTGTGAAGATACTAATCTAGTCTTAAGTTGGGAAAAATATCATTTCATGGTTAGGGATGGCATAGTGCTTGGTCATAAGATTTCATCTGCAGGGATATAAGTAGATAGAGCTAAGGTAGTTTCCATGGAGAGACGACCACGTCCAAAGAATGGAAAAGGGGTTAGAAGTTTTCTAGAACATGCGTGATTCTATAGAAGGTTCATACAAGATTTTTCTAAAATTTCTAAACCTTTATCTCGTTTACTAGAAAAGGAACTGCTTTTGTATTCGATGATTCTTGTATGTAGGCATTTGAGACCTAGAACAAAGCATTGCAGGCTGCCCAGTATTGATCACGACAGATTGGTGATTCAGCGTAAGCTTCTTATTGTTGCTCCTTATAGCTTCTAAGTTTATCTTCCTACAGTAACCTATGTGCTTTATGTTGTATGATGATCCTGCTATAGCTTCATGATGTAACTTCTGTCTTAGTAGTACTAGCATTATCTATTACAAAAATTACAGATTATTTGGGAGCACTAGTTCCTACCTTACAGCATGGTTTTAGCATCATCAAAATACACAAATTTCCTAAAAAAATAATTAAAAGAGTCAGCATTGACCGTAGGGGTTGAGTACTATGGTAAATATGACGGTTCAAGAGAACAACGTCCAAGGCCTTTTGCATCTTTCGAGAGAAATGTAGAATCATCCAACATCACTATTCAGGGGACGGCTAGCATGAATGGTGTAGCTAGAAGATAAAATAGGACTCTAAATGATATGGTCAGGAGTGTGATTGTTGCTGGAGTTTGATTGATCAAAATCTTAGACAAAATCCATATTTTATTTATTTGTCTTTAATACACTTAATTAATATTTATCATTATTTTGGCTAAATTAGAAGATAAATAAGACCTGGTCAATTCGCTTGAGGAAAAGAAGGAAGGAGTTGAAGAGAAGACCAAGTCTCACTCTTCAAGATCGAGTTGTTGACCAATTGCCTAATTTTCGGGGATGTTTAACCATCAACGAACAATGTCCTCAATTGGTGGAAGTGGTGGTTATTGTAGAGTGATGTCCAAGGATCAAAGAGGTCTATAAATAGAGCTTCAACCATAAATGGATCGTATTGAATATCGGAGAGAAAAGTGCAAGTGTGCATTATAGGTGTATTGTCTAGATTGTTGAGTAGATCTTCTATCCAACCTATAGTGTCGAGTCTGTATAAAATTCAGATTTCTTTTTATCCTTTCGTTTGTGTTATTTACTACCTAATAAAATAAATAGTGGGTTTTCTTAATAATGATAACTGACACATTTCTGTCTTATTTTCCCGCTCATTTTTTTTTTTATCATCACAATACCTTTCTTTCTCTCAATTATTTGATTCTTGACTATAGGGAATCGTTGGAATTTTTTTGAGATATTGGATAATTTGATAGAAGGGGAGTTCTTTCATCTTAAAATCTCAATAATATTAATTTCTTAGAGGACTTCTTTTGGTCATTCATCCAAAGTAGGCACTTGTTTGGAATTTGATGAATTGAGATACACGAATCTGAATTCCTTTGTTATGATACATTTAGGATAGCTTTTATTTGATATTTTTGTACTCTAGATTCCCTTTAATCGTCTACTTGAGACGTTAGGGTGCTACTGTAGGAAATCAAAATATGTCTCGATTCACTATCTAAATATTTTTGTAATTCACTGAGTTAGTGATTTATTTTGCCCTGAAGGCACCCACAAGTGTTTTAAAGACTTGTGGAAAATATACATCATTCCTTATTTAAGTTTCCGTTGTGTTTAAACTTAAGGTTGGGGACCCAACCGTCGTGTTTTACTCGCAATGTACACTTTCAATTGGCACCAGAGTCATCGCTTGCCACACTAAGCGTGATCCTGATAGTGTGTTGCCTAACATGGATACCACTTCTATGATAAGACTACCAATTTTGGACGGGTCCAATTACAACTATTGAAATGTCCGTCTTAGGTCTCATATCAATTTTATTGAAATGAGGGCCTAGAGAGTCATTGTCAAAGTTTTGAGGCTTCCCATGATCATTGATAAAGAAGGATACATGATTAGGAAGCCCAAAGCTCAATGGACAACAGATGAAGTCAATGCAGCTAACTATAACGGGAGGGCTCTCAATGCTATTACCCTTGCGGTTGATATGAATATTTTCATGTTAATTACGACATTTAAAACGGCTAAGGAAGCTTGGGATATTCTTTAACGACATTGTAAAGGGGATGATAATATTTGGGAGTCAAGGCGTCATATGGTCACGGATTCGCAAACCTTCGTGTGTTGGTCCTAAGTGGTAGGTTTGGAGGAGGGGGGTGAACAAACCTCTAACTTGATCTCTCTTTTTCAAATACTTTGAGCAGTAGTTTGTTGTTTACTGTAAGAAACTTGTTATTACAGAAAAGCTTATACAGTAAGCTAACTTAAGGTAGTACGCAAGAAGTAGACTAGTCTTAGGGTACTTAAAGTAAGCAATCTCAGCCATAGTTTTGTGCAGCGGAATATTGCAAATCTGTTTTCTTACAAATCAATAGAGTTCGTAAGTAGTATTGCATCAATAATAAGTCAAAGAAAATATAAAAATACACACAAATATTATAGTGGTACGAAGGTGGGGGTAATCCTTTTATGTCCACTCTTCCTCACATAGGGAAAATTCAGTAAGTTGCTCACACAGTACAAGCTTAGCTACGCCGAAGTCTAATTCCAACTTAGCTCCTTCAGTCGTTTGGCCTATCCTTGGAAGACTACTCCTCTACTATGCACATGTTCCTTAGAACACCTAGTCTATTTGAATTTTAGATTTAAACAAAGATTCCCCATTCAAAAATCGCTCATTAGATTCATTTAATAAACGTATTTCTTCAACTTTCGGTAGCTGCCTCTAAACCTATATAGGATTAGGACCGAGGCAAAGTTTGAGAGCTAGCTTGACATGAGAATCTTTTATGCAGCTTAATCTTCACTTGAACGCTTTTTTGCTTGCTATTTTCTATTTGCTCTTGTATACTTTGCACAAATACTTGTAAGAATATCAGAGTGTGTATGCATTGAAGCTTTGAATAAAAATGCTTGAGTGCTTGGTGCGAAGTAATTTCAGTTGCTCGAAGAATCGATCTGTAGCCATTGCTTCGTCCTTCATCTCCTTCTATTTATAGAAGTTGAGATTTTTTCTTCTTAAAGAGTGAGAGAAATATTCCCGTAGACATTTAATGCTACAACTTTAGAGTCATTTGTCCTTTCTACAGAGATTAGGTCAGAGTGGTTGCAGCTTGTTATTAATGTTAAGTGTTCCTTTCTATTTTAGTCAGGTAATCTATCCCCACGTCATTGGATAGTCAATACAAGAACTGAATCTTGCCTCTACTGCTATATATTCGAATATCGAACCTCTGAATTTTGACTTTGACCCTTCACACTGTTGACATAGCTGCTGCTTGCTTGCTGGTTGAATCTTCCTTGCTGCAAGCAATGTTTTATGTTATTAGTAGCATAAACAACCAGACTGCACGCTCGTTGCAGTTTCTCTTCCTTGGTGTGCACTTAGACTTTGTTATTGTAGTAACCAAGATCACCTTGCTGCTTGCTTACTAGGTTTACAGGATTGTGGGGGCACTAGTTCCTCCTACATAGTGATTGTTCTTTTTTCAAGACTGTACATGAATTTCCTAACCATTTCCCCCTTTTTATGATGTCAAAACTCTAAGAAAATACATACTTAAATTCATAAAGCAGCAAACTGTTAGTATAAATGGTTATTCATCAAAAGGTACTATGATGTATCATATATAATGTAAAATTACAAGTTGTAATCATTTGGAAAAAAATGATAATTTTTTTCATTAGATATGCTTATCTATTACAGTTGCAAAGCTCATGCTAATAAAAATAATCTTACATCCAGAGCTAGACTAAAAGTATTTACCAAGCAGTAAATCGTATGTTCTTCTTCCAGTGACGCTTCGTGAAGTGTTGCTTGGCATAATTTTTACCTCTGTTTCTTGCTTTGTCTTCACCTTTTAGATCCATACTCCTTTTGGATCTGTCATGATCATTCTCAGTGTACCTCCACCATTCAACGTACATTTTTTGCTCGAAGTACCTGTACTCGATCTACACTTCTAGAGTGAGATCTTCCATCAACCACCATTCATTTAAAGGGGATATCTTGTAATGTTCCCATTTCAATCTTTTAAGCTCCATCTAAAATGGAAGAACTCCAGCATGTAGTTCTTTTCCATATGCTTGCAGTTGTTTTCAAGGGAAACCTTCAACGCCATTGTACCTTCCTTCATCCAGTAGGTACTCAAAGTATCTGAGAATTTCAGCCATCCTCCATTTATCAATCTCTACCTTTTTAGAAAGTCTCCTTTTTAGAATTTGATAAGTATGAAGATCCTCTAAGTCCTGCTAAAAGCAGTCATTTAGAAGCCAATATTTGTAGTTAGAGAGGATTGAAAAGTTCGGGTTTGCGCCTGTTTCTTTGGGGCGGCTGGCTGCTAAGAGAGAGTAGGTAGGTCAGGAATGATTCATGTACTAAGGTAGATCTCATGCAGGCTGGTATTGGATTTTTCAAGTGCCGCCGTCATGGATTTCTCAAACTCTTGTTGTTCATGAGGTTTTAGCTTCCTCAACTTTTCTTTGGGCTTCTTTTCTCAATTGCCGAGTGAGGAACCATTCTTCTTGCTCTTTTTGTTCCCTTTGCTAGCATTCAACAGGCGTTCTTCTTACCTCTTCTTCCCCGCTTTGACATCATCAATATTGATCCCAGTGTGTGCTTCAAGAATTAACTGAATATTAACCACCTATCACCTTCAATTTCTTTATAGAGATAGGAGATCTCTTCTTGTAAGGACATAAGTCCTTTGTCGTGATCTTCTAGCTCTTCTCCCACTGTTGATGTGAGGTCTTTAACTTGTTCACTCATAAAACCACTGAGTTTGTGAACACATTCCTCCATCCAGTCAATCTCAATTCGTGAATTGTTCATGAATTGGTTCTGCAGGTCTTTCATGCTCTTTGAAGGTAAGGTTACAACTTCACAAAGTGATCCCAGAGCTTTCAGAACCACAAAAGTATTGCTATCATTGTTCTGCGTAGCTGTTGTACCAAAAACTCGGATGGTGATGCGAAAAGCTCAAATCGTTCTAGCACTTCTTGTATATCAGCACTAGTTTGCAAGTTGAGCTCCATGTGAGATTGTCTTATTCCCACAATGGTTTCATTGTCAAGCTCAAGAGACTTCTCCTCTCGTCTCTTCAGCCTTTTGGTTGCAACCTGTGTTGTAGAAGATAGGTGCATGAGCCACTTTTGAGAATAAAATTCTTCAGGAGATGGTGAACTATTTCTCCTCTGACATCAATCTCATTCTCTGAATTGTCAATTAGGGCTGCTGGAGTTGGTGCTGGTGGTTTCCTTAACTCCTCAAGAGCTTGACTTCCAGTAGTAGCATCTTTTAGTACTTCATGATACTTTTCAGCATGCTCACCATCAATAGTGCCCTTCTCATGTTGTTGTCTTTTCTTCTCAATGAAGACTACATCATCTTCTTTGTCCTGAGGTGTTGTTTCACTTGTAGTGTTTGCTTTAGTTCAAACAACATATGCGTACTCCTTGGAAAAATTTCAAAGTTTCTCTATTAGTTGAGCCACTGCTTCATTTAATGAGCCTGCTTCAATATAGTCAGTATCTGCTTGCTCTTTTCGTAATCTTTCATCTTCAGCATCAGTAGATTGAACAACTATTGCATTTGTTGAACCTGCTTAAGTATAGTCAGCATTAGCTTGTTTCTGTGGCACTGGCTCTTCTACATATGTGGCTTGAGTTGCTGCTTTATTTGGTGGACTTGCATCAGTACAAGCAGCATAAGCTTTCTCCTTTTCCATTGCTTCAGCTTCCTCCCTGTCTACTTCTGCCGATATAGCCTTCATTTTCTTTTTGAATTTTTCTAGAGCTGGCTACCCCTTATGCTTAGCTCGACAAGAATGTTATCTCTTGCTGGATCAATCTTCATTACTTATCTTCAAGCTGATAGTCTTCTTCCTCATCTGCATCACTATTGGAAGAACTGTCATTGTAATTTGTAGTTGTTCATCTTCAGCTTATTCTAGTGACTGAGGATTTGGAGTTTCTTCATTATTAGTCACTCCATCAGAAAAATGAACCGGGTCAACAATAGTTAGAGTTGCAACTTCATTAAGGTTATTAGGTGTTTGTTCTTGATCCTTGTTTGCTTCAGTTGCATGCTTCTGTGAAGCAGTCTCTTCATCTCCTACTACTTCCTTGACTCCACCTTATGTACTTCCTAGCTCTTGTACACTGGGTATTTGATAGATAGTCACTGCCTTGTCTATTGTAATCTCTCCTAGACTCATCGGTGATCTGAGAAGTGTTTGCTGCCTCATCTATTACCATCTCTTCAATAGTAGGTTCATTGGACATTTCAACATTTACCTCAGCTATTGTATTTTCATTAGTAGTAGCTTCATGGGCGTCTTGAGAGGTTGTTGCAGCCTTGTCTACTGTGTGCTCCCTTGCAGTAGATTCATCATCTCCCTGCCTAGTTTCGAATATAGCAGATAATGGAATTTGATCTTCCTAAAAAAAAATTGTAGCAGTTGGCTGCACTGTTGTAGATTTGTCAGCAGGTTGCTACGACGAGTTTTCTGGTCCATTTTCCATTTTAACCTTGTGTCTCGGACTAAATTCTCTTCGGCTGAGCTTCACTGCTTTGCGAAGCTGCTTTTGTTCTTAGTTTCATCTTCACCATGGGCTTCACTGAACTTAGCAGGGCACTGTAGGGTTGTCTTCTACATCAAGCAAGCTCTTCTTATGCCCTTAATGCGATAACCAAAGTTCCAGGAGGTCAGTTCAACAAAATCTTCACATTATGCCTAGGTGGTGACCCAATTTCTTACTCACCCTAATTTTGCCCAGCCTAGAATGGCAAGGTACATCCTTACTCTATTTGCACGCAGTATCTTTCCATTTCCTCCTCAAATAGCTCATAAATGAGTGGGTCTTCTTCTTGTTGTTAGGGAGGGGCAGCATTTTGTTCGGTAGCAAGTCTAAGTGCATCTCATGTTGTACTTTGCTCATACCCTATTGCACCGTGTTCGACCTCGACCATTGGAATGTGTTGGGGATTACTTGTTGGTGCCTCTGCAATAGATGGTTTCTGCTTGGGCCGATGGAAAGCAAGCGGTAGGTTCTGGCTAAGAGACGGGATAGAGGGAACAACATAAGAAATAAGAGTTGTACACCTCTGATCCTTCATTATGTGTATTGACTCATGATCAGGAGAAGAAGATCGTGGTGATGATAGTGTTGTCTCAGGCTCACCAAAGAGTTGCCTGACAGTGCTGTGTTTGAGGTGGGCCTTGATTAGCCTCCTTGGTTTCTTCTACAATGGTTATTCTTCAGTATTGCTCTCTTCAACTTCCTCTTCTTCTACGGTTCCAGAAGAAATGATATATTCCTTTACAGTTCTTGACCGCTGAAGTCTCTTCTTTGAAGGGGGCTTCAATGAAATAGCCTTACTTGCATTTATCAGAGCAGTAGGCACTTGGGTAACCCTCCCCTCTTCTTCTTCCCTTTGCTATGTACCTCCCTTGTACCACCAATCCACTTGCCCTTCCTAAGTTCCACACCTCTAGTAATGTCGATACTGAGATGCTACAAAACATAGTTGAGCATAATTTCGTAGCACTTGCATCCCTTCATCTTAGTAACCTCCTCCACTAGACGAGTGGAGAGAAACAATGGCCAGTTCATTGGTTCCTCTTTCCGCATAGCTACCGTCAATCGGAGTCTGGGACTGGTACACTCATCATAACTCCTAGTTTTAAACTCTATGCAGCAACCAAATATATTGTGCATAAACTTAAACGCAGGGAGAAAAGTGACCTTGGTATAGGACTCATACACGTTTACTGCTTGGCAAATTTCGAGGGAATGATCTCAACCCCACTCCTTTCCATAGTGCATTTGATGGTGGTTGGTTCACCCTAGGATTGCGAGTGGCCTTTGTAGTTGGGTAGAACTGCTCCACCAAGTTCTCCACGTATCTTAATGTGAGGGTACTAAGAAAGAAAGTGTGATTCAACCATAACTTTTTCCATATTGTCTCTATCAACTGAGATCCTAAATTTCTCTCCACCATCTGTATCCATAGATACTCAAAAGAAGCAACACACCACTCTATAAAGTCAGGATTCTTCTTGATTGGAGTGGATTTCTGATTTGCCATTGAAGCTTATTTGAGAAGAAGGTTTGAATATCTGAAAAATGGATCTTAGTGTTTTTCCTCAAGAGGATATGATCGAAAATTCTTTTCAAACTTTCTAAGTTAAGGTATATATATCCTTTAATCGTAGATAATCAGAAATGAATCTTGGTTCACTTGGCAAGAAAGTCGTGCGATCTGAACGGTTCAGAATCATTGATGGGAAAATGAATTTGAATTAGTGGCTGAGATTTAATGGGTGCATTGGTCAAATACAAAACCATTATAATTACCTCTATGAAAAGGCAACTACTATGCTGCATTAAATAATGTGCACATTAATGTGAAAGGAATGTTTTCTCCTTTAAAACTAAAGTTTTTAAAATTCAACACACTAAATGCTACGAGGAAATATTAATGGTGTAGCAAGGGTGTATGCTTTAGATGCTGTAGACATTAAATACTTACAGTATGTGTGTCACAATGAGGTTACCGCTGTAAGCTTTCAATGAATCACCGATTATCATCTTATTGTGTTTCTCCTTATTGCGTTTTCTACTATAGGCATCTACATGAATCACTACGAGTTATCTGCTACTATCCTGCATATAGCATTTCTTGCTTACAATATGCAAGTATCACGTGCAATACTTACAACATTCTCCCTCACTCTAGTAAGGTTACAATACCTTCTGATTGCATATTTTGAGGTTTGTTTTCATGCTTCCACCAGCAACAAACTTTCCTACAGGGGTTCTCCTACATAAGTAGCATCTCTAGTTCCATTGAAACAAGACTCACATATAGGTTTAGTGAATATATCAGCTAACTGTATGTCTATGGGTACTTTTTCAAGCTTGACATCCATCTTTTCCACATAATTGCAGATAAAATGGTGCCTTACTTCTATATGCTTGGTCCAAGAGAGAAGAACTGGATTATGTGTGATAGCAATCGCACTAGTGCTATCACACATTATAGAGGTTTCTCTTGTGAGTATCCCATAATTCTTCAATTGTTGTTGCATCCATAATATTTGCGCACAACAACTTCTAGCAGCGATGTATTTAGCTTCTGCACCAGATGTTGCAATTGATTGTTGTTTTTTGCTAAACTATGAAACTAGTCTATTTCCAAGTATTGACAAGTCCCACTCGTGATTTTGCGGTCAATCTTACAACCTGTGAAGTCAAAATCTGAGTAACCTTTTAGCTCGAATCCTCCATCCCCTGCGCACCACGACTCTACTCTAGCTGAGCCGTACAAATACCTTAGGATTCTCATAGCTACTAAGAGGTGACACTCCTTAGGTAGTGCTTGGTCAATCGTACTATGAACAAGATGTCAGGCCTTCGTGCTGTAAGATACAGAATTGAGCCGATGAGTCTTATGTATAGTGTGATATCACCTTTCTTTCCCATCTTCATCCTTGTTAAGTCTGGTTGTTGTATTCATAGGAACGCTTACAAAGGTTGAGCTGTCTTTCCCAAACTTCTTAAGCAGCTCCTTTGTGCACTTCACTTGATTAATGAAGAAGCCATTATCCAACTGACTTACATGAAGTCCAAGAAAAAAGTTTAACTCTCCAATTATGCTCATTTCGAACTTGGTTTACATCAGCTGGGAGAACTTCTTGCATAGTTCTTTGGATTGACTCAACGATAATATCATCAACATAAATTTGGAGTAATAATGTACTATTGTCATCTTGGATTCTAAATAATATTTTGTACAATACCATTTTGGAACCGACTTTGGACTAGATACTAAGAGAGAGTATCATACCAAGCTCGAGGTGCTTGCTTGAGGCCATACAATGCCTTCTTTAGCTTGTAGACTCTATGGCCAGTTGAATCATAAAAATCGGTGTTTGTTCAACATATACTTCCTTAGCTAGAAGTCTATTTAGGAATGCACTCTTCCATCCATCTATATACAGTGAAGTTACTGTGTGTAGCATAGGCCAGAAATATTATGATTGCTTTAAGGCTAGCTATTGGGGCAAAGGTGTCATCAAAATCTATGCCTTCCTCCTGCCAGCAGCCTTTAGAGGCTAACCTTACTTTGTTCCTGGTAACAAGCCCTAACTCATTCAACTTGTTTTGAACTCCCAATTTGTCCTAATTATGCCTTGATGAGTATGCCGAGGAAACAAATTCCATACTTCATTTCTCTCAAACGCATTGAGATCTTCCTGCATGGCTTGCATCCAATGGTTCCAGGTTTTATTTGAGATATGAAGCATGAGAACATGACTTCGTAAGGTACATAGCTCCTTGTCTCCATCAATTATTCTCTCTATGACCAGGGTGGATGGATGATCTCTAAGCCATCTCCTATCTAGTTTCAAACCTTGATTCACAACAGCTTGCTGAGCTCTATGCTATCCTGTTGGTTATGGTGAAGTAATCCATGTTATTGGGTTCATAGTACCTTCAAATGCTACTCCATCATCTATAGTAGGTTCTTCATAAGCTAGAGCTGGTTGCTGGGTCTCCACAAAAGGAACATGTTCCTTATTATTTTCCAGCCTGATCTCTTCTACTCTTGTTGTAATCCCTTTGATTCCTTCTGGGTTATAGTAGGGTTCGTCAAAGACCACGTGTGGCGAGTCTTCCCCTACAAGTATTGTTTTGTTGAACACTCTAATTGATTTGCTTACTTTAGGAATATCCCAAAAGTACTCCTTCATCAGATTTTGCATTGAAAGCATTTAGATGTTCTTTCCCGTTCTTCAGCACAAAACATCTACACCAAAAGTTATGGAAGTATGATATATTAGGTGTTCTTCTAGTCCACGCCTCGTAGGATGTCTTATCAAGATCTTTGTTGGTGAGACATCTGTGTGTGGCATGTTGTGTTGGTTGCCTCTGCCGAAAATATCTTAAGCAATTGTGCTTCAACAATCACGATCCTAGCAACTTCTTTCAATGTTCTATTTCTTCTTTCTGGTATGCCATTTTGCTGAGGAGTTCTTGTAGATGAATACTTGTGATGAATCCCATTGTTACTGTAGAAACACTCTATGAACTTGTTAGTGAATTCAGTACCTTGATCTGGTCCAAGTGTATCTGGAGATGTCATACACTACTACTAGTGCGTACTTCATCCCACTTAAACTTACGGGTTGAACTGGTCCAAAGAGGTTCATGTGCAGTAGGTCCAGAAGCTAGTAAGACGATCTTACAGGCTAGTGTTCTAAGGACTTCCTCATTTGCTTACCCTTTATGCATGCATCACACACACTCTTTGATAAGTGCGAATTTCTATAATATTTGAGTTCTTAATTTAGTTGATTTCGTTGCATTCTCTAATCAATATTACTATATTTTATTAAGTTTGGACCTTAATCAATTTATCCTTATAATATTTATAACTTAGACTTAATTAAATTTTATTTTGTGTATAGATATCAAGCCCACTTGAACTAAATTGATTGAACTAAACCTCAGACAAAGTTTGACCAAAGAAAATAAGTTGTAAGTATCAACTAAAAGAAAGAAAGTAGAAATGGAGTAGCATGAACAACAAGGTTGCGAATTTGCAGAAGAAGAAAACAAATCAGCCTCAATTGTTTACTTTCAAATGTCACTTGCACCAATATTTGCTATGCAGAGAAACAAAATAAAATGCAACAGAGAACAACAACAACTTGCGAAAATTACAGCTGGTGACATGGAAGAAATATAGAAACAACAACTTGAAGACATGCACAACAGAAGCAATGAAATAGTACCCTTTTTTTTTTAATAAAAAATGATCACTAAATTTCAGCAAATAGACCAGGCCCAAATCCATAAATAGACAGCTATGGAGAAGCAAATTGGCCTCCAAAATCAGTTATAAAAGGAGGAAGAGGTACCAATTCAAAATCATCCATCCAACCAATCCAACAATCTAATACTTAGGTTTAGTTTATTGTAATCTTTTGAGGGTGTGAGGGCTATTAACGACATATTAGGGAGTGTAAAAGGAGGATGAACCTATCGTAAATGGGCTGGTCCGTTGGCGATAGACGGAGGGGACTTTTTCACTTTTGAAAAGTGTCAATGCAACTCATAAAGGGGAAGATTCCTAGCACTATCTCTTTCAAATTTCTCTTTTTATACCTTCCAAATATTGTCTTTAATATGTTCCTCATACCCCTCTGTAGTTATAGTTAAGTTAAATTGTAATATGTTTATGCACACAAGGTGTTTGATGTTTTGCTCAAGTGAATACAAAAAATTAGTTGATATTCTTGTCATATTGTGAAAATTGATTTTAAATTTTAATCCTCATTTTCATTATTTTCGGATGCATTTTATGTGTGTTGTTTGGATTTATAGCTATTTTATTTGGCTCAGCCTAGTACGAATTGAATAAAAGACAAGTAGCAACTAGTTTGAATTAAGAACAATCAAATGGTTTTAATCCATACTTGAATACGATTTGATCTAGTAAGTTCAACTTTTATTCGATTTGCTAGGATTGATCTTCCCAAACTCTATGCAATTAGTCGAAGCCTTGTTAATTGAATAGTAAAGATTGACATGGTTAGGTTAATTAGTGTTGGAATTGTCCTAGAATGATTCTTATATAAGAGGGACTAGAGTGGAATTTAAGCTACTTAAAATTCTTACTATCAATCTATCAAGTTTGTTTGTATCATTGCTAATAAATCAAACTCCTTAGTTTATTAATATTGTAATTTACATGTTTGGTTTACTTCTATATTTTTCTTGTTAAAAGTTAATTTTAAAATTATTTATCTTTTATTGTATGTGTGCGTGTGTGATTAAAATTGTTAGTTTTTTTATATTTCTAATCTTTTAAAGGACATTGGGTTCCTATCTAGTCGATATAAGCTACACTTATAAAAAGAAAATTTTGATGCCAACTAGCGATTTGAGATTTTATTTCTATTGTTTGTAGTTCACAAGTGGAGTTGATTATTTCTTTACGTTGATTCTTAAATTAAGTAAGAATAACTTTCCTCGTGGGAATGATCCTTTCTTACCTACTAATTTGTTTAATATTGTGGGCTAGGAATAAGCTAAATTCGGAGTGGTAATGACATGCTACCAAATTTTTGACATCGTTGTCGGGGAGAGTTAGTTGTATACTTAATCTTAGAATTAATACCAATTTGAATATCTCCTTTGAACTTGACAAATGATATGAAGATTCTTGAATGAGATATATGTTTATTTTAACTCTTTGCATAACTATGATGTTGGAGGTCATTTTGGTCCCAAAAGAAACACTTGTAGAGTGCTTGACTATTAACCTACTTTGCTAGAAATGCATCTTTGTTTTGTAATTTTGTGAACAGTGCCAAAAGATAGGTAACATATCATGAAGGCATGAGATGCCTCAAACAGGTTGAAGTCGTTTCTGTGAACAAGCTCAAGTGATGCTGGTGAGGAAATTATTTTAGAGGAAACTTGAGCAAGAAGGAAGTATGTCGTGCCAACGACAATAAACAAAGACGCTACTTGGGAGGTGATGGGTATGGCCCAGCAACTGCGGGCTGGGTTGACACCCCGGGCCAGATCAACCCGACCCGAAGTAACTGAGCTCATGAAAGCAAGCCCAATCACGGCATATGGGGAAACAAGATCCCCACGATCACGATCTTCTCCCAACTCCCATGCAGAGATAATAGGCGCAATGATAGGGAGTTAGTTAGGGTTTGAGTTGGCGCAATTATAGGGAGTGAGTTAGGGTTTGAGTTGAGGAAGTATAAGTAGGAAAATTGTACTCAGAATTAGGGTTGGCATTTTTTGTACTCTCAGACTACTACGTGTAAACTAAAAGAATATAGTGGAAAAACACCCCGGCAGGGGATATTCTTAGCCCGTGGACGTAGATCTCCAGATCGAACCACGTACATCCTGTGTTCTTCCAGTTTCTTGCATTTATTTACGTTTTAAGTTGGTTTTCGTTCCGAGTTAATTGGCGAACCGGATTGCGCATTAACAATTAGCGCCGTCTATGGGAACGAAGGCAAGAAAACCCTAGTTTTTCATCACAGCCGCAATGGTGAATACTCGTAGGTCCACTAATCCTACCCGGTCCCGTTGTGATCCCCCTGTGGACCAGATTCCGCCGCACCGTCAACGAAACCAGAATCCGCCCGCGGAGCATGCTAATATTCCGAATCACCCTCCTGCTAATGACCCAGCGCAAGTTAATCCCCCGCCAGCTCCCGAGCTGTCGCATGTGCAGCAGGCCTTCCTTCAGGAACACGCTGCTTTGTTCCAAGAATGGAACAACCGTCGCGCCCACTCCGGTGAGCATGCCAACAATGACGCTGAACAAGTAAGAAATCCACCTCGGGACTTATCGCGTGACTTGGATGAGGATCCCCCTCATCGAGCGAGACTTGAACGCCGGAGACAAAGGACAGTTTCTCCGGTGGATAATCGCAGCTCTAATGGGTCGAGGGCCCGAGACGTTTATGACGGTGCACATCGCCGCCGACCTGCTGATGTTCCGAAGCGTCCTCGTCTTGACCCATCTCGTATGCTGGATCCTGCGGAACAAGAGCAGGCCCAATTCGCCGCGGAGCTCGACAAGGTTTTGGGCCTTGATGCTAACGGGGAAATCATCACCCCATTCTCGGACGAGATTCTTGCGGCCCCACTCCCTGATGGTTTCAAACACCCCCCAGTGGCTGTATACAACGGCACTGGGGATCCGAGTAATTTCCTGAATGCCTTTAAGTACGCTATGTTCAACCGCAACTGCACTCCTCACCATCTGTGCAAGGTGTTTCCTGAGTATCTCCAGGACGAGGCTAGACTTTGGTTTGACTCTCTACCACGGGGTAGCGTTACTTCTTTTCGCGATCTTGCCGAGCAGTTTTGGGCGCGTTTTCATACGCGGGCAAAGCCCATGGCCACTTTGGCCGACCTCATGAATATGGAACAACGGGATGGAGAAACTGTTACCCAATTTCTTGATCGCTTTACAGCGGAGAGTCTTGAAGTGGGGAGCTGGTCGGATGATGTTATCATCAATGCCTTCATGAATGGCCTTTCACAACTCACCCCGCTTACAAAATCACGGGCCGAAATTCTTTTTGTTCACAAGAACGATCTGCGGCCGTGTCCGCGGATGACTGCTCCAGCCGAAAAGCGAAACCGCGAAAAATGGTGCGCGTACCACCATGATCATGGACATGAAACAGAGGAGTGTCGAGAGCTCGGCAAGGAAATTGAAGATTGTCTAAAGAAAGGTTTCTTGCGACAGTACGTTGCTCGGACTGACGACAGGCCTCGGTCAAGCCAGAATGGAGTTTTACAATAGAACCGCGGACGCTATAATGACCGTGGTTCACGTCAAAAAAGGCCGCAATGACAGAATAACAGGCCGGGGCCAAGCAGCTATGCACGACAGGACCACGGAAATCGTCAGCAACCCCACTTTTTGCCACCACCGCCTCCTCCGGGAGGACCCGGAGACAATCCGTCTACCCATGTCATAAACGTGATTTACGGAGCCCTCCCCACCGGGGCTTCTCGGAATGCCTTGAAGGCAGAGGCACGCCGTCCTCCTCCCGAGGAGCCGCGTCACAAACGCCTCCACCAATCTGAGACCATCAGTTTTACAGACAGAGATCCTGTTCCCGAGCTCACCCCTCATACCGACGCCATCGTCATTGACATGGCCGTAGCCAATGTTACAGTAAAGCGGGTCTTTGTAGACAATGGAGCCGCAGTTAGTGTCATATTCACCGACTGTTTTCAAAAAATGGGGATTCCTCGTGAGCGGCTCCGACTAGCCCCCGGGCCGCTACAGACCTTCACCCAGGGTGAAGTCCAGCCTGAAGGAGTTATTAATCTCCCCGCATCTCTTGGAACTTATCCGGAGATAAAAACCATTTTTGTGGATTTTTACATGGTTAACTCTCCGTCTCCGTACAACATGATTCTGGGTCGGGACTGTCTTACTCCGGCAAGAGCCGTATGCTCCACATAACACCTCGCACTGAAATTCCCTACATCACATGGCGAGGTGGCTATCCGCGGCAATCAGCGGGTTTGTAAGGAGTGCATGTACGTCGCACTCAAAAAGGCAGCAAAGGTTCCTCCTAAGCCGCAGTTTCAGGTAACAACCTCGGTTGTCATACCTAATTCATGTACACCGCTGGGGGACACCACTGTTCAGGTGCCGCTTGATCCGTCCAAACCCGAGCAAACTGTAACCGTCGGCGCTGTGGATGTGCCGTGGCTACACCATGCCATCATTCAGACCTTGCGGGAATACTCCGACGTCTTCGCGTGGTCTCCCTTGGACATGCCAAGGGTCTCTTCGGATGTTATCACTCACAAATTGAATATCGATCCCAATGTCAAACCTATACAACAAAAGCGAAGGAAATTCGCTCCGGAGCGGAACGCAGCCATTCGAACTGAAGTACAGCAGCTCCTAGATGCAGACATCTTGTTTGAAGTTCATTATCCTTCTAGGCTATCTAATCCGGTGATGGTAACGAAGTCCAGCGGGGCATGGCGAATGTGTGTCGATTTTTCAGATCTTAATAAACACTGTCCAAAGGATTGTTATCCTTTGCCCTTTATCGACCAAAAAGCCGAAGCCATTACTGGGCACGCGGCACTTTGCTTCTTGGACTTATACAAGGGATACCACCAAATCCACATGGACCGTCAGTATGCCCTCAAAACGGCATTTATCACTGACTTCGGATGTTTTGCCTTCAAGAAAATGCCCTTCGGGCTCAAGAATGCGGGAGCCACATACCAACGCCTTATGGACCACGTCTTCCGAGGTCAAATTGGTCGTAATGTTGAGGTTTATGTTGATGATCTAGTCAAAAAAAGTACTTCTCAATCTTCATGTGTGCAAGATATTGTTGAAACGTTGAGTACCTTGCGGCGTTATAATTTGCGTCTCAATCCAGCAAAATGCACCTTCGGCGTTGGCTCCGGTAAATTTCTCGGTTATATGGTTTCACAACGCGGCCTCCAGGCCAATCCGGCGAAGATTCGAGATGTATTAGACCTACAACCACCAAGGACAGTCAAAGACGTTCAACGCCTCACTGGCGGTTTGGAGGCCTTAAACCGTTTTTTGTCCAAGGCCGCAGAGCGTCAACTCCCATTCTTAGAAATTCTGCGGCAGGCAAAGCTATTTGAGTGGACCCCGCAGTGCACCGAAGCTTTTGAGGCTCTAAAGCATCATATTAAGCAATTGCCCACTCTGTCCGTTCCTCTCCCCGGAGAGCCACTTTATATATACTTAGCCTCCGCCGAAGAAGCCATCAGCGCGGCTCTTGTACGCGAGGGCAATGGTGTGCAACATCCGGTGTATTTTGCGAGCCGAGCACTCCACGGGGTGGCCCGGCATTTGCGGCCTTATTTCCAAGTGCTAGCTCTCGTCATGGCGGCCCAGCGTTTGCGGCCTTATTTCCAAGGAAGAGAAATCAGGGTTCTTACTAATCACCCCATCCGTCAAATTCTTGTCAAGCCCGATGTGTCAAGGCGCCTTGCTAAGTCTGCAATCGGGCTAGGAGAGTATGATATTCAAATTCTCCCACGCCGATCCATCAAGGGTCAAGCCCTAGCAGATTCTTTGGCCGAAGCACCAGTGGACAACCCCGAATCTTCTGCGACTAGTGATAGTCCTCAACCCGCCGCCCTTGAAGCTCCACCCCATAAATGGCAACTATATGTGGATGGCGCTTCCACGGCTCAAGGGAGTGGTGTTGGGGTGCTTCTCATTGGCCCTGAGGCCGTTGAAGTTAAATACGTTATTCGGTTTAAATTCAAGGTAACTAATAATGAAGCGGAGTACGAGGCAGTCCTCACCGAGCTCCGGCTCGCTCAGTCCTTAGCAGTCCCCCATCTCGAGCTCTTCACGGACTCCGAGGTTATTTCTAATCAGATCAAAGGCACCTACACCGCTAAGGATGAAACGATGATTAGGTATCTCGCTTTGACGCTTAAACTTATGTCAACTTTTGCTTCGGTTGATATCCAGCAGGTACCACGTAAAAAGAATGTTCAAGCTGATGCTCTCAGCAAAATGGCCTCCGCGGTCCTCACTAATGTGTCTCCGGACATCGTAGTCGAAGATGCCCTTCATCGGCAATTCATGAGGCAACGGTCTCTGTCTTGACCGAAAGCGGTCCCAATTGGATGACCCCAATCGTCCATTATCTCAAGGCACCTAAGTACACACTCCACGACAGAATCTTGTACCGTTAGTCGTACTTGCAACCGAATCTTCGGTGCCTTGCTCCCGCGCAGGCTGATCAGGTTCTTCGGGAGATTCACGAGGGGGCCTGCGCCAGCCATATCGGCTCAAGGACGTTGGCCATAAAAATTCTTCGGTGGGGGTACTACTGGCCAACTTTGTTTAACGATGCCCATGATTTGGTGACCAAGTACGGCAAGTGTCAGCGTCACTCTCGCGTGAAACATCTGCCACAAACCGAGCTCACTGGAATACAAAGTGCCTGGCCATTTATCCAATAGGGAATTGATATTGTAGGCCCGTTTCGAGTCGCTCCAGGGGGACTCAAATTTCTTGTAGTCGTTGTTGATTACTTTACCAAGTGGGTAGAAGCTGAACCTTTCACTGCCATCACTGGTCAGAACATCTTAAAGTTCGTCTGGCGTAATATTATATGTCGCTTTGGCATCCCGAGCACCATTATTTTAGACAACGGCAAACAGTTCACCAATGATCCCTTCCGGTCATGGTGCGAGGAGCTCCACATTAAGCAAATTTTCACCTCGGTAGCTCATCCTCAAGCCAATGGTCAAGTCAAAGTCACTAATCACACACTCCTTATGCGTTTAAAGAAACGTTTAGATCACGCTAAGGGTCTTTGGGCCGAGAATCTTCCGTAGGTTCTTTGGGCCTATCGCACTACGCCGCATACCTCCACTGGAGAGACCCCCTACAGTCTCACTTACGGCTCCGAAGTCGTCATTCCGGCGGAAATCAGCGTACCTAGCCCCCGCCTCGTGACATTAAATCCCGAGGATAATAATGAAGCTATCCGTGCAAACGTAAACGAGCTCGAATATCATCGTGAACAATCTTTCATCCAGCAAGCCAAGTATAAGCAACGTGCAACTCAGTATCACCACCTCCGGGTTCGGGGTACTCGTTTAATGTCGGAGACTTGGTACTCCGGCTCAACTCAGCCGGCAAGGCTGCCCCCGAGGGGAAATTGCATGCTACTTGGGAAGGTCCTTATCGCGTCATCGCTGCGCACGACTCCGGGTGCTACCAGTTAGCGCATCTTGATGGAACTCCGATTCCCCGAAGCTGGCATGTTACCAACTTAAGGCGTTTCTATCTATGAACACCAAGAGACAAGTATCGTTCCTATCTTTACATTCATTGTACATTTCTTTTTCGTTGTGAGTTCTTTGTATTTTTTAATTGTTCCGACAATCATCTTAAATAAAGTTTTTCACTTGCGAATCTTACTGTACTTTCTTCTACGCTACGGGGACGCCCTAGCGTAGTCTTACTATTATTATCCGTCTCCGGACAGTTTGATCTCTTGCCCGGTCCGTCCGGGGAGATTCACATTTGGTCCCCGGACTTATATTCCCTCTCGCCTGTTTAACCGGAGAGGTCCTTAACTCCCGCCCGATCCGTCCGGGAAGATTCTATGCCTTGTTTTTCTAGCAAGCATTCCGTATCTATGGTGCTCCCGAGTACCTGTTAAAGCAGTTATAAATGCATTATGTTTAACAGCTCATTACTTTCCTTTCAAAGTACACATCTTTACATGCCAAAAAGGTTTTTTACATTTTTTAATTACATGCCAAAAGGTTCTTTACATACTACTTACAACGCTACAAAAAGTAAAATCTATTTTTGGCCTCCGAGCCAGTACTCGGCGCTCCGGCGTTGAGATCCATTTCGGGAACTGCTCCGTGTCCTCCGGGATCCTGCGGCTTCTTGGCTTTGAGCCCCGGCTCTTTCCCTGCTACGGTGTCGAGGACTTACCCTTGGTACTTGTCTTGGGGCTTCGCTTCTCGCCCTGCCCTGAAGACTCGGCTGTGACGCTGGCCTCGGCGTCTGGGCCCATTTCACGGGATCCCACTCCACGGGGTCCATCACTTCGATCTCCTAAGCCAGCTTCTCGACTTCCTCCTCCGCGACAACCACGGGGACTTCCTCGACTGCAGTTACCGAGGCTGGCTCCTGAATTACTATCCCTTGGCTTTTCCCCGCCGGCTTCTTCTTACCCTTCCGGGGGGCTTTTGCAGTACCTTGGCCCCGGCTGGAGCTCGCGATGTACTCTTCGGCGGTGCGCCGCCACCTGCCGCGGCCTTTCAGTCCTTCATATATACTTAGCAGTAACTCCTGCACCTCTCGCTTTCTTATCAGCTCCGAGGACTCTGCCGAACCCGTCGTCATCAGTGCCGAAATTTCACCTTGAATCTCCGTGATCCGCTCCTCAACTTCCTCAAAAGTCAACAGGCCGTACTCTGTAAGTATCCGGTCATACTCCCTTTGATGGATAAGGACGAGGTCCAGTTCGGCCACCTTCGACAAGTACTTCAATTCCTGATCTCTAGCCCTCTCCGCGGCCCTAGCTCTTACCTCCTCGGCCTCTTTGGCTTTTCTCTCCGCTGTGGCCATCCGTCTCTCCAACCGCGGCACTACTTGCTTTTAAAAGTTATCTTTCTCTCCGCGGAACCAGTCTAGGGACTGCATGAGTTTCTTTATCGTGTTATGCAGCTCCGCGATGTCCTGATCGGGCACCAAAGTCAGTGTGAAAGATGAATTTCAAACACATCGCTGGACAGCTATTCCATTATATGAACAAATACACTTCTATTCAACAAAACAAGCGTACATTGTCAATAGGTTTGTACAACGGAGTTACAGTTATTCCTATCATCTACTATATTATGATAGGTATCAAATTTGCGGGGAACGACTGACCTCCCCCTCTTCGGTCCCTTCAGTGGCCTCGGGCTCCACATCGTCCTCCCTCTCCACCTCGTGCTCCACCTCCTGCCGATCTCCCAGCATTCCTGCCTCCTTTCCCGCAGCCTCCGCGACAATCTCCATGCGGGGGGGTGGCTCTTTGTTTCGGGGCTCGGGGACGAACTCACCCCGACGGAATGCCAAGAACTCCTGGTCTTAGTCCACCTCGCAGCTTGAGATCTCCTCGGCACGTAAAATCTTCTTCTTCTCTGCTAGGGCCTTCACGAGGGGCCACTCCGGAACACGCGCCAAGGCTTGATAGTAGGCCTCCACCCCTGCCACGGTGTTGAAGTCATACCCGAACTCTGGACGATAAACGTCCACGTTCGGGTAGACTTCCTTGATTTGCTCCAGCAATACCAATCGGGTGGCCGTATCCCCGACGGCGACAAAGTTGGTCTGGAAGTCGAGAAAGGTGCTCGTCTGGAACAGCTTCTCGGCAAAAGCTTTCAACATCGCCTCCTGACCTTCAACAACAGCCGCTTCTCGGGCCTTTATCTCTGCCCGCAGTTGAGCCGTTTCACCACGGAGAGCCCCGGCCTCCGCCTCAACTTCGCGCAGCCGCGTGATCTCATTCTCTACCAAGGCCGCCCTCTTGCGCGCTTCGGCTAGATCGTGGGTCAGTCTATCATTGCGTGCGCGCAACTCTCGTGCCACCTCTTCTTTGGCCTCCCTCTCACTGTTTCGGCCCAACTCCATTATCCCCCACGCCAAGCGCAGCAGCTCCTCGGCGTCCGCCCCTTCTAATCCCAGCAAACTTATGGGTCCTTGCCCCTTTACAACACAACACCGGGTTAATACTGGTCACATATGTAAATCTGCGCAATATTACACCTTGGAATAGTTATATACGCTTTACCTCGGTGCTCTGCTCCGTGCGGAGTCTTTTGGCTGTCCTCGGAGGTGTTACGGATGGTTCCGACCTCCTTTTCATCCTGGGGGTTGACCCCGCTGCCACTACTCGTTCTTCTGATCCCGTTGATGCCCTCGGGCTGGGCGACACCCCCCCTCTGGGGGATACTTCACTAACTTTCCCCTTCAACTTTGTTGCCGCTGGCGCCGCGGGGCTTCCCGCTGGTTCCTTTCCGAAGCGACCCACTGCATACACAAAATTGGAGTTAGTCCTGCACCACATACAAATCTTACACAGTTAGCAGAGTTCCTATCCTCCTCGACAACCCCGGTTCCCATTTCCTGCCCCCGGGCGGACACCCCCTCGGCATTGCCCGAATAATATGGGCTCAACCCCGCCTCCTCTAGCTCGGCCTCGGTGCAAAGGGTCTTGAACGTCCCCAGCACACGGAATGGTCCCACAACCTCGGCCTCCGGTTCCTCCACCGGGGCATTATCTAACACTTCCTCCCTCGTCCACCTCGGGAGGGCCACGTTTGTCTTCACATAGATAAATTTCTCCTTCTAGCCCTCCACATTGCTCGGGTTCTACACCTTGAAACCACCTCGGGCTCGGGGACTGAAGGCGTACCAGCCTTTTGATTTCCCGAAGGCTTTCAGTTGGAAAAAATACCTAAACAGCTCTACAGTTGGTTCTACCCCGGCACTCCTGCATACCACCGTAAACCCGACCACTTGCCTCACGGCGTTGGGCGCTAGTTGGCTCAGGGCGATATTATAATATCTCAGCAAATGTATAACAATGTCCCAGAGGGGAAACCTCAACCCTATCTTCAAAGCGTCTATATATACGCTAATGAAGCCTTTCGGCGGGCAACAGGCCCTGTCACCGGGCTCCGGCACAATGTACTCTAAGTTAAAGGGAAAGTAAAACGAGGGAATCAGGGTTTCTATTTGCACCCGTGTCATCGCAAGGCTACTGCCGACACTTCGTATTCCTCTTCCAGACATTCCTCAAATCCCACTGCCCAAGTACCGGCCCCCCTAAAATCTGCCCTATATACCATCCTATTCACTAGTCTTTCTGGAATAATGAAGCGTATCGGGGGTACATTCAATGGGGCTTTTTCAGTTCCTACTTCCCTAATCGAAGAAGAAGACGATGAAGAAGACATACTTACTTGATTTTGGTTTGGGGCGGATAGAAAGTGCACAGATGATTCTTCTTTTTTTCCCGCTTTCTGAAACTCGCAATCGCAACTGAGGAAGATGAAGTATACTGTGCACATAGTCATATATATATATTTTTGACTCAACGGCTTAGATCTGGCCTTTTCAAATTTCGCGTCTCAGATTCGACCGTGCCACTCACGCGCTTTACAGTCCCCAAGGCGCGTGGGGAACAGGTCCCTTGGAAATCTCAAAACGCGTCACTTCACATCTCTCTCTCATGATGGCGCCGCCAATCACATCAACCTCATTCTTGGCCAGGAAGTTTTGGGAAGCACTCCGGTGTCTCCTTCACCTCGGCCACATTACAGTTCGCTCTTGCTACACTTTATTGCCCTCGGGGTACTCTAGTTCGGCTCCGGTCGATTTCCTCCTCCCGGGGTTCTTCACTACAGATCAGGTCATCTCCGTCACCTCGGGGTCATCCAGTACGGTCCGTTGGGTCCCCACGGATCCCATCACTCTGGGGGTGGATTATCTCGGCCCCAGCTAATTCTCGGACCTTAGGGGCACTTCGGCTCGCCATTGACAACAATCCATCTTACTCGCTGCTTCACTGCCTTGCTCAAACTCGGCACTTGTTACACCTCACCCTGCTTATAACCGCAGCAACTTCCTCGCTCTGGCTGGTGGGGGGGCATCTGATGGGTATGGCCCAGCAACTGCGGACCGGGTTGACACCCCGGGCCAGATCAACCCGACCCGAAGTAACTGAGCTCATGAAAGCAAGCCCAACAAGCGGCCCAGAAGGGGCACTCAACCTAAAACGGCCCAATCACGGCATATGGGGGAAACAAGATCCCCACGATCACGATCTTCTCCCAAAACCCATGCAGAGATAATAGGCGCAATGATAGAGAGTTAGTTAGGGTTTGAGTTGGCGCAATTATAGGGAGTGAGTTAGGGTTTGAGTTGAGGAAGTATAAGTAGGAAAATTGTACTCAGAATTAGGGTTGGCATTTTTTTGTACTCTCAGACTACTACGTGTAAACTAAAAGAATATAGTGGAAAAACCCCCCGGCAGGGGATATTCTTAGCCCGTGGACGTAGATCTCCGGATCGAACCACGTACATCCTGTGTTCTTCCAGTTTCTTGCGTTTATTTACGTTTTAAGTTGGTTTTCGTTCCGAGTTAATTGGCGAACTGGATTGCGCATTAATAGGAGGCAACACACAAAGATTATTAGATTTGCATTCTATACTCTATTCTTTTTGTCTAATCTATTTTGCAATTTTTAGTATGCTTTATTTTTCGCTATATATTGCAACTAGCTTTTTGATAAAATGCATAACTTGGCTAATTTTTCTTTTACTCAAAATTTGGTTCTTACTTAGAGGGAAATGTATGGTTTAACTATGGGGAGAAAGAAAGTGAAAATTGAAATTTGAAATTTTTGGCAACTTTTCATGAATTTTTAGGCTAATTTTTAAAGTTTCTTGCTATTTTAAGCAATTTTTGGCACTTATTTTGTGTAAATTGTTTGCAAGCGCACCCGCATTATGACAATAAATTGTGATGCTTTTGGACAAATTCGGAATCACATCTAAGTCCACTAAGAAGTTCTTGAGCTAAACAGCCTCTTTTGTTGCTTCACAAGCAGCGACGTATTCGGCTTCCATGGTAGAGTCAGCAATGCATTTCTGCTTTTCACTTCTCCATGTGATGGCTCCACCTCCTATGATAAACACACTTCCTAAGGTAGATTTTCTGGAGTCTATGTCTGATTGGAAATCTGAGTCCGTGTAACCCACAGGGCATAAACCGTCTGATTGAAAGACTAACATTCTATCTCGAGTTTTTTTAGATACTTCATAATGTTCTTAACCGCAGTCCAATGCTCCTTGCCCGTGTTACTTTGATATCTAGCTACTATGCCCATTGCATAGCTTATATCCAATCTCATGCACAACATTGCATACATGAGAATTCTGACTGCTGAAGCATATGGAACCTTTCTCATCTCTTCTATCTCTTTTTATGTCTTTGGACATATGTCTTTTGATAGATAAATCACATGCTTGCAAGGTACAAAATTCTTCTTGGCATCTTGCATGCTGAATCGTTTTAGCACAGTATCGATATACGAGGCTTAAGATAAGCATATCATCCTTTTTCTGGTGATCTCAAATAATCTTGATTCCAAGGATATGACCAGCCTCTCCTAAGTCATTCATATCGAATTGCTTTGATAATCATACCCTTATGTCTGATAATACCTTTTTACCCTTTCTAATAAGTAGAATATCATCTACGTATAACACTAAGAATACCAAGGTGTTTCCGACCCACTTTCTATAAACACAACTCTCAAACTCATTCTGATCAAATCCATAGGATTGTATCACTTGATCAAAAATTGGTTCCAAGATCGCGATGCTTGGTTAAGGCCATAGATTGACTTCTTAAGCTTGCATATAAGATTTTCTCGGCCTTTTTCAATGAAACCTTCAGGTTGATACATATAGATGTCGCCTTCAAGACTTCCGTTTATGAATGTTGTCTTGACATCCATTTGTTAAATCTTGAAGTCTGGGTGCACAGCTATCGACAAGAGAATGCGAATTGACTTAAGCATAGCTACAGGCGAAAAGGTTTCCTCATAATCGATTCCTCTCTCTGAGTATACCCTTTTGCCACAAGCCTAGCCTTGAAGGATTCAACTTTCCCGTGAGATCCTCTTTTTTTTCTTGTAAACCCACTTGCATCCAACAAGCTTTACACCTTTGGGTGGTTCAACAAGCTCCCACACTTTACAGTGATCCATAGATCCCATTTCTGCTTCCATTGTCGTTTGCCAAGAACTTGCATCCTTGCCTTGGATTGCCTGGTTGTACGTCCAGGGGTTAGATTCATCTTCACTGGGAACTAAGTCCAAAGACTCTCCCACGAACATGAATTGATCAGGCTGACGAACAACCCTCCCACTACGACGAGGTTCTGGTTGTGTTTGTGTATCACGTCGTATATCATGTACAATTGGTATAGTCTTCGGTTACTCATATAGTCTTCTTCCAAGAATCTAGAATGTGTGGTTACCACAATCCTCTGATCCTTAGGACTATAGAATAAACCCCCTTTCATTCCTTTGGGATAACCTACAAACAATCTTAATTCTGAACGAGGTTTCAACGTCAGCTTCCTTGTCTAGCACGTATGCAGGACATCCCCAGATTCTCATGTGTCTCAAACTGGGTTTATGCCCAGACCACAATTCTAAAGTAGTTTTTGGAATTGATTTAGAAGATACCAAGTTAAGAATATAAGTTTTTGTTTCCAAGGCATAACCCCAGAACGACTTGGTAAGTCAGAATAACTCATCATAGATCTTACCATTTCCAAAAGAGTTATGTTTCTTCGCTCTGCGACCCCATTTTGTTGAGGGGTTCTGAGCACAGTTAATTGGGATACAATCCTTTGCTTTGACCGGTAACTCAAAAATTCATTGCTAAGGTATTCGCCCCCACGATCAGATCGTAGAAACTTGATACTCTTTTCCCTATGCTTTTCTGCTTCAGCCTTAAACTCTTTGAATTTATCAAAGACTTCAGACTTATGCTGCATTAGGAAAATGTATATGTACCTCGAGTAATCATAGATAAAAGTAACGAAATACTCGAAACCACCTCTCGCTTAAATTGACATGGGACCACATACATCAGTATGAACGAGTTATAACACTTCAGTGGCTCTATTCCCCTTAGCCCCAAAGTCTATCTTAGTCATCTTGCCCTCTAAATATGACTCGCATGTTAGAAATGGTTCTACTTGGAGTGATTCCAATGCACCGTCACTCACCAACTTTTGAATCTTTTTTAGGTTAACATGACCAAGTCTAAGATGCCAAAGAAGTGTTTGATATATATTTAAAGAATACTTTCTTTTTCTAGAAACAACAGATGAGTTATATGATGCATTTTGTATGATTGTGGGTTATGCACAATTAATAGTATAGAGATTGTTCACTAATGTTCCAGAAAAGATAACTTCATTATTACGAGTAATAACAACATTCTTATTAAAATAAACTGAATATCCATCCAAAAACAATTTAGAAACTAAAATTAAATTCTTTCTAAAACTTGTGAACATAAAGAACATTTCTCAATACTAAAAGTCTTGTTCATAAAAGATAAGTGCACATCTCCCACTGCAACAACTGCTACTCTTGCATCATTAACCAAGGTGATGATAATCTCACTCCCACTAAGTTTCCGGGTTTGTTGGAACCCCTGAGAATTGAAACAAACATGATCAATGGATCCCATGTCCACCACCCATGATTGGGAAGAACACGCTGCTAAAAAAGTTTCAATAACTAGTGCATGAGATTTATCTTGTTCTCCTGGCTTTTTAGGTTGGGGACAGTTCGCCCTCCAATGTCCTTTCAGAACACAGTTGAAACACTTTCCCTTGTTTGTTTTCTTCTTGATACCACCTTCACCGAGGATCTTTTCCTTATCAGCCTGTTTTTTACCTTTAGTTTTCTTCTTCTTCTTCTTCCCACCTTTCGGTGCAGAAGAAGAAGGTGCACTGCTAGTCATCGGGGCTTGGCTTCTTGGCCCCATAAGCATCTCCGCCGCGACCAAAGCTAGCATGAGTGCAGCCAACTTATATGCTTGACCATTCATGGTATAGTTTAGCTTAAACTGCTCAAACTTTTTGGCAGAGAATGGAGTATGATATCGACTTGGGTATCCGCATCGAAATCAACACCAAGAATCTCAAGCTTGTTAAGGAATCTCATCAATTTGAGAATGTGATCCCTTATGAGCGTCTCTTGGCTATTTTTCTGCGACAATGGATCCCGCATGGCCATCTTCCTAGCCGTATGATTCTTGTGAGAGAAGAGTTCATTAAGGTTCATCATAATATCTGCAGCGGTTCTCATGCTCTGGTGTTGTTACTGCAACACATCTGATATTGAAGTCATAATAAGGTACCTAGCCAGTTCATCAGATCTCAACTATTGCCTATGATATTCCTTATCTTCTTCACTAGTTTCATTCGTAGGCTCAGCTGATTTAGGTTCTTCAAGTATAAATTTGTGTCCTTCAACAGTCAGGACTATCATTAAATTTCTTTCAATCAACATAATTTTCCTCTTCTAGTTTGTTTCTTTGAGTATGTTAAACAGTGGATTAAAGCTTGACATGTTAAATTGAAAATAAAACATACATTCGTATTTATATCTAATTAACACAAATATTATCACATAATTTGATCACATGTTTTATATCAAAATCTCATAAAACGATATATGCATGCACCAGCCAACATCTTAAAACAACTCAAGCAAATCACGTTGAGTGTGAGCGTTTACTTAAATACATTTAAGCAGGTTACAAACAAAACAGTCACAAAGCTTTAATTCACAAATTAATAGTTGGCTCTCTCTTGACCATATAAAATTGACAGGGACTTCATGGGGAAGTAAATTTTATCAATTTTATATCTAAGTATTAACCATAACTTAAAACAAGATTATTACTAAGTTTTGTATAAACCTTCGTGGGAAAGGTCATATCGCCACTTAAAATAACTCACAGTTATCATATGAAATTTATTCTAGTGAACCTATTTTTGGCATATCAGTTAGGGAGAAAGTTGCATGCCAACCAAAGATTTCACTTTAATAAATCAGTTATGGAATAAATCAGTTATGGAAGCCATTAATTAATTTATTATCCAGAATAAATTAAAATTAAAACACTTAGTAATTTTGATCAATGAGATTTTATAGGTTCCTCATACACAAAGTAAAACCAATATTAGACAGTTAAATTCAATTATGATGGTTTAATTTTCCCGTTTTGAAATGAGAAACTCAATTGTTCGAAGAATGGGCCTTCAAAAATCCGTCGCTAACAGAATACCCTTGCACGGTCGCGTCGCATCCAACGTGGTCGCGCCGCTCGCAGCTAAAAGACTTTGGCGCGATCGCGTCACTCCCAACACGGTCGTGTCGAACCCAGCGTGGTCGCGTTGCTCGACGTTCTTCAGACTGCAGTTCACACCGTTCCGATCCCTTTAATCTGTCATCGTCTTTGTCTTTGATCCGTTATAATTTATTTACAAAAAAAAAAAAATCCAACATCTAGACTAATTTATTACATAAAAACAGACCTAATCTACTCGTGGATTTTCTCACGAGAAAAACGAATCTGAACGAATCAAGTTAAAAAAACATCCAATCCAACATGAATTTAAACATACATAAAAAAACCCATGACAATTGGATTACTGCAAAACAGATCTAACAGTTCTACTATCCAATTTTAGTTAAGACGTAAATGTAAGTTTGGAAAATTTAATTCGAAATTACAGACCCCGAATCAATGGCTATAATACCAATTGTTGGGGAATCGGAGATTGTGCCAAAGGATCTATTGATGTAATTTGAATATCTATTTTCATAAATCAAATAACCATGATTGAAACATCCAAATCACACATTCATGTAATTGAATAACAGTAATCATACAATAAGCCATAAACATGCGGAACTAAGGGATTATTGTATTTACCTTCGAATCAGAGAGACACCATTGAGAAGAATTAACCTTTCAACCTAAAGATCTTCTTGAGTATTCCCTAAGCCCAAGCTCGCCAATTAGGTGAGAAATCAAATAAACTTTTAACCCTCGAGGAATGATTAATTTTTCATGGAAAAATAGCCACACACTTATGCATATGAAAATCAAAATTGGTCCCCTATTTATTAAAGGGAGGGTGCCGAAAATCAGGCCCCCTTTTTGGAATAGGGATCGAAATCCTCTCCCTTTTGGAAGAGGAAAATATGGATAAATCATAATCCCATTTGGATTTAGATTCTTCCATATATTTTCTTTCCTTATCTCCTACTTCATAATTCAAAATTATCCTCTTAGTTAATGGAATTTTATTAGGCTACTTAAGGGCCATTAGGAGGAACAGAATTGGATCTCCCAATGGGCCTAGACATCAATATTGAGCCATCAATATTATTCTAGCCCATTAATTCATTCCACTATAGAATTAATATTGAAGTACCCATCCTAATCCATATTACGAAATATGGCTCCCGGTGATTATTTTTCGCGTTTAAGATTCAATGTTCATTAATTAATTTAAGTTATTGAATACTTTAATTAATCAATATTTTATATTCCTTGAGAACAAACAGCTCAACATTATTATCATATCGGAAGTTAATCCACTGTACAGGTTTGATATGATAAACATTTTGAGCCCACCAAGGGGACATAATCAACTTGTTTCACCAAGACATGATTTTATGTATTAGTTTAGCAATCTGTCATATAATTAATAATATTGTCCAAAGTATAGAGCATTGAGTCTCATTGACTCTTTGCCCAAAATAAATCAAAGCAACATTAATTAAGTATATACAATCCCAGTTAAGTGACATAAATTAAGAAATCAATAACCATTGAGATCTAATTTTTCTATCAAGTCAGTCTAGAAAAACTATCTCGTTGTTGGTCCAATTCAGTGCAACAAATGCACTAGTGTAATCTCTTGGTAAAGACAAATCAATCTGAGCTTTACACATTAACTTCTGTCAATGGATTGTTCAATTCCATCTAAGTTGTGAAATCTTTATACTTATTACAAGGAACCGACAATGTGATCTTCTGTTATCTACTACACACCACATTATCTACAATGTAAAGTATTCAAACAATATGCAATAAATATATATAACATTCATAATATTTGAAGCAAATGGTGATAATTTATTTTCATTCAATAAAGTGCAAGAAACAGTTTATATACAAAGCAACACTTAAAAGCATGTTTTACAGTATAACCCTAACAAATTCATCTACTCAAACACAAATTGTGAATTTGCAACTTAGTTCTAATTTTAAAAAATAGAATTCAAAGTTGAAATTGCTCAAAGATTTGTCAACACCAATTTTTCAAAGTCAATTTCTAACCAGATATACGCACATATCCAGAAAATAGTTCAAATTCTATCTTACAGAAGTTTTGCAAAGTAATCAACTGAGTTATTTACCTCTAATCAGCATTAATCAAGCCTTTGATTCAACTAATTTAATAAAGATCCTAATAATAGACACATGCAAACGTCTAAAAAGGAGTCAAAATTGTATCTGACAGAATATGTGCATAATCAACTGATATTTTTTTAATTCTAGTCATCATTGATCAAGCCTTTAATTTAGTGGATCCCAAAAAGGATGCAATCTTTTTTTGTAGCAATCTGTACCTGTATAGCAAATATATGGAAAGATTATTTACAGTCAATCTATATATATATATATATAAAAGCAAAATGAAGGGCATTCATGTAATTTTAGCTTTCCCTCCCAAAATTTTAGACAAAAATTGTAACTTTTTCTTATTTTTGGTAAGTTCATAACTTTCTTTTACTTTTCTAAAATGCAAATAACTTTTTTTCATTTTTAATCCGATTTTTATGCATAATATACCAAATTATTTGTCTTTTCACGACCTTTGATTCGACATTCATATCACATATATTATAATGAGATATTTGATTTGAATAAACAAATTGTTTGTTGGTTAATTATTTGTGCTAGAATTAATGCTTATTGTGAATTGGACTATAATATTTTGGTTTTAGTTACAACTAAAATTAGTAAAATAATTTCTTTATAAAAAAATATGAGTATCTTTTTTTTAATAAAAATACAACTAATCAATTTATTTTATTTAACATGAATTTTTCAATATTTTTTTATTTAAGTCAGGGATTAAATAATGAAAGTCCTACTTTATTAAATCAAAGGCAAAAACAGCAATATCTATTTTATAATCAACTTATTAAATCATCAAATCTGCTAAAATATATTCTTATCACGACTTTGAGCATATATATAATTATGTATTAACATAGTTACTGAAACTATTTTTAATTACCTATTTATATTTTTAATAACCAGTATTTTGTTAAGATTACTCTTTCAAGAAAATTTACTCTTGGTAGCCTAAATTATGACTTTTATTAATCTTTTAAATTTTTCACTTTTACTAAAACTTCAACTATATGTTTTTACACTTTCTAAGCTAAATAATACTTGGTCGCACAAATTAACATCGAATGCCTTTTTTACCCTTAACAATCTAAATAAATTTGTTTGCATTAATCAATTTTTATCTTCAAAAAAATAAACTATTTATAAGAAGCTTATAAAATTTATATAAACAATTTACAATTCCAAATAAAATACGGAAATATTTAAATATTTTGAAGAAAACCAAAAACTTTAATTTGTTGTTCGAATCATTAAATAAATTTTGAATTTTATTAAATAAAAATTCTTTGAGTATGTTTGAAATCACCAAATGAAATGTTAAAAGTTGCAAATGAAAATTCAATGTTATTAAGAAAAAATTAAATATTTATAGTTAGAACTTGAAAGCTTATTTAGATAAATTAAAAGTTAAATATAAAATAAAAGCATGAACATAATGAGAAAAATATTAAACTTTACATTACATATGATCCAAATAAAATATCATTGTTCCTTTTATTGTATATTATGGTTATTCTTAATTATTTATAATTAGAATTTAAAAAATATTTTATAAATTAAAAAAAATCTATATATATATATATATATATTATATAAAAGCCACAATAGGTGACACTTTCCAGCCTAAAATTTAGACTGTGATTGGTAAGTTTTAGACTGTGATTGGTAAGTTTTTGTCACATTTGGTACGAATCAAAATTTATTTACTTTCTAAAGTTGCAAATATCTTTCTTTTTTTTTTTTCATTTCTAATCTATTTATTATGTATACTATATCAAATTAATCATCTTTGACGATGTTTGATTTGACATCCATATGATATGTATAAGAATAAGATATTCTATTTAAAATATTATATTTTTTGTTCGTTGATTATTTACGTAAGATTTCAGTGTTTATTGTGGATTGTACAAAAATTATAGTATTGGTTTGGAATACAATTAAAATTCATTCAAATAATTCTTTTTACAAATTATTTTACTTGATTATTTCATTAAAGCCACAACCAAACATTTTGTTTTATCTGACATGAATTGTCTCAAGTTAATATTTTATTTATAATCAGCTTATTAAATTATTGACTTTGATAATGCTTATTTGATATAGTAATTATTTTTCTTAATAAATCACAAAACTATGATTTTCCTCATATATATATATATATATATATATATATATGTATGTATATGTATATATATAACTTTATATATTATAATCAATCTTAGAATTTTTTTTTTTTAAGATATATTAATGTTATTTTTCTATAAATAATTGTGATAATGCCGAAAATCGGATACCAAACAAATCACAATCACAATGATAATCCCAAAACAATCAAAGAACGCAAGAACTCGAATGACACAAAGATTTACGTGGTTCGATCCGGAGATCTACGTCCGCGGGAGAAGGCAATAACCTTCCGGGGTGTTTTCACTATACTTCTTTCAATTTCGGAGTACAATTTTGCAAGTAGTCACTCTAGAGTACAAAAATCGAAACCCTAAATTCATCCATAATTCTCCTATTTATACTATACAATCGAAACCCTAACTAAATCCCTATAATTCCGCCAGCCAAATCTGCATGGCTATTGGAAGAGATCATGGGGATCTTTTCCCAACTTCCAAAGATGCCGCGACTGGGCTTGGCTGTGTTAGGCTTGTGCTTTTGGGCCCAATTGACCCGGCTGGCGTGTTAGTCCGACCCGGAGAGATTGGGCCATGCCTATCAGATGCCTCCCACCAGTCAGAGCGAGGTAGAAGCTTCGGTTAATAAGAGTAATGCGTGGGTTGATGGGTATGAGTGGTAGTCGAAGTAGAGTTGAAGTAGTAGCGCAGTTCGAGTCAATCCGTGCCGAACTGATCTACCCCCGGGGTAAAAAGATCAACAAGAGGCGAACTGACGTAACCCCGAGGTGAAAGAGTCAACCGGAGTTGAACTAAAGTGACCCCGAGGTGAAAGAGTCAACCGGAGTCGAACTGAAGTACCCCCGAGGTGAAGGTCAATTGGAGTCGAACTGAAGTACCTCCGGGGTGAAGGAGTCAACCGGAGTCGAACTGAAGTACCCCCGGGGTGAAGGAGTCAACCGGATTGAAACACAAAGCTTCCTGGGGAAGGTTAGCTTGATGTGATTGGTGGCACCATCATTGCGCGCGTGGCGCGTGTGTGGCACGCAGGTGCGCAAACCAAGGGCGCGTGTATTGCACGCGCTAATGTGAGCCATGGAATTTGAACAGGCGCAATCTGGGCCGTTGAAACTTTGTATTAGAGGGAAAAAGGAAGTGACAGTTGCACTTTACTCTCATTTGCAATTGCGATAAAAAAACCAGCGTGAAGACGAGAAAGAAAGAAGCAAACTTCTGAAAATTACTCCAACTTCGTGCCTGGATCCTTGAAAAAGCAAGTAAGTATATCTTCATCTTCAGAAAATTCTAGTGTGAGGGTAGTGGGTACTGATGAGAGCCCTATCGATGCTAGACCTCTGCGAATGATATACCTAGAGAGGAGGGAGAGTAGGAAAGTTTATAGGGCTGACTTGAGGGAAATCTGGACACGGGAAGTGAGATTTCCCACTTGTTTAGAGGAGGTGGCCTCGAGGATGCCTCGGGTGACAAAGGCCCAAATCGAGGCGATGGTGCCAAGTTTTTATTTCCCAATAGATTTAGAATACATAATACCCGGACCTAGTGATAGGGCTTGATGTCCACCGAATGGGTTTATAACTGTATATATAGATCACTTGAGGGAGGGTTGAGATTCCCATTGTGGGATTTTATGGTGGAGCTGCTAGGATATTATGGTATAGCATTAGGGCAATTAGCGCCGAATGCCGTGAGGCAAATATTAGGATATATGTTGGTATGTAAGTCCTCGGGGGTAGAGCCCTCCGTAGAATTATTCAGGTACTTCCTCCAGTTTAAATCAATTGGGAAGGGGAAAGGGTGGTGCTCGCTGAACCCTAGGCCGCAAAGAGGGGTTAGGGTGCAGAACCCGAGCAAAGTAGAGAACTGGAAAGTGAAGTTCTTGTATATTAAAGAATCGAGGCCAATCCCGAGGTGGAGGAGGGAGGAGGTGGTAGACGGGGTACCCAAGGGTGTACCGGAGTCGGTTGATGCGTTCGAGCAAGCGGGGACGCTGAAACAAGTGTTCACCGAGGAAGAATTGGAGGAGGCCGGATTGTCCCTCTATTATACAAAGGGACCCGAGGCCAGGACGTCGCTAGCCCCAAGTGAGGGGTCTTTAGCCGGGGCAGAAGTGGAGGGTAGGGATTCTTTTTACATTTGTCTGCAGTTGTTCGAGAATATTGTTTCTAATTTGCTGACCATTTCTTGCAGTGGGACATTTTAAGACTAGCCTCCAAAAGAAGACCTCGGGGAGTGCGCAACAAACTCCTGAAATGGAGAACGTGACCACTCCCAAAAGCACGACCCCCGAGGTCAAGAGAACCTCGGGGAGAATACCCGACGAAGGGACCGAGGAGGTGGTTGCGCGGACGGACACCACCCCAAGGGAGAAGAAGAGGCTGGGGCCTGTACCGACGCCGCCTTCTGTCTCAAAGAGAATGCGGTTGGATCCTACCTCGGAGGTATAGTTGTCATGTGTTTATATACCCTTTTGATGTGCAATGTCTCACAAAGCTTTCTGCAGGGCCAGACAAGAGTAGGGGGCCACGAGGTGTCCGAAATGGAGGAGGTGTGGACCCTGAGCCAAGGGCTCATTGGGTTCGGGCGTCGTCTCCAAAAAGAGGAGACCGAGGCGTTGGGCGAAGAATTGAGGACCCTGCGTAGGGAGTGCGATAAGCTCCGCGCAGAGGCAGCTGAGGCCAAGAGTGGCCAGGTGACGAGCGGGGCAGGGGGCTCGAGGCCGAGAAGGAAGCTGCCCGGCTCAGGAGCGAGGTTGCAGAGATGGCCCTCCTCCGGGGAGAACTGGCCGCAGCTCGTGAGGAGCTAAAGAAGAAAGCGGAGGGCCAGGGGGCGATGCTGAGGGCCTTCGTCGAGAAGCTGTCACAAACGGAGACGTTTGTGAACTTCTTGACAAAATTTGTGGCGGTTGGGGACGTAGCCACGCGCTCAGAAGTGTTGGAGGTGGTAAAGGACGTGTACCCGGAGGTAGACGTCTATAAAAAAGACTTCGGGTACGACTATGCGTCCGTGAGCAATGTTGACGTCGCCTACTATAACACTTTGTCGCGGCTCCCGGAGTGGCCATTGGTGGAGGCACTGGCTCAGAAGGGGAGTATTCTGTTGACGGAAGATGTGGTAGGCTATTCGGTAGACCAGGACGAGGACTTCCTGGGATACCGAATGGGCATGTATGTCCCAGAGCCAAGGCAGAGGGCCTCTCCACCGAGGATTGAGCCCGAGGCGGTTGAACTAGCTCCCCAGGAGGGCGGAGCTCTTTAGCTAACAGCGAACCCGACCGTGGACCCGGCTGCCACTACCTCGGCCGCGGCGGAGGTCAGTTCTCCTCCTACCTTAGGCGGAGACATAGAGTAGGTAGCATTTTTTGTTTGAATTTGTATTTGTAAAAAACACTTGATTTGTAATTGCTGTTTTGCGAACATATGAATGATAAGCTGTTGATATTGTGCCGATGAACTGGAATGTATGCCTTGAGCTTCGAATAGTAATATGTGTTGCATACTGGTGGTCCTATAAGTGTTTTCTGTATATCACGGGTGCAGCAGGAGGACACCGCGGACCTTCACGAGGTCATCAAGAAACTGATGCAGTCAATGAACTGGCTGGAAAGAGAAAGAGATGACCTGAAGATGTTGGTGGTCCCAAGGCTGGAGAAAAGGCTCGCGGTTGCAGAGAAGAAGGTATCCGAGGCCGAAAAGGCAAGAACCGTAGCCGGAGAAAGCCTTGGATCACCAGCTTAAGTACCTGTCCAAATGTGCCGAGGTGGAACGACTCTTTTTCCACTGATAGGTATGGCCCAGTAACTTCGGGTCGGATCAACCCGACCAGAAGCATTTGAGCCCAAAAGAACGAGCCCAGCAACCAAGCCGGCCCAGAAGCGCGCACGGGCCTAGAGCAGCCTAATCGCGGCATATTTGGAAAGTGAGATACCCACGATCTCCTTCCAACTCCCATGCAGATATGGTGGGCGTAATTGTAGGGATTCAGTTAGAGTTTGAATTGAGTAGTATAAATGGCAGAATTGCACTCAGATTTAGGGTTCGCACTTTGTACTCCTAAACTGCAACGTGTAAGATTGAAAGGAATATAGTGAAAAATACCTCGTCCGGTGATATTTTACGCCCGTGGACGTAGATCTCCGGATCAAACCACGTACACCTTGTGTTTAATTTTCTTGCATTGGGTGGCGTTACAAATTGAATTTTACTTCGAGTTCATTGGATAACCGGATTGCGCTTTATCAATTGGCCCCGTCTGTGGGAACGATTCGCAAGAAAGCCCTAGTATACTTTAACGTCATCACAACCGCTATGGTAAATACTCATCGATCTATTAATCCTACCCGGTCCCGTCGTGACCCCCCTGTTGACCAGAATCCACCACCCCGCCAACGAAACCAAGATCCGCCCGCGGAACACGCCAACATGCAGAATCATCCCCCTGCTGATGATCCAGCTCAAGTTAACCCGCCACCTGCCCCCGAGTTATCGCAGGTGCAGCAAGATTTTCTTCAGGAGCTCGCCGCTCTATTTCAAGAATGGAACAATCGGCGCGCTCACTCCGGTGAGCGTGCCAACAATGGCGCCGACCAGGGTGTGAGAAATCCGCCCCGCAATTTATCACGTGAATTGGATGAAGATCCACCTCATCGAGCGAGGCATGATCGTCGTCGACGAAGGACAGTCTCTCCAGCGGATAACCGCAGCTCTAATGGGTCGAGGTCCTGTTATGCCCACGAAGACGTGCATCGCCGTAGACCTGCAGATGCCCCAAAGCGTGCTCGCTTAGACAAATCCCGTGTGTTGGATCCCCTGGAACAAGAGCAAGCTCAATTTGCTTCGGAACTTGACAAAGTGTTGGGCCTCGATGCTGATGGGGAAATCATTACCCCGTTCTCCGAGGAGATTCTTGCTACCCCACTCCCCGAGGGGTTCAAGCTTCCTCCCGTATCTGTCTACAACGGCATCGGGCATCCCAGTAATTTTCTGAACGCCTTCAAATATGCTATGTTCGACCGCAATTGTACACCTCACCAATTGTGTAAGGTGTTTCCTGAGTATCCCCAGGATGAAGCTAGACTTTGGTTCGATTCTTTGCCCCGGGGCAGCGTAACCTCTTTTCGGGATCTCGCCGAATAGTTTTGGGCGCGTTTTCATACGCGAGCAAAACCCATGGCCACCTTGGCCGACCTCATGAATATGGAACAACGGGATGGGGAAACTGTTACCCAATTTCTCGATCGCTTCACGGCAGAGAGCCTTAAGGTGGGAAGCCGGTCTAACGATGTTATTATCAATGCTTTTATGAATGGCCTTCGCCCCAGGCCTCTTTACACCGAGCTTGTTCGAAACCCTCCTACTACGACCCGGGCTTTTTTCAGCATTGTATGCAGGTTCGCGAAGGCTGAGGAGCAAACCCGTCGTAAGCGCAAGAAGCATGCCAGCAAGTGGCAACCAGATAAAACGCTAGCCGGGACCAGTACCCGGCCTAGTGCCTTATGTCGTCTAAGCAGAGGACGTTTGGAACCTCACGAAGGTATCCCCCAACTTACTCCGCTTACAAAATCAAGAGCGGAAATTCTTTCCGTTCACAAGAACGATCTGTGACCGTGCCCGCGGATGACTGCTCCGGCAGAAAAGCGTAACCGCGACAAATGGTGTGCGTACCACCATGACCATGGACATGAAACCGAGGAATGTCGAGAGCTTGGGAAAGAAATCGAAGATTGTTTAAAGAGGGGTTTCTTACGGCAGTATGTCGCTCGAACTGAAGTTAGGCCTCGGTCAAACCAAAATGGAGGTTCGCAACAAAGCCGCGGAGGCTACAATGACCGAGGTCCACGACAAAACAGGCCGCAATGGCAGAATAACAGGCCTGGATACAACAACTATGCGCGGTAGGACTAGGGAAGCCGTCAACAACCCCACTTGTTGCCGTAACTGCCTCCTCATGGAGGACCCGAAGACAATCCACCCACTCACGTCATAAATGTGATCTATGGGGCCATCCCCACCGAGGCTTCCCGAAGTGCCTTGAAAGCGGAAGCGCGCAGGCCTCCTCCCGAGGAGTCGCGCCACAAACGCTTCCACCAATTTGAAACCGTAAGTTTCACCAACGAAGATCCTGTTCCCGAACTCACCCCACATACTGACGCAATCGTATTCGACATAGCTGTAGCTAATGTTACGATAAAGCGGGTTTTCGTCGACAACGGAGCCGCAGTTAGCGTCATATTCGCCGACTGTTTTCAGAAAATGGGCATTCCTCGTGTCCAACTCCGACCGGCCCCCGGGCCGTTACAGACCTTCACCCAGGGTGAGGTCCGACCTGAAGGAGTCATCAACCTTCCTGCTTCGCTTGGAACTTATCCCGCCATAAAAACCATCTTCGTTGATTTCTATGTGGTCAATTCCCTATCTCCATACAACATGATTTTAGGGCGAGACTGGCTCACCCCGGCGAAGGCCGTTTGTTCCACATACCATCTCGCACTGAAATTCCCAACACCCCATGGCGCGGTTGCTATCCGTGGCAACCAACGGGTTTCTAAGGAGTGCATGTACGTGGCACTTAAAAAGACAACAAAGGTTCCTCCTAAGCCTCAGTTTCAAGTAGCCACCTCCGCACCCACCTTGGATTCGGCTGTATCACTCGGGGACAACACTGTTAAGGTGCCGCTAGACCCGGCCAAGCCAGAGCAGACTGTTACAGTCGGCGCTGTGGACACACCATTGTTGCATAACGCCATCATCTAGACCTTGCGAGAATATTCGGAAGTTTTCGCGTGGTCTCCCTTGGATATGCCGGGGGTCTCTCCGGACCTCATCACTAACAAGTTAAACATTGATCCCAGCGTGAAGCCCATACAACAAAAACGGAGGAAATTTGCTCCGGAGAGGAACGCAGCCATGCGAACCGAAGTACAACAGCTCCTAGATGCAGACATCCTGTTTGAAGTGCACTATCCTTCCTGGCTTTCTAATCCCTTGATGGTGACTAAGTCCAGCGGGGCATGAAGAATATGTGTAGATTTCTCTGACCTCAATAAGCATTGCCCAAAGGATTGTTATCCTTTGTCCTCCATTGACCTAAAAGCCGAGGCTATCATGGGGCACAAGGCACTTTGCTTTTTGGATTTATACAAGGGGTACCATCAAATTCATATGGATCACCGCGATGCCCTCAAAACAGCCTTTATCACTGACTTCGAGTGCTTTGCCTTCAAGAAAATGCCTTTTGGGCTCAAGAATGCGGGAGCCACTTACCAGCGCCTTATGGACCACATCTTCCGAGATCAAATCGGTCGAAATGTTGAGGTATATGTTGACAATCTTGTTATTAAAAGTACCTCTGATACTACATGTGTACAAGATATTGCTGAAACGTTAAGCACGTTGCGACGTTATAATTTACGCCTCAATCCGGCAAAATGCACTTTCGGCATTGGCTCAGGAAAGTTTTTAGGCTATGTGGTCTCACAGCAAGGTCTCCAGGCCAATCCGGCCAAGATTAGAGATGTATTGGATCCGCAGCCGCCGAAGACAGTAAAGGAAGTTCAGCGCCTTACCGGTGGTCTTGCGGCCTTAAATCGTTTTCTATCTAAGGCCGCGGAGCGTGAGCTTCCATTTTTCAAAATTTTTGCATCAGGCAAAGAAATTTTGAGTGCACTCCGCAGTGCACCGAGGCCTTGGAGGCTTTAAAGCAACACATCAAGTAGTTGCCCACTATGTCTGCCCCTCTCCCCGGAAAACCCCTCTACGTATATTTAGCATCTGCCGAGGAGGAAATTAGCGCGGTTCTCGTACGCGAAGCTCATGGAAGTCAGCACCCCGTATATTTTATGAGCCGAGCACTCCAAGGGGCGGACACTCGGTACTCCGTGATAGAAAAATCAGTGCTGGCTCTCGTCATGGCGGCTCGTCGCCTGCGGCCCTATTTCCAAGGGCGTGATATCCGAGTTCTCACTAATCACCCCGTTCGCCAAATTCTCGTCAAGCCCGATGTGTCCGAGCGCTTTGCTAAGTGGGCCATCGAACTGGGAGAGTATGATATTCAATTTCTACCTCGCCGAGCCATCAAGGGTCAAGCCCTTGCGGATTTTTTGGTCGAGGCACCATTTGTTGACCCCGGTCCGGCTGTGCATGACGCTGATTCTAACCGCACCGATCTCGACGCTAAAGCCTGCAAGTGGCAGTTATATATGGATGGTGCCTCTGCGACCCGAGGCAGTGGCGCTGGGGTCCTTCTCATTGGCCCCGATGGCGTTGAAATCAGATATGTCTTGCGATTTAAGTTCAAGGTCACTAACAATGAAGCGGAATATAAGGCAGTCCTTGCTGGGCTCCGGCTCGCTCAATCTTTTGCAGCCTCGCACCTTCAGCTTTTCACGGATTCCGAAGTGGTTTCTAGTCAAATCAAAGGCACCTATGCAGCAAAAGATGATACATTGAAAAGGTACCTCGCTATGACACTCAAACTTTTGTCCACTTTTGCTTCGGTTGATATCCAGCAGGTGTCTTGCAAAGAAAATGTTCAAGCTGATGCTCTCAGCAACATGGCCTCCGCGGTCCCTACTAACATGTCTCCGGACATCATCGTCGAAGATGCAGTTCATCCTTCCATTCATAAGGCCACAGTCTCCGTATTGACTGAGAGCAGTCCCAATTGGATGACCCCGATCATCCATTATCTCTGGGATGGTACGTTGCCGGATGATAAATTACAAGCTCGGCGGATAGTTCTTAAGGCCCCTAAGTATGCACTCCATGGTGGGATCTTGTATCACCAGTCGTACTTACAACCGAGTCTTCGTTGCCTTGACCCTGATCAGGCTGGTCACGTTCTCCGCGAATTTCACGAGGGGGCCTGTGCCAGCCATATTGGCTCGCGGACGTTGGCCAAGAAAGTTCTTCGGTGGGGGTACTACTGGCCCATATTGTTTAATGATGCCCATGACTTGGTAACCAAGTGTGACAAGTGTCAGCGACACTCTCGAGTGAAGCATTTACCACAAACTGAGCTCACTGGCATACAAAGTGCCTGGCCATTTATCCAGTGGGGAATTGATATTGTGGGCCCGTTTCCAGTCGCTCCGGGGGGACTAAAATTTCTTATGGTAGCCGTTGATTACTTCACCAAATGGGTTGAAGCCGAGCCCCTCACAAGTGTCAGAACATCTTGAAGTGTGTCTGGCGAAATATCATATGTCGCTTCGGCATCCCGAGCGCCATTATCTCAGATAATGGCAAACAGTTTGTCAATGATCCCTTCCGGTCATGCTGCGAAGAGATGCACATCAAACAAATTTTCACTTCGGTCGCTCACCCTCAAGCCAACGGCCAAGTTGAAGTAACCAATCGCACACTGCTTAATGGTTTGAAGAAATGCTTAGATCAGGCTAAAGGTCTCTGGGCCGAGAATCTTCCGCAGGTTCTTTGGGCCTATCGCACCACGCCGCACACCTCAACCGTAGAAACCCTCTACAGCCTCATTTATGGTTTCGAGGCTGTCATTCCTGCGGAAATCGGGGTACCTAGCCCCCGCCTTGTTACTCTAGATCCCGAAGCTAACAATGATGCTCTCCGTGCTAACTTAGACGAGCTCGAATATCATCGCGATCAATCTTTCATTCAGCAAGCTAAATGTAAGCAACGAGCAGCTCAGTATCACAACCTCTGGGTTAGGGGTACTCAGTTTAACATCGGAGACCTAGTACTCCGGCTCAACTCTACCAGCAAGGCTGCCCCCGAGGGTAAACTGCATGCCGCCTGGGAAGGGCCTTACCGTGTCGCTGCTGCGCATGACTCCGGGTGCTATTAGTTAGCACATCTAGATGGTACTCCGATTCCCCGAACATGGCATGTTGCCAATCTGAGGCGTTTTTATCTATGAGTACCGATGGCCAAGTATCGTTTCAGCCTTTACATTCCTTGTACATTATTTTTATTCCCGTACTATCACATCTTCTTGTTTATGAATTCTCTTGTATTTTTTAATTGTTCCGACAATTACTTTGAATAAAGTTTTTACTTTACAAATCTTGCTATACTTTTTTCTATGCTACGGGGACGTCCTAGCTTAGACTTATTATTATTTGTCTCCGGACACATTGATCTCTCGCCCGATCCATCCGGAGAGATCAACATTTCGTCCCCGGACTTATATTTCCTTTCGTCCGTTTAACCAGAGAGGTCCTTAACTCCCGCCCGATCCGTCCGGGAAGATTCTTTGCCTTGTTTCTCTCCCAGGCATTGTTTACATATTATGCTCCCGAGTACAAATTAAAGTAATTACACTTGCATTATGATCAAAAGTTAATCACTTTTCTTTCAACATACATATCAAAACATATCAAAATATTTCTACCATTTTACTCCCCACAAAGGATTCTTTACATATCTGCATACATGGCTACAACAAGTAAGCATTATTTTCGGCCTCCGAGCCAATACTCTGTGCTCCGGCGTTGAGACCCGACCCGGGGGCTACTCCGCGTCCTCCGGGATCTGGAGGCTCCTCGGCTCTGAGATCCTGATCTTTCCTTGCTTTGACTTCCTCTGCGCCGAGGACTCACTCTCGGCACTGGCCTTGGAACGTCACCCCCCGCTCTGCCCCGAGGACTCGGGTGAGACGCTGGTCTCGAAGTCTTAGCCCATTCCGTGGGATCCTATTCCGCGGGGTCCATCACCTCGATCTCCTCGGCTAGCTTCTCAACCTCCTCCTCAGCAACATATACTGGGGCCTCCTCGACAGCAGTCACCGGGGTCGGCTCCTGGATTACGATCCCTTTGCCTTTCCCCGCCGCCCTCTTTTTACTCCTCCGTGGCACTTTCGCGATCTCTTGGCCCCGGTTGGAGCTTGCAATATATTCTTCGGCAGTGTGCCGCCACCTACCGTGTCCTCTTAGACGCTCGTACATGTTTAAACGTAATTCAAGTACTTCCCGCTTTCTTACAAGCTCGGAAGCCTCCGCAGGGCCGGCCGTCATCAGTGACGAAATTTCGCCTTGGATTTCGGTGATCCGTTCCTCGACCTCTTCAAAAATCAGCAGGCCGTACTCCGTCAATATACGTTCGTATTCCCTTTGATGGATAATGACGTGGTCTAGTTCGGCAAAGGTCGACAAGTATTTCAGCTCCCGGTCTCTCGCCTTTTCCGCGGCCTTGGCTTTTGCTTCTTCAGCCTCTTTGGCTCTTCTCTCCGCTATGGCTACCCTCCTCTCCAACCGAGGAACCACTTCTTTTTGCAGGTTATCCTTTTCTCCGCGGAACCAGGCTAACGACTGCATAAGTTTCTTTATTGTCTCGTGAAGCTCCCCGGTATCTTCCTGATCGCAGCACACAATCAGTACTGCCACACACTCCCAAATCATCACAAAGCAATAACTCATAGTATGGACAAAAATCGACTTCATATTCAAAACAGAAATGGAGCATACATTGTCAGCGGTTTTTACATCAGAATTACAAATTGTTCCTATCCTCTACTATATAGAAAAGGCATCAAAATTGCGGGGAACGACTGACCTCCCCCTCTTCGGTTCTTTCAACTGCCTCCAGCACCTCCTCCTCGACCTCGTGCTCTCCCGCCGGCAGCTCTCCGATCACCCCTGCCACATCTTCCGCTACCTCCGCGGTGATCTCCATGCGCGGAGGTGGATCCTTGTCTCGAGGCTCCTGGATGAATTCACCACGGCGGAAGGCCAGGAACTCTTGGTCTTGGTCCGCATGGCAGGCGGTGATCTCTTCGGCACTCAGGATCTTCTTTTTCTCCGCCAGTGCCTTCACCAAGGGCCACTCCGGGACACGAGCTAGTGTATTGTAATACGCCTCCTCCACGGCTGCCACGGCGTTGAAATCGTATCCGAACTCGGGACGGTAAACATCCACGTTCGGATAGATTTCCTTGACTTTCTCCAACAGCACTGATCGTGTGGCCGTATCCCCGACCGCGACGAAGTTATTCTGATAGTCGAGAAAGGTGCTCGTCCGAAATAACTTTTCGACAAAAGCCTTCAGCACCGCCTCCTGACCGTCCACCACAGCTGCTTCCCGGGCCTTCATCTTCGCCCGCAGTTCGGCTGCTTCGCCGCGGAGAGCCCCGGCCTCTGCCTCCACCTCGCGCAGTCGCGCCACCTCCTTCTCCACCAAGGCAGCTCTCTTACGAGCCTCAGACAAGTCATGCGTTAACCTGTCATTTCGGGCACGCAACTGCCTCACTGCCTCGGCCAGCTCTTCCTTGGCCTCTCTCTCACTCCTCCGGCCGAGATCCATGATCCCCTGTGCCAACCGTAGAAGCTCCTTGGCATCTGGCCCCTCCAAGCCCAACACACTTATGGGCCCTTGCCCCTTAACACACAAAAACTAAAACCAACATCAGAAACATAAAGAGAATTTAAGCCGCAGTCTTTCACCCCGGCAGAAGGTTATAGATGCTTTACCTCGGCGTTCTGCTCCGTCCGGAGTCTTTTGGTCGTTCCCGGAGGAGTGACAGATGGTTCCGACCTCCTCTTTGTTCCTGGGGTTGTCCCCGCCGCCACAACACCCTCCTCCGTCCCCGCTGACGTCCTACTTCTAGGCGCTACTTCGGTCACCGCTCCCTTCTTCATTGCCGCCGCGGGCACCACGGGGCATCCAGTAGACTCCTTTCCGAAGCGTCCCACTACAAAACAAAAATTTGTGGTTAATCCTGTACACATTGCAGTATATTATGCAGTTTTAAGAGTTCCTACCCTCCTCGGCAGCCCCGGCTTCCGACTCCTGCCCCCGGGTGGATACCCCCTCTGCTCCGCCCGAGTAATACGGGCTTAATCCTGCCTCCTCAAGCTCCTCCTTGGTGCAGAGGGTCTGGAACGTACCTACAGTACGGAACTGCCTAACTACCTCCGTCTCCGGCTCCGGCTCCGCCACCGGGGCATTATCTAACACCTCCTCCCTCCTCCACCTCGGGAGGGCCAGCCCCGTCTTCACATAAATAAATTTCTCCTTCCATCCCTCCACCTTGCTTGGGTTTTGCACCTTAAACCCACCTCGGGCCCGACGACTAAAGGAGTACCAACCTTTTGATTTCCCCAAGGCCTTCAGTTGGAAGAAAAACCTAAACAACTCTACGTTTGGTTCTATCCCGGCATTTTTACATACCACGGTGAACCCGACAAATTGCCTCACGGCATTGGGCGTTAATTGACTCAGGGCAATGTTGTAATATCTCAGCAGCCGTACAACGATGCCCCAAAGAGGGAATCTTATTCCTATTTTCAGATGATCTATATATACGCTAATGAAGCCCTTCGGCGGACAACAAGCTCGGTCACTAGGCTCCGGCACTATGTATTCTAAATCAAACGGGAAGAAAAAGGTTAGAATTAGGTTTTCTATTTGCACTCGCGTTATCCGCAGTGCCACCGCGGCCACCTCGAAATCCTCCTCCATACATTCACCAAACCCTACCACCCGGGTGTCGGACTCCATGAAATCTGCCCTATATACCATCCTATTCACTCGTCTTTCTGGAATAATATAACGTAGAGGACGTACATCTAACGGGGCTTTATCGGTTCCTACCTCCCTAAGTGAAGATGAATACGATGAAGAAGACATACTTACTTGGTCTTGGTTTGAGATGATTCACAAATGCATAGATGAATCCCCTTTTTTCCAGCTCTCTGTAACTTGCAATTTGCAAATGAGGAAGATGAAGTTTATTGTGCAAACATTCTATATATATACTCCTGCATCAACGGCTCAGATCTGGCCTTTTCAGATTTCTCGTCTCAGATTTGCGTGTGGTGGTCACGCGCGTTACAGTTACCAAGGCGCGTGGGAGACACGCGTCTTGGAAATCTCAAACGCGTCACTTCACATCCCTCTTTCTAATGATGGCGCCGCCAATCACATCAACCTCATTCTTCCCCAGGAAGTTTTGCGCCTCACTCCGGTGTTCCCTTCACCTCGGGAAAATTCAGTTCGATCCCGCTTAACCTCATTACCCCGGGGGTACTCTAATTCGGGCTCGGTCGACCCTATCGCCCCGGGGTTACTTCAGTCCGGATCATGTCCACCCCGTGACCGCGGAATACTTCAGTTTGGTCAAGTTTGGTCTTTGCAGAGCCCATCACTCCAGGTATGTATCATCTCGGCTCCGGTCGATTCTCGGACCCTAGGGGTACTTCAGCTCGACAAAGGCAGCATCCCTTCTAGTTCGCCACATCGTTGCATCGCTCAACCTTGGCACTTGTTATACCTAGCCTTACTTTAACCGCAGCTCCTACCTCGCTCCGGCTGGTACGGGGCATCTGAGAGGTATGGCCCAGTAACTTCGGGTCGGATCAACCCGACCGAAGCAACTGAGCCCAGAAGAACAAGCCCAGCAACCAAGCCGGCCCAGAAGCTCGCACGGGCCTGGAGCAGCCCAATCGCAACATATTTGGAAAGTGAGATACCCACGATCTCCTTCTAACTCCCATGCAGATATGGTGGGCGTAATTGTAGGGATTTAGTTAGGGTTTGAATTGAGTAGTATAAATGGCAGAATTGTACTCAGATTTAAGGTTCGCACTTTGTACTCCTAAACTGCAACGTGTAAGATTGAAAGGAATATAGTGAAAAACACCCCGGCCGGTGATATTTTACGCCCGTGGACGTAGATCTCCGGATCGAACCACGTACACCTTGTGTTCTTTAATTTTCTTGCATTGGGTGGCGTTACAAATTGAATTTTACTTCGAGTTCATTGGATAACCGGATTGTGCTTTATCATCCACCAAAGAAAATACGAGCGAATATTGTCGCAGTTCGGCCTACTAACTTTCGAGGAGGTTGAAGAGCGAACGGCCGAAATCCAAAAGGAAATTGTCGTACTGATGGAGGCCGGTCACACCAACTCCTCCGAGCTGATTAGGAAGCGGGAGGTGTTAGAAATACTCCTCAGCATGTACGAGGGCTTAAAAGGCCGCAGAAGGTGGCGTCGTACGGCGGAGGAGAATATTGCCAGCTCCAGCCGGGGGAACTCCTTGAAAGCTCCTCGGAGAGGTAAAAAGGGCTTGGTGAAAAAATCGACCGGAGTTATAATCCGAGAACCGAGCCCGGTAGTGGTCGCCGAGGAGGAGGTTCAAAAACTGGCCGAGGAGATCGAAGTAATGGCCCCCGCAGAGTGGGATCCTATGGAATGGGCTAATACTTCAAGCCCAGCTCGACAACCAAGTCCCTATCCGCAAAGAGGCCATCAATCAAGTCCTTGCACTCGAGGAGGCCAGAGTAGGGAGAGGACCGGAGCCCAGTTCCGGGTTGCTTCCAGATCCCGGAGGACACGAAGAAGCTCCCGGGGCGGATCTCAGCGCCGAAGTGCTGACTATTGGTTAGGTGGTAATAGTTAGATAGGGTGGTTATATTGTAAAATTTCTTTGTAAATAAAACTGTAGTGAAAATAAATGACATGTATAATGAGTTCTTTTTTGTAAATAGATAGAGTAAAGATCTATTTGAGCATGATGCAATTTTCTTTTAAATGTGTTGATACTGCGTGATGCAAATAATGTAGTAGTTAGTACTCGGGAGTATTAGATGTAGATAAGCCCTTGTTCGGAAACAAGGCATAGGACTCCCCGGACGGATCAGGTGGGAGTTAATGTTTGCATAATAACAAAGTTATTGACCTCTCCGGATAAATCAGGCGAGATGGAATATATGTCCGGGGACTAAGCTTATGGTCTCTCTGGACGGATCAGGCGAGAGACCAATGTGTCTAGAGACGAGTAACAATTTGTCACAATAAATATGTGAGTATTCGAGGCCGGGGCGTCCCCGCGGCGTAGAAGGGAAGCAATGTATATATTGGAAGGAAAAATTGTTATTCATTACCATTGTCGGAACATTTGAAGGATACAAATATGAACTTGAAACTTAAAGTACCATGTTACGAAAGTAAAAGTATGTACAAAAAATGCAAAGGAAGAATAAGTACTTGTAAAGGGAAATTATAGATAGAAACGCCGCAGATTGCTAACGTGCCAGGTGCGAGGCATCGGTGTGCCATCCAAATGCTCTAACTGGTAGCTCCCAGAGGCGTGAGCCGCAGTGACGCGATAAGGCCCTTCCCAGGTGGCATGCAGTTTGCCCTCGGGGGCAACTTTGCTGGCAGAATTTAACCGGAGTACAAGGTCTCCGACCTGGAACTGCGTACCCCCAACCCAGAGGTTGTAATACTGAGCCACTTGTTGCTTGCATTTAGCTTGTCGGATGAAAGACTGCTCGCGACGATGTTCAAGCTCGTCCAAGTTGGTACGGAGTGCTTCTTCGTTAGCCTCGTGATCGAGGTGTAAGAGTCTAGGGTTGGGAACTCCCACCTCGGCGGGAATGACAGCTTCAGATCCATAGGTGAGGCTATATGGAGTCTCCCCGGTGGAAGAATGCGGTGTTGTGCGGTAAGCCCAGAGAACTTGCGGAAGATTTTCGGCCCAAAGACCCTTGGCTTGATCAAATCGCTTCTTCAGGCTGTTAACCAGAGTACGGTTTGTGACTTCGACCTTGCCATTAGCTTGAGGGTGAGCTACCGAGGTGAAAACTTGCTTGATGTGCAACTCCTCGCACCAGGACCGAAAGGGATCATTTGCAAATTATTTTCCATTGCCACATATAATGGCACTTGGAATGCCAAAACGGCATATGATATTACGCCAAACAAATTTTAGGATATTTTGTCCAGTGATGGCCGTAAGGGGCTCGGCTTCGATCCATTTGGTAAAATAATCCACAGCAACCACGAGAAATTTCAATCCCCCCGGAGCAACTGGGAACGGTCCCACGATGTCGATTCCCCACTGTATGAACGGCCAGACACTTTGTATGCCAATGAGTTCGGTTTGTGGCAGGTGTTTCACTCGGGAGTGCCGCTGACATTTGTCACACTTTGACACCAAATTGTGGGCATCATTAAACAAGGTGGGCCAGTAGTATCCTCACCGGAGTACTTTCTTGGCCAACGTCCGTGACCCAATATGACTTGCACATGCCCCCTCGTGAAATTCCCGAAGAATATAGTCGACCTGGATCGGGCCGAGACATCGGAGGCTCGGCTGCAGGTATGACTGACGGTATAGGATCCCGTCATGTAGTGTATACTTTGGTGCTTTCAGAAGTATCTGCCAAGCGAGTAACTTATTTTCAGGCAAGGTGCCATCTCGAAGATACTGGATGATCGGGGTCATCCAGTTGGGATCGGCCTCAGCCACAACAGAGATCACCTGCTCACCAATCGAAGGGTGGGTAGCTTCTTCGACAATTATGTCCGGAGACACATTTGATGGGACCGCGGAGGCCATTTTACTAAGTATATCAGCTTTAACATTTTCTTGGCGGGGTATCTGCTGGACGTTAGTCGAAGCAAATGTTAACAAAAGCTTATGAGTTAAAAAAGCCAGATATCTTTTCAATGTATCATCTTTTGCCGCGTATGTGCCCTTGATCTGGCTAGATACCACCTCGGAGTCGGTGAATAGCTGGATATGCGAAGCTCCGAAGGTTTGAGCGAGCCGGAGCCCAGCAAGGACTACCTCGTACTCCGCCTCGTTGTTGGTCACTTTAAACTCAAAACGCAAGACATATTTAACTTCGACGCCATCAGGACCAATGAGAAGAATCACGGCACCACTGCCTCGGGTTGCAAAGGCGTCGTCCACGTATACACACCACTTGTTGGCTTCGGCTTCGGGGTCGGCGTGGGGTATGGGCTTAGCACATGTGACTGATTCGGGGTCATCGAATGGAACTTCAACCAGAAAATCTGCAAGAGCTTGACCCTTGATGGCTCGGCGAGGTAGAAATTGTATATCATGTTCCCCGAGCTCGATTGCCCACTTGGCCAAATGCCCCGACACATCGGGCTTGGTAAGAACCTGACGAACAGGTTGATTTGTTAGGATCCGGATAGCATGCCCTCGAAAGTAGGGACGCAGGCGGCAGGCCGCCATAATTAAGGCCAAGACTATTTTTTCAGCTACAGAGTATCGGGTCTCCGCCCCCTGTAGTGCTCGGCTAACGAAGTACACGGGTTGTTGACTTCCATGATCCTCGCGGACGAGAGCCGCACTAATGGCTTCTTCGGCGGAGGCCAAATATACATAGAGTGGCTCTCCGGGGAAAGGCGCGGACATAGTAGGCAACTGGTTGATGTGTTGTTTTAGAGCCTCAAAGGCTTCGTTGTACTGCAGAGTCCATTCAAATTTCTTTGCTTGGCGCAAAATTTTGAAGAAAGGAAGCTGGCGCTCCGCTGCCTTGGACAAAAAACGGTTTAGAGCGGCGAGGCCGCCGGTTAGAAGATTCAACACATCCCTAATCTTGGCTGGGTTGGCCTGGAGACCGTGCTGTGAAACCATATACCCCAGAAATTTTCCTGACCCAACGCCAAAGGTACACTTGGCGTGATTAAGGCGAAGACTATAGCGCCGCAACGTGTTCAATGTCTCGGCAATGTCCTGCACACATGTTGTAGGGGAAGGACTCTTAATAACGAGGTCATCGACATATACCTCAACATTGCGGCCAATTTGGTCTCGGAAAACGTGGTCCATGAGGCGCTGATTGGTGGCTCCGGCATTTTTTAGTCCGAAGGGCATTTTCTTGAAAGCAAAGCATCCGAAATCAGTGATGAAAGCGGTTTTGATGGCATCTCGGCGGTCCATGTGGATTTGGTGATATCCCTTGTACAAATCCAAAAAGCAAAGCACCTTATACCCAGTAATGGCCTCCGCTTTTTGGTCAATAGATGGTAAAGGATAGCAATCCTTTGGGCAGTATTTGTTAAGGTCAGAAAAATCAACGCACATCCTCCAAGCCCCACTGGACTTCGTCACCATAACCGGATTAGAATGATAGGATGGATAATGAACTTCAAATAGGATGTCGGCATCCACGAGTTGTTGAACCTCAGTTCGGATAGCTGCATTTCTTTCTGGGGAAAACTGCCGACGCTTTTGCTGAAATGGTTTCACATTAGGGTCAATGTTCAACTTATGAGTGATAAGGTCGGGAGAGACTCCCGGCATATCCAGGGGAGACCAAGCAAAGACTTCGGAATATTCCCGTAGTGTTTGGATGATGGCATTGTGCAACAACGGTATGTTCACGGCGCCTACTGTAACAGTTTACTCTAGCTTAGCAGGATCGAGTGACACCTCGGCAGTATCATTTCCAAGTGAGTCAGATGAACCCGGGGTAGGTTCTGGGGTAGTTATTTGAAATTGAGGCTTAGGAGGAGCCTTGGTTGTCTTCTTGAGTGCGACATACATGCACTCATTGGAGATTCTTTGATTGCCACGGATGGCAACCTCTCCATGGGGTGTAGGAAACTTTAATGCTAGATGATATGTGGAACATATAGCCTTTTCCGGATTGAGCCAATCCCGGCCAAGAATCATGTTGTATGGAGATGGAGAGGTGACCACATAGAAATCGACAAAGATGGTTTTTATCTCTGGATATGTGCCAAGCGACGCGGAGAGATTGATAATCCCCTCGGGTTGGACCTCTACCAGAGTGAAGGTCTGCAATGGCGCGGGGGCAGGTCTAAGTTGTTCGCGAGGTATGCCCATCTTCTGGAAACAGTCAGAAAATATGACACTAACGGCGGCGCCATTGCCGACAAAGACTCGCTTTATGGTGATATTGGCCACGGCCATGTCAATGACTATGGCATCGGTGTGAGGGGTGAGCTCGGGAACAGGGTCATCTTCGGTGAAGCTCACTATTTCAGATTTGTGGAAACGCTTGTGGCACGGCTCCTCGGAAGGACGCCTTCGTGCTTCGGCTTTAAGGGCACTTCGGGAAGTCCCTGTTGGCATGGCGCCATAGATTACATTTATGATCCCGTGGACTACATGATTCGGTGGGTTGTCTCCGGGTCCTCCATGTGGTGGTGGCGGTGGCAACAACTGGGGTTGTTGCGGTTGATTGTGTTGACGGTTACCATGATCTTGTCTTGGGTAATTGGTATACCCCGACCTGTTGTTCTGCCATGGGGGTTTGTTTCGTCTTGGACCTCGGTCGTTATGACCTCCCCGACTTTGTTGTAGACCTCCGTTTTGGTTCGACCGAGATCTGTCTTCGGTCCGAACTATGTATTGTCGGAGGAAGCCTCGCTTCAAACAGCCCTCAATTTCTTTACACAGCTCGCGACATTCTTCAGTGTCGTGTCCATGATCGTGATGATACGCACACCACTTCTCACGGTTACGCTTCTCTTCCGGAGCAGTCATTCATGGGCACGGCCGTAAATCATTCTTGTGAATAGAAAGTATTTATGTCCTTGATCGTCGTGTAAGGGGTGTGAGTTGAGGGACCTCACTGCGAGATTCCAACCTACCTCTGTTCAATCGACTGAAGGCACTGGGCCGGGTAGTAGTCCCGACCTGCATTTTGTCTGGTTGCTTCTTGGTAGTATGTTTCTCCCGTTTACGACGAGTTTGCTATTCGGCTTTGATGAACCTACTGACGGTGCCAAACAGAGCCTGGGTAGTGGTCGGAGGGTGTCGCACTAGCTCCGTGTAGAGCGGTCCGGCTCGGAGGCCATTCATGAAGGCGGTGATAATTACATCATCAGATCGGCTGCCTACTTTCAGGCTTTCTGCAGTAAAGCGCTCAAGAAACTGGGTAACGGTCTCCCCATCTCGCTGCTCTAGGTTCATGAGATTAACCAAACTGGCCATAGGTTTTTCTCGTGTATGGAAACGGGCCCAAAACTATTCGGCAAGATCCCGGAAAGAGGTAACACTGCCTCGAGGCAAGGAATCAAACCAAAGTCTAGCCTCATCTTGAAGGTACTCGAGCAACACTTTGCACAGTTGATGTGGCGTGCAACCTTGATTGAACATAGCATACTTAAAGGCGCTCAGGAAGTTACCTGGGTCTCCGGTGCCGTTGTAGACGGATACTGGCGGGAGTTTAAACCCTTCGGGAAGTGGAGTAGAAAGAATCTCCTCGGAGAATGGGATGATTATCTCCCCATCAGCATCAAGGCCCAATACCTTGTCAAGCTCGGCGGCAAATTGAGCCTGCTCTTGTTCCAAAGGATCGAGTACACATGACCTTTCCAAGCGAGCCTGTTTTGCCGCATCTAGAGGTTGGCGGCGGTCTGCGTCCTCGTGATCAAAATAACGGGGCCTTGAACCATTAGAACTCCTGTTCTCCCCAGGCGATACTACCGCTGTCGGCGGCGATCATTCCTGGCTCTGTGAGGCGGATATTCATCAAGGGCGCGAGATCGATCACGGGGTGGATGTCCTGCCACCTGGTTAATGCCATTGTCAGCGCGCCCACCGGAGTCAGCGCGCTGATTATACCATTCTTGGAATAGGGCGGCGTGTTCCCGAAGAAAGGCTTGCTGTGCCTGCAGTAGTTCGGGGGCTGGTTGAGGGTCAACCTGTGCTGGCGCATTAGCGGGTGTGAGGTGCTGCGCGTCAATTTGATCCGCAGGTAGATCCTGAATCTGTTGACGTGGCAACGGAGGATTTTGATCCATGGGGGGATTACGACGAGATCGGATTGGTTAGCTGATTGGCGAGTGTTCACCATGACTAACGTAAAGCAAGTTCGAATGATGCTAGGGTTTGCGGTGGGTTGGGTTCCCACAGACGGTGCCAATTGATAATGCCGAAAATCGGATACCAAATGAATCACAATCACAATGATAATCCCAAAACAATTAAAGAGCGCAAGAACTCGAATGACACAAAGATTTACGTGATTCGATCCGGAGATCTACGTCCACGGGAGAAGGCAATAACTTTCTGGGGTGTTTTCACTATACTTCTTTCAATTTCGGAGTACAATTTTGCAAGTAGTCACTCTAGAGTACAAAAATCGGAACCCTAAATTCATCCACAATTCTCCTATTTATACTATACAATCGAAACCCTAACTAAATCCCTATAATTCCGCCAGCCAAATCTGCATGGTTATTGGAAGAGATCATGGGGATCTTTTCCCAACTTCCAAAGATGTCGCGACTGGGCTTGTGCTTTTAGGCCCAATTGACCCGGCTGGCGTGTTAGTCTGACCCGGAGAGATTGGGTCATACCTATCAAATTGCAACCTATACTATGATATTATACAAGTTGCAACTAAACTTCTTTTAAATAAGTAAAATTAACCAACTAGAACTATATGTTTTTTAGACTTTGTAACCTAAACAATACTGAGTCACATTAACCAATCTCAATTATGCCTTCTTCTTTTTTCTGTTTTTCACGTTTTGCAACCTAGGCAATTTTTGTTTTAACATTAATCAGTGTATATATATATTTAAATGAATATACTATTTACATTATAAATTTATAATTTAATTGAAAATTTTCAACATATATGAAAGTATTAAGAAACATTGGAGCACTCATATGGTTTATTTTGTTATTCCAACTATTGAATTATTTTGTTATTCAAACTATTGAACAACTTTTGAATTTTATTTTGTTAATTTGTTATTCTTTGTAAAATACCAAGTAAAGTACTAAAACTTGCAAATAAGATTTTTTAAAAGGAGATAGTTATAGTTAGAATTTAAAACTTTATTTAGATAACTTTAAATATTTAATGTAAAACGGAAAAAATTAAAGAAAAATAAATTTCTTATAACATTATCCAGTTTATTTTATTTATTAATATGAGTTGATAGTTAGATATTTATGTTTGTTTTAATATTCATAATTAATTAAGATATTATGCACATAGGTGAAGAATGATGCAGACACACTAAATCTGTGTTTGGATTTCAAAGATAAGAAATGATCATTTTGAAAAAGATTGTTTTTTTTTTTAATCTTGAATATTTATCTTAATGTTAATCTATAATATATATATATAAAGTAAATTATATTAAATTCATATATGACGTGCGAGAAAATTATATTTACATTACCTATAATTTTATTTATGTTTTGTTCTATATTTTAAAAATATATATATTTTATTATGATAAAACGATCACATATTTAAATATTAAATTATATCGTATTTAATTTTATTAAAATTATTACTTTTTGAATAAACTTCCGTACATCGCATGGGAATATTACTAGTCTTTCTCAATAGCAATTTGTACATGTATAACAAATATACCGAAGGATTAACATAAATATTAATAATTTAGTTCAGATATATTCTTAATAAAATTTGACTGTACTGCTATTGATACTCACTAAAAGCTTTTGAGATTTCTTGAATATTATATTTGAAAATGAATTAAAAAAAAAAATTGGAGAAAAATAAATATTTATTATAAAATTATAAATATACATATTTACGCCCATCCTTAAAGAAACATGGATTTTACAAGATGGTCAACATGACCTCCATGCAAGGATGCTAGAAATATTCATACATTAAGAAAAATAAATCAGTATACTTTATAACTTGCTCAACTTTATATATTTTTTATTTGGCAAAAACTTGGGTGCATAAGATGCACCATAGTGTTATTGTACACCTTGTGGGCCCCACCGGTTTAGTCCAAAAAAAACGCGCAGTTCAGACCGGTTCGAACCGGTTCAGACCGCCAATTATTATTATATTATTATTGCGCGCGCGCACATGTTATATATTTAATGGTCTGTTTGTTTAACACTAAAGGCAAGTGGTCTGGTGGTATTTAATACAGTCTTAAATATCTCAACCTTGAGGTCAAGGGTTCAATTCTGTTTGCATCTTTTTTCCTTCTTCCTTCATTTTGCCCTTTAATTTTTTCCTATACTGTCATACATCATAATATACACCGTATCCTTCTTCCTTCATTTTGCGCTTTAATTTTTTCCTATACTGTCATACATCATAATATACACCGTATAGAAATATTAAATATACTGTGAGTATTGTAAGTTGGAAAAAATAAATATTTCGCAGTATGAAACAAAAATTAACTAAAACAACATATACTGTCAGACATCACAACGTACACTGTATCGAAATATTAAATATACTGTGAGTATTGTAAGTTGGAAAAAAAAAATCGTAGTATAAAACAAAAATCAACTAAAACAACGTATACTGTCAGGCATCATAATGTATACTGTATCGAAATATTAAATATACTGTGAGTACTGTAAGTTGAAAAAAATAAATATTTCGCAGTATAAAACAAAACTTAACTAAAACAACGTATACTGTCATGCAACATAACGTATACTACATCGAAATATTAAATATACTGTCAGGCTTTATAACATATACTATGCTCGAAATTTGAATATACTGTTGGTGAAAAATAAAAAGGTGGTTTTCATATACTCTCAGGTTTTATAACATATACTATGTTCAGAATTTGAATATACTGTTGGTGAAAATAACATATACTATGCTCAGAATTTGAATATACTGTTGGTGAAAATAACATATACTATGCTCGGAATTTGAATATACTGTTGGTGAAACTATGCTCGGAATTTGAATATACTGTTGGTAAAAATAAAAAGACGCTGTTAAGATTCGAACCCGCGCACTGAAGGATACAATGTCGCGCCTTTACCAACTAAGCCAGCGCCTGTTTTGTGATTCCAAACATACCTTAATAGAGTGACACTCATGTGCATATGATGCACATTAGTGTTATTGTACACCTTGTGGGGCCCACTTGTAATCTTTTACCCACTAGGTAAAAATAAATAAGTAAATTTCTGGTCAAACCTAATTTAAGTCAAATGCAAAACCCTCACCTTCTTCATCAAGCAGCGGGATTTTTAAGCCAAAAACCTCACCTTCTTCATCAAAGCAGCGCGATTTGTTACGTGCATTCCTCAGGCCGCTTGATTTTTGCAATTTCTCAGGTCGATTTCACTGATCTTCATCAACATATGTCATTGATCCTCTATCAATTCTCGCAGAAACAGAATTCAGCCAGAATCTGGAAAAAATCAATCATAGTAATTGTCAATTGGCATAAAAAAAATCATGAACGTGATCTATTAATGATTTTCATTTAATTATTTGAACATTAGAATTCTGTTTTCATTACAAATTCGAAAATGTTTTGAAGAGGTTTGTTTTATGATTTCTCGTAGATATGGATACTGAAGTTTATGATGATAGAACAGTGCAAGAACATCAGAAAGGTAAGAGCCCGACAGTAAATGTTATTCTGTATGACAGTAAACATTAGTTTACCAAGCAGTATACTTTAACTGCTGCTTTTATATTGCATTAAAGTTACTGGTTTTTAATATGTTCAATGACAGTGTACTATTATTCAAATTACAGTACACCATGAAATCCTTGACAGTATACTTAATGCTCTTCACTTTAACTACTCATTTGTTTTGTTTTTATGTGTTCAGATTCTCTTGAAATAATAATTGGTAATGAGCATGAAACAGAGAAGTCAAGTTCTGAAGATATATCCAGCAGATCCATATTGAACGATAGTTTGAACAACAATAATGAAGGTAAGAACCCGACAGTAAATATTATTATGTATGACAGTAAACATTAGTTAACCAAGCAGTATACTTTAACCGCTGCTTTTATATTGCATTAAAGTTACTGGTTTTTAATATGTTCAGTGACAGTGTACTTTTATTCAAATCACAGTACATCATGAAAATCTTGACAGTATACTTAATGCTCTTCATTTTTTGTGATTTTTTTCAGAAATCCCAAATGAGTCAATAGACATGTCTGATTCGCTACTTGGGGTTAAAAGAAGCACAATTGATGAAATGTATGATTTATACTGCATGCATGCTCCTTGTCAAGGTTTCAGCGTTCGAAAGTCAACAAATCGATTCTCATCAAAAGGAGAACTTGTGGGAAAATCATTTGTGTGTTCTAATGCTGGGGAAAAAAGAAGATCAGACGAAAAGAGGAAAAGAAAGCCAACCCTACGAACAAATTGTATGGCAGAAATGAAGGTTTCAAGGACTATAGAGGGGCTGTTTGAAGTTGTGAAACATAATATGTTCCACAATCATGAATTAAATATGGCAGATTTGAACCACTTACACAGATCAGAGAGGGAAATCACAAATGAAAAGGCAGAGACAATAGCAAATATGGTTGATTCTGGAATAAAGCCAATGGACACCTACAGATACATGGTTCATGAAGCTGGGGGTGAAGAAAATGTTGGCCACACCAAGAGAGATCACCTAAATTTCATAAATCTTATGAAAATGCAACAAATTGAAGGAGGAGATGCAGAAACTGTCATAGACATGATACAAGAAGAAATTCAAGAAGACAGTGAGTTTTTCTACAAAGTGAAGATGAAAGATGGGAGGCTGTGCAATATCTTTTGGAGGGATTCATTAATGATGGAGGATTTTGATATATATGGTGATGTTCTTGTATTTGACACAACATATAGAACAAACAAGTACAATTTGATTTGTGCTCCGTTCATAGGCATAAACAACCACTGGAAGAACGTGATGTTTGGATGCGCTTTTCTATCAGATGAAAAACTGGAGTCATTTGAGTGGCTTTTCACAGCATTCAAGAAGTCAATGAGAGGAAAATCACCAGTAACAATATTCACAGATCAAGATTTTGCAATCGCAAAAGCGATTGAGAAGGTACTGATGACATATACTGTACAAAATATAAACATATACTCTGCATTCTATGTTTATATACTGTGCAGTATATACACATATACTCTGCATATTGCATCACATTCACAAAAATCTTTTTCAGCAAATTATAAATAATGTGTTTTGTTTTTAATTCAGGTTTTCCCTGATTCAAAACATAGACTTTGCCAATGGCATCTTTACCAAGATGCTATAACAAGATTTGCAAGTTTAAAGGGGAACAACACATTCAAGGACACCTTCAACAAGTGCTTATCAGGTTGTGTTGATGAAACTGAGTTTGAAACTTGTTGGAAGAATATGATAACAACTTACAACCTTGAAAAGAATGAGTAGTTTACAAGATTGTATACTCTAAAGGACAAATGGTGCACTGCATTGAGCAAAGACTTCTTTTCTGCTGGAATACGGTCATCCCAAAGAATTGAAAGCACAAACAAAGTGATCTCATTCAATGCAAAGAAGAAAACAAGTTTGACTGATTTCTATGGTATTTCCAAAGAAACAGTAAAATGTTGGCGAAGCACAGAAAAATATGATGAGTTCAAATGTTCAACATCACAGCCTTATACAAGTTTACCAATGCCAGGGATCATAAAACAAGCATCAGAGGTCTATACTACAAAAATTTTCAAAGATTTTGAGGAGGAATTTCAGAAATGCATTTCAAGTTACTCAATCATAGTTAGAGTAGAAGACAGTACAATGATCTATCAAGTTTCATCCGGCTTATTGATGCCAAGAGAAGCACAGTAATATATGACAGCACACTCAGTTTAATATCATGCAGTTGTAAGAAATACGAAGAGTGTGGAATTCTTTGTTACCACTGCTTGAGAGTGTTACATATAAATTCTGCACAAAGCATTCCAGAAAATTACATCAAAAAGAGATGGACAAAAATGGCAAAATCAAATGTTTGGGAGAGGTGGAGCAAGACAAATACAAACAAAGAAGGCAATCACACAGCCACTCAATGGAGGCATCAACTGATACGCAACTACTATAACATGATATTGAAAAGCGAAGAAAATGAAGAAACAAGGAGAATCATGGAGGAAGGATATAAGAGAGACAAGCAAGCTATTGATGCTTTCTTCAAAACTGCAGAACCAGCGGCTGCAGTTAATTCATTGAACAACATTCTTGATCCAATTCAATCAACTACAAAAGGGAGGAGGGCACAAAGGCCAAAAAGTCAACTTGAAAAACGAAGGAAGAAGAAAGCCAGAGAAGCAGTTGAAATAAATAACAATGAATTTGGTTCAGCAACACCAAATGTTCGTATTTTTTAGATATAGTTTTAAACAGAATATTATAAAAACATTGATAGTATATTCAATATTTGAATGCAGTATATTTTGTGATGAGCGACAGTACAATATGCTTTTTTTAGTTAATTTGACTCACAGTCGATTATGTCAACCCTGCCAATATATGTCATACCCCTTGATATTATATGTCATAATACAGGATAAAAAAATCCACATTTGAGCAGTATATAATATCAACCTTGGCAGTATATGTTATAACCGTTGACAGTGTATGTTATAAAGTCTAACAGTATATGGTGCATTTGAGCAGTATATAATATCAACCTTGACAGTATATGTTATAAACCGTTGACAGTATATGTTATAACGTCTTACAGTATATGGTCCATTTGAGCAGTATATAATATCAACCTTGACAGTATATGTTATAAAACGTTGACAGTATATGTTATAATGTCTGGTAGTATATGGTATCACCTTGACAGTAAATGTTATAACCCTTCACAGTGTACGTCGTGAATATTTGAAATTTATTTTCAAGCTGCACAGTATAGTTAAATATTTAAACATAGTATATTTTATTATGTAACACAGTATATGTATGATTGTATTATTTTTTCTTGAATATTGATAAATATTTATGTTCCCTCATAAAATAGATCATTCCAAACCAGAAAAATAATAAAAAAACTTATACAAACTACTAATATTCCAAAAAGAACACCAATTGTCCAACAAAACTTCACATACTCACATCTATCCCAAAATCAACACACATTCTTCATTTCTTTTTACCTTTCCCTGCCTTACGCAACCCACCAACACCTTTCCCCCTATCCTGTGCTTCTTTCTTCTTCGTTTCCTCAATTGTTGATATTAGCTCCCTCTTGCCCTTGTTGAAATTCTGCACATCTTGGAGAAGTTCTTTTTTTGCTTCATTAAAACGTGAGATAACAATTTGAAGGCAAAATTCCCCCCGAAGAGCACGACGAACATCAGCCTAAAATGAACATAAAAAATAATAAAATAATTTAAGTTCATCAAATAAGTACTATTTAAAAAAAAAAAACAACCAGAAAAATACCTTCAACAAATTTGGTTCAAGATACACAGCACCATCAAAATACATCATATGATGCATCAAATAAATGGCGCAATCCAAATCCGTGTTCCTCGTCTGCCATTTAAATAGCACATTCTCAAACACAAATTGCAAGATATCTTTGGCCTTCGAATGTCGTATTCCACGAAGAAATTCAGCCAAATTCTTTTGCTGCAAAAAAAGGTATTAAAATAACATCAGCAAACTTAAAAGAACAAAACCACACAAAAATATCATATTGTTAACATGAACTTACCAATATTGTGGCAGCTTGAGCAAAGATGTTAGGCTCATCGTCGTACTTCCGATTATCCAGGTAGTGAAACTTCTTATCAACAAAATTTATAGCAACACAAGCATAATGTCCTTTCAGAACAAACGGGACAAAAATCTACAACATAAAAAGACAAAAAGTGGTCATCATAAAAACAAACTGCTTAAAGAAAATAATTCGGGCATGAGAAATGTATATACTGCATCGGGTAACTATATATACTGCGCAATATATAAACATCTACTATGCATGTTTTATCATATCACACAGAAAACATATAAGCAGAAACTAACCATCTCAGCATTCTTCAATAGATTTAAGTCTTGTTCAGCCCACAACTTCAATGACCCTATCAATTCTCTCACATTTTCTTTCTCTTCACCAACTTTTCCGATAATTTTTGTCAATGCGCCCTTTTAAAAACAAGCAAGAAAATATAAATTTACTGAAAAACGTATTAATAAATAAATATTTAACAACTTACACTGTGCTCGGTATTAAAAATGAACCTGCTTCGTCGATTTTCAGCCCCATCCCCTTTGTTAATCATCAAGCACCATGCGTCAATAATTGAATTGTAAACTTCTGTCGATGGATTCAGAGAAATCATATCTTGCTTAACAATACTATAACAATCTTCACTCCTAAAACAAACAGCCCTGCAACCAGAAAACACACATACTATGTCTGTAAAAAACAAAATACTATAAGGATGAATTAAATATAACTGTAATACAAAAAGAATTATACTTACAAATCTGTTTTAGGCTCTGCACTGTATAAGCAATAATCAACGATCTCTTTATGGTTTGCATCCATTGAAGTGAACAAATGGTTAAATGATGAAAACAGTGGGCAAACATAACCAGCACTCTTATCAATCTTCAAACTCTGAACGTCCATATCAGGTACAACATTTTTGTTCCTTGCACTGACAGACTTTAGTGCATCCACTATCTCCCTAGCTGAAGCAGTCTCATTGTCACCTTGTATTCTTTCACCAGAACTCCCAACATCAGGTGATGGTGTGAGGATGTTAAAAGTAGGAGAATCAAATTCCATCTTCTTAAACTTCATGAAATTATTGACAACATCATCAATAATTTCATGGACTCTGCATCCGACCAGAATTTTTGTGAATCTGATGATTCTGGTGTCAAAGAATTTCTGGCTTCATCAATTGAACATTTCTTCAACTCCATCAACTTTGACATATAAAAATTTGAAAGTATTGAAGCATCCCTCTTAAAGAAAAGAAGAGCTTCATGAAGTCGCTGCAAAACAGGAAAATAATTAAATAACAAAAAAATAACGTATACTGTGTATTATATGCTTATATACTGCACCTTATATAAACATATACTGTATATTTTACAAAACAACAATACTTACATCAGTAGCTACTCTTTCAATCTCAGATTTCTTTGGCTCACTGCTAGGTACAGAAAACTTAATGAATTCACCCTCTTCAACATTTTCATAAAACTTCCCGCCATCCTTTCCACACCCCACATCACCCCTACCCGGTAAAACTCGTCCATTCCTTGAAATTGGATATGTATCGGTGATTAGATAGCCATCACCGTATCTCTTTGCCCTTGCCTCCTCACGACACCTCTTACCTATATTATCATCGTTCCAATGACAAATAAGAGGTAGTGAGCACGGTGCAGCCACGCCTTGCCACTTGACCCTGTGCAAATACATGATCTGTAATAGAACTATGCAGCCACCTACGTATTTACCATTATGGTTCACATAGTTATCAACAGATTGGCAGAGTTTCTCAACATATTTGCACCAATCGAAATTTGCAATCAAAGAGACATCCTCTGTAGCTTTCAAAGCACCAATAGTTATTGACCTATTTGGTGCTGGGGCCAAGAATGAACACAAAGCATACAACAAAAAAATTCTTTTGAAATCATCACCACCGTCAATCAATCTATCCACAAACAAAGACTCCAAGCTGCTGACAAGAGTACTAGCAGCTATCCCATACTCATAATGCAGTCTTGAAACTAACTTCGAACTCTCCTTTGTAAAGACATACAATGGAACATCAGATCCCTCATTCCTTGGTATCATAAAAACATAATATACATCGTCAGCCGTGACAAGGAATGTCCTGAAATCATCCAATCTCAACATCCTAGAACTAGGGTCAAAATTAGACACCAACCAATTCAACATCCCTGCATGACAATTCTTTTTCATATTGATTTGCAACAAACCACCAAAACCCATATCCTCAACGTCATTTCTTTGAGCATCAGAAAATTTACTCATAACCTTTACAAGACTTGTTGATCTACACTGGAAATTAAAAACTCTGCAATTTTAAAAGGGAGTAAAGAGTTAATAATAAATAAAAAATACTGTAATAAAGTAACACTCCTCATGCACTACCCTACAATCATTCATATACTATGAGGATCAAAATGATATACTATGAATATAAAATTGCAAACAAAATTACCTTTCTTCTGAATCTTCACCATCATCAATAATTATGTACTTTCCTTTATCTTGTTCTTCAATAACAGGATCATCTTCACCAGATTTCCTCTCACCTCTTCCTTTACTCTTTTTCTTAACAGGATCATCTTCACCAGATTCCTCTCACCTCCTCCTTTACTTTTTTTCTTAATAGGTTCATCAACACGAAGGCCTTCACCTCTTCCCTTCCTCTTTTTATTATTTCCAGGATTATCTTGCTTTTCAGGAGCTTTAACAGCAGTGCTATTCTCCTTATTGGGACATTCTGCAACAGTAGTCTTCTTGGAAACTTTCTCCTTATTGGGATTTTCTACAACAGTAGTAGCCTTCTTGGAAACTTTCTCAGATTTTTCAACCAGTTTATCCGTACTTTTCTTCTTCTCTACAACTTTTGGTGCAGATTCGTCTATTTTCTTATTTTTGGAAGATCTCAGAACTCTCTTCTTAACTCTAGGAGGACTAGAAATCTGTTGCTTGACACGACTTGACTTACTTACTGATTCACTACCTTTTTTATCCATTTCACTATAAGAAATTAAACCTATAACATTAAAACAATAATGTCAGACAATTAAAGACAACAAATATAGAAAATTTAAATATTTAAATGCCAAATTATACTCTAACTGTGAAATAGATTGATGTATACAAAAAATACTGCATCAAACAACTACATAAACTGTACCGTTTATTCACATATACTGTGCCGGCTATTAACATATACTGCATCGATTATTAACATGTACTGCGTATTTAACTCATATCAAAACAACTATACTGCATCAAACAACTACATAAATTGTACCGTTTATTCACATATACTGTGCCGGTTATTAACAGATACTGCACCGGTTATTAACATATACTGCGTAAATTAAATCATATCAAAACAACTATACTGCATCAAACAACTACATATACTGTACCGATTATTTACATACACTATGTTGTTTATTACCATATACTACACCTGTTATTTACATATCTGCGTAAATTAAATCATATCAAAACAACTATACTGCATCAAACAACTACATATACTATATTGATTATTTACATACACTATGTTGTTTATTACCATATACTGCACCTGTTATTTACATATACTGCGTAAATTAAATCATATCAACACACCCTGTTCAAAAATAACACATTATCAACACATACTACATCGCATACATATATATACTGTACTGTTTACCCATTCTACTATAAGAAAATGAACCTATAACATTAAAACAACAATGTCAGACAAATTAAGACAACAAACAACTATACTGCATCAAATAACCATATATACTGTACCAATTATTAACATATACTGCGTATATTAAAACATGCAAAACCCTAGAAATATCCAGCAAAACAAAAATCCTTAACAATTAAAAAAACAAGCAAAACAAGCAAACTTGGCAACTCCAGCAACACAGCCAAACTACACTTCAAAAACGCGAAAAAAAATTAAGAAGAACATAGAAGAAGAATCCAGGAAACAAAAAAATAGATGAACAAAAACCATAAAACACCATAGAACATAACTTACCAACTCCACAGACGAAACACGAACGATTACAGACGAAACGAAAAATCCACAGACGAAAATCGACAGCAAAACTCGCGAAAATCACCAGAGCTTAGAGAGAGAAGACGCAGTTAGAGAGAGAGAGACAACCGCCTTTTATATCGCGGTAAAAACTTTGAAAACAAGCGTGAAAAAGTAAAAAAAAAAACGGAGGTAAAACTGGCCGGTTCAGACCGGTCTGAACCGTCCGGTTTATGCGGGCTGAACCAGTGGGCCCCACAAGGTGTACAATAACACTATGGTGCATCTTGTGCACCCAAGTTTTTGCCACCTTAATATATATATATATCGCGCGCGCAAATATCTCAAGTGGGCCCCACAAGGTGTACAATAACACTAATGTGCATTATATGCACATGAGTGTGACTCTTTTTATTTTTAATACTTTTTTTCTTTTTTGGCACTTTTCTTTCATTACCATATAAATTTTCATCTCTTACCATATATTGATTGAGGTATTTTATTATATGAAAATTATATACATACATTAAATTCTTATTATTTGTTTATTTACATTTACAACTCTTGCATCGATCGCTACGGGGATACAACTAGTTTAACTTAAATCCATATAGAGGTGCCCAAATGGTTCCGGTTTTCGATTGCGGAACTACAGGCTCCTGGAACCAGAACCGAACCGCTAAATAGGTGGTTACGGTTTTGAACCGTCCCAAAATCGTCGGTTCAGCTCCAAACCGCCAGTTCCTCCTTTTTTTATTTACATCAGTTTATTTATATAAAAAAAAAAAAAAAAAAAACTAAGATTTTGGATAACAAAATGCAATATAGTAGTTGACATAAAAAATGACACAACTTCATCAAGATAAATTGTCAATCTTCATCACATATTTGATATTATAAATTGTGTAACTATAATTACAAAATAATGATACTAAATCTAATATAATTCTCGAAAATGTAATTCTAAGTCTAAGAATCTAAGTCTCTAACTAAATAAAAATTTATGGAAACAAATAATTATTCAATTACAACTACAACTTTACTACAAGTTATAAAACAACTCCCAAGTTACAATTTCTAATTATTGAAAAAGAAAAAAGAAAAAAAAGACTTAAGTTTTATTCTAAACTGGATATAGATGAGGTATTCATTTCGAAGGAGTGAAAAAATGGATATAAATAGGGATATTTATAGATTTTTTTTTTATGTAAATGGGGTATTAATGGATGAATTTTTTTTACGTAAAACCGTCGGTTTAACGGACGGTTCCCGCCTTGAGATAGGAGAATCGAAACCGAACCAAGTATATTTCGGTTTAATCGTTCAGGAACGGTTGACTGTTGATTTTTACCAATGCTAATTTTCAGTCCTTTGGGCACCTCTAAACCCATATATCTCAACTTCATAAGTGTTAAACTGCTCGATCTAAACGAAATAATAGTAAAAGAAAAAAACCCAATTTTTTGCGTCTCTACTTCATTTCCTTAGAAATCTAACCAAGCAACTTATCCCCATAGTAATAAATTAGCCAGAAACGACGAAGTTGGATAGGTTAAGTGGCAGAGCATCTACTACCTAGACTTTTGGTCCTGGGTTCGAGTCACCGTGAGGGAGGGGAGATTTTTTTCTTTGTTCTTCGATTTAAAAATAAAAAAAAATAAAAAAAAATAAAAAGAAGAAATTGAATAGTTCAAGTGGCAGAGCACCTAAAAATTTAAATAAATTACCCAGAAACTAGTTATTTAATAATATTCTTATTGATTTCGAATCATAATCACAAATTTTACATGTCAATATCATCAACTCTCGCGCGTGTGTATTTTATTCAATTTATGCAATAGAAGGTGACCCATTATCTTCGAGTTTTTTTCCTCAATTATCAAGTAAAAAAAAAAATCCTTATTGTTTAAGAAAAAATTAGTTATCTTATACGCTAGTAACACAAATCTTAGATACGTGTCAATCCGGGTCATAGCTAGTTTTCATGAGATGTAATATGTTCATGCTGAAAAATACTTCCTTCGTCCCGGTCTAATTGGCCAACTTGTCATATTTATTTGTCTCAACTTAATTGACATAACCCATAAATGGCAAATTCTCTCACAATCTTCACCCTCAAAATCTCTACTCTTAACCTCCATCTTTGAAAAAGTCAAATATTCCACAAAATCTGTTTTTTCTTAGTCTCCGTATCCGACCAAGGTTGGTCAATTAGGCTGAGTCGGAAGGAGTATTACTTATTCTGAAAAAAAATATCATGTTAGTGTATCACTATTTATATTCAATAGTATTATTTTTTACAAAGAAATGCATTGTACTAAAATGTAATATCTCGTAAGAACAAGTAATATCTTTCAGTATAAATAGTGATATATATTTTATAGTCCGTTCTTAATTTGAATTGCACGAATCTAAGATATGTATAACTGGACACAAGACTTAGTGTTGAGAATAATATTATTAGCATATTTGAAACAAACGGGACCTTGTGATAGGTTCTTTCTCTCACGCAAAGAAAAACAAAAACAAAATGGAAAACATCGTCATTTTTGAATTAAAATTATATATTATTAGTCACTATCTCTCAGAAAGAAAACTCAAAATAATTGAGCACGGTACCTGCTTGCAGATGCAAATTGCTGACCAACATTGGAAAACCATCTAAACCAACGGTGGTTACTTTGTTGAGAGACAGGTAGTAATACTTTATGTAGATTGTTTAAGTAGTAATACTAATGAAAGAAGATAAGTGAGGTCTGTTTTGTTTTTTGTCCTGGTACAAAATACTAGGATTTAGAATCCATCCAAGATTCCAAAGGACCCAACTCAAGTTGTAAGCAATAAAAATGCATTAATGGATGTCATACAATCATCTCTTGTTGTTGATCGTTCTCTCACAAAAAGAACTGGTTTAATTTCCATCTCTTTCTTCATTCCTAAAAACATGCATAATTGTGAAAAATAATGTTTGATTGTACTTTGGTGTGGTGTAGGTACAACATGGACAGCAGTAGCTCATATCATAACAGGAGTGATAGGGTCAGGGGTGCTGTCCCTGGCATGGAGCATGGCGCAGTTGGGCTGGATCGCCGCCCCATTCTTAATGCTCTTTTTTGCTATTCTCACTCTTATTTCCACTTTCCTCATCACTGACTGTTACAGATCACCACACCCTCACTACGGCACAATCAGAAATACATCCTATACACAAGCTGTTCAATTCAATTTGGGAGACAAGAGTGCTTGGGTATCTGGACTACTAATGCAGATAAGTTTTTATGGGACAGGAATAGCCTATGTTATTACTTCTGCTACTTGCTTGAGGTAACATCAATTATAACTTGTTACCATTTCTTGTCTTATTCTCTTGCCAGAAAAAAATAATTTTTTTTTTTTTTTTGGCATCGATACATACACAGAGCAATAGAGAGATCGAACTGTTACCATAAGCATGGACATGATAACGGTGATTGTGAAATTGGAGATACAAATAAGTACATGGTGCTGTTTGGAGTTGTTCAAATATTTATGTCGCAGATACCGGATTTTCATAGTATGGAATGGCTTTCTATAGTTGCTGCAATCATGTCCTTCACCTATTCTTCCATTGGATTCGGATTAGGAGCCGCGCACGTCATTGGTACGCTTTACAGTTTTTCATTTTTATTCCGTTATAAATGACTAGTGAGGCGGTGACACTAGGCTACTAAGGTCTGGGATTGATTGCTTCAAAAAACAAAACTTGTTTCTCTTCTGATGCTAAATGTTGGCACTTTTTCTTCAAATAAAGGGGAAGGAGTGATTGAGGGTAGCATTAATGGAGTATCAGCATCCACCAGCACCCAAAAAGTGTGGTTAGTGTTTCAAGCACTTGGAGATATTGCTTTTGCCTATCCGTTCTCCATGATTGTTCTTAACATACAGGTGAATTAAGTGGAAGTACTCACATTAAATAAACAAAGCTTATTTTATACTAACTAAATAATGAAAATATGAAGGATACTTTAAGATCACCTCCGCTGGAGAATGAGACAATGAAGCGGGCATCAGTGATTTCAATCTGCATAACCACATTCTTTTATCTGGGCTGTGGAGGTTTTGGATATGCAGCCTTTGGAGATCAAACGCCGGGAAATCTCTTGACGGGGTTTGGATTCTACGAGCCTTATTGGCTGATCGACTTTGCTAATGCGTGCATTGTTCTACACTTGGTTGGAGGGTATCAGGTGAGGAGTCACAATTAACTAATCAACTATCATGCTTAAAAGTGCATATATGTAGACACTATGGTTCTTTAATTTGCGTCTTGTATACTATATTGTTTCAGATGTATAGCCAACCAGTATATGCAGTGGTAGACAAATGGTTGGAAGAGCAGTTCTCAGACAGCACATTTGTCTACACTCTAAAACTTCCTGTGTTGCCATCTTTGAGGTTCAATCTCCAGAGGGTGTGTTTCAGGACAGCGTATGTCGCCTCAACAACACTCGTAGCAATGATATTCCCGTATTTTAACGAGGTATTGGGAGTGCTGGGAGCAATCAACTTTTGGCCCATGGCTATACATTTTCCAGTGGAGATGTGTTTGAGGCGTAAGAACGTCCAAGCTTGGACAAAAAAGTGGATTCTTCTCCGGAGTTTTAGTATTTTCTGTTTCGTCCTATCAGTGTTGGCATTGCTCGCCTCCATCCATGGACTCTTAACTGCGCGTTTCAGCTCTCAACTTCCTGCCATTGTTTCTATAGTGGGACTTGGAATTTCCTAAATTTCAGTTTTTGATCTGGTTTAGTGATTGTACTCACTCTTTGTAGCATTTCAAATGTGAATATCAGTGTTGATAGCTCATCTCCCTGCTTTGTGAAATATATATCAAATGTCAAGATAGTGTTAATGTGTAATATGTTTCTACTATGCTTTTAGACATTGTGCTTATAAAGAAGGATGAAATTGTTGAATTCAAGCTTAGGGGTGTTGGGCTTGATTCTACTTGTTCACACCTCCTATAGAGACAGAGCTACGAGGCAGGCAGGCAGCACTGAGCCAGTGACCACTCTCTTTAAATTTTCAGTAAAACTATTATGTATAGAATAACGAATTTCGTCACTCTTTCCAAAAACTTTAATAAATTTTCTAAAAGAAATTATTTCGTCTTCCTCAGTACAAATTCTGGCTCCGTCCTGTCTTTGTTCCACCATGAACTTGCTCTTTTGGTATTTGAAGACTATCAATTGGAGAAATAGAGCGACTCATACAAGATATTTATACTACAAATATGACCTTTTACTTTAATTAATGTACCTTTAATGTATTTTCCTCCTCTTAAGGAGGATCGTTAAATAATTGAATGAGTTACGTGTCCTCTGTAAAAATATGGGCTAGGAGGGTAGGTCCTCCCTACAACGAGGAGAGTTTGTTAACAACAAATCAATAAGAATTTGTTTTTTCTTTTCTTTTTCATATTTCCCCTTGATGTATAAAAGTTTTCGTTAGTTCAATATGATACTGAATGCATGAAAATATTTAAAAATGTATTTTCCTGCTGAAAAAACATGTGTCATCTTAATATGTTTCCGTTCTGGAAACACGTGTCCTCTTTATATAAATTATATTATTCATCTATTTTCCATAAAAAATTCCTGTCATTTGACATTCACTCCCAAAATTCCCAAAAAAAAAAAAAAAAAGAGCCTCTATGTTTCTATATTTGTTGTGTCTGTTATTTTATCCTCCAATCACTATTTTATTCTTTTTCCTTCGAAATTTAAAGGTCGTATAATTTTTCATTTCAATTCGGCTTCTGATGAAAAAAAATACTAAATTAATATTATTTTCACTATCTATGATTTGACATCCATGATGCATAATATATATATATATATATATATATATATAAATTATTGATTTTTTTAAGTGTAATTTTTTTGTATGATATACTTTAATTTTAAACATTTGTATATAAAATAAAAATGTGATATAGTTTCAAAAGTAGTTTTTTTGTTCAACTGAATAATGTTATTTACTTTTCTTAGAAATTAAAATTATTTACTTTAATTTTACATTTTTAATTAATATTTTCGGGATAATTTGAATTATTTTGTTTAAAACATTGATATAAAACACAAATTTGTTTGGTTTACACTTTACAGTATGAAAAGCTTAGATATATTTGTTAAAATTGTTTGTTGATTGAATTTTAATTTAATTATTATTTTTTCTTATATTTTGTGAAAAGAAAATTATGTTAACTATAAAAATAATAGATTGATTATTTTATATTTAAATATAACATGATAATATAGTTTGAGAAATCATTTATACTTAACTAACTAATGTGTTTGTGACTTCTTATACTAATATTATGTTGTTGAATATATGTACCTTTCAAACGATGTTTATTCAAAATATTTGGCATTGTCTTGTCCTTATATGAATACGTAATTTCATTAATATATCATTACAAATATTATATCCCGTCTTATGCCATGGTGAATAATAGGGAGAGAAATAATCGAATTTCAAGATTTTATTTAAAACATTCAACCTCATCAAGTCATGCATCCGAATTATCAAATTAACAAAATTTATAAAATCTAATTGATAGTTTCAATTTGTGATGATTAAAGGTACTAAAGTGGAAACATAAAAAAATTAAACAATTTTTTTTTATGAAAATCTAATTGGGAGTTTCAATTGTGATATATAAGATTTTAAAAGTAATAAAAAAAACATGTAGAAAAAGATATGGAAGGGGGAAGAAATATAATTGGACAATGAAATATTGACTCTCAATTTTTTATTCTTAAATAATATATAGGCAGATAATTTCATCACATATTAATATAATAGAAAAAATAATCATCTCGTGCATCGCACGGACGGACATCTAGTTTTTCTAACAATTCAGAGGTTGGGGTATTACAACTTACATGGGATCATCTATCTCACTTTTACCCTGTTCAAACTATGTCTCACTCCAAAATCGAGCCAAGGATATTATTTTTTTTGCGATTTTTGAATTTAAAGTTCATGATTTAGGTTCAGGATTCATGTTTGGAAGAACTGCAAAAGTTGTCCATCAAGTATAGAGGGTGACACATTTCTACCCGTCATGTTCAGCTCTGTCAATTGTTTCCCATCTAGTAACGAGATTGCGTAATTTTTTTGCCCAAGTCTCACCGGAATTCATTAAAAGTCACGTATTATGTCACGTGCCCAGCGAGATTAATAAATCCGACGATTGTAACCCACATGGCAGCTAAGTTGGATCCAACGTGGCATTTTTTATCACTTTTCCCACATCAATATAAACTAACGGGCAGAAATTTAAAATAATTTTAAAAAATTAATAATAAAAATTTATTCTGAAAAATAAAAATACATATTAATAAAAAGAAAATGATATATAAAAATATATTGTGAAAGTCATATAAAATTCAAAAAAATAAAAAATCTATTTTTAAATATCGTTTTGAAAATTCTAATTTCTTTATCCAGAAAATTTTAAAAAATTAGAAAAAAAATTTAAAATTTCTAAATATGATTTAATATTTAGAAAATTAAAGACTTTTATTTCAAAATTATATTAAAATTATTAAATTTAGAATATAGAAAATTAAATTTAAACTAAAAATAAGAAATTTAATTATACATTATTAAAAATAAAAATTAATTCAGAAAAATAATAAAAAAATTGAAAATAAAAAATAAAAAATATATTTTTAAAAAAATGAAGAATAAAAAGAAAATAACATAAAACTTACAAAAATATAATATAAAATAAAATTATTTAAAACATTCTAAGGTAATTTAAAATCCAGAAAAATATTTTTGTTTGACGTCGGAGACTTCTCCAAATCCTCAATTAAAGAACATAAAGATTGGGTTTACCACCCTTTGAAAAATAGAAAGCTCCAAATACTATATTGAAGAACACAATCGTGGTTGAGTGTGTCGCCTTGAATGGTCGACGATGACGAGTAGACTGGCATATCTGAGGTTGATGGTGAGGCCGGTAGAACTGAGGTTTAATTTTCACAAATAATTTTTTAGAGATAAATTTCAGATATGAGGTTGATAACGGCGTCAGTAAATCTGATGTTTAATTTTGAAAAATAAATTCTCACATCTGAGGTTGATGGTAGCGTCGATAAACTTTAGAATTTTTAAGATAATTTTCTGAAATAATTTTTTTTTAATTTTCTGGATTTTAAAAGAATTTTAGAATTTTAATAATAATTTTCAAAAATATTTTTTTTTAATTTAAAATTTAGAATATATTTTTATTGTTAGTAATTGTAATAAAGTTTTTTAATTTTTTTTTATGATTTGGCAAAAGTTGCCCATTAATTTATGATGATTTAGCAAAAGTTACCCAAAACGGTACGTTGGATCTAGTTGGGTTGTCATGTGGGTAGCAATAGCCGGACTTTTTAATCAAACCGGGGACATGACGCGTCACGTGAATTTTAATGAATTCCGACAAGATTTTAGCAAAAATTGTGCAATTTCATTACTTGATGTGTAACAATTCCAGAGCTAAACATAACGGGCAAAAATGTGCCACCCCCTATAGTTGATGGGCAACTTTTATAATTTTATTCATGTTTAGATTCCATGGTTAAGGTCTAGGGTTCGACTTTTTAGACTAGGGTATATTTGCTATTCTGGACTTACGATTTCACGGTTCATGATTTATTAGTTCAGTGTTCATAGTTTATGCTTCACTATTCATGTGTTCAGGGTTCACGATTCATGTTGTATAGCAGTGACGGATACAGAATTTTGAGATTGGGGGTACGATACAATAAAAAATGTACAAAATATTTTTCAATATTTAAAGTTGAAGAATCGAAAATACGAAAACGAAAATTAGAAAATACACAACATTAAACTAAAAACTACTATCCTAGTTGGGTCCGTCGAGTCTTCATTCTTTGGAAGCGATCTATGACATCATCATCGGAAACTTGTGGAAAAACATCCTTCTCAATGAAAGTAACCAAACAATCATTTAACAATTGATCGCACATGCTATTCCGCAACTTATTTTTTACGTAGGTCATTCCAGAGAATACTCTTTCCACACTCGCAGTGGCAACAGGGAGAATCAACATCAACTTGATAAGCAAATAAATTGCCAGATAGGCCACGTGTTTTTTTGTTTCAACAAGCATCTTTGAAAGGTCACTAATATCATGTAAGCTACAAAACCTATCATCTCTTTGCATATCTTGAATGAATATATCAAGTTGACATTCAAGAGTCATCAGATCAATACTTGAAAACTCAGATGGATAAAATGTGGCAAGTTTGAGTACCTTTTCCTTGTCAAAAGAAGAGAATTGATCTTTCGGACTTAAGCAAGCCATGCAAATAAGCAACTCTGTATTAGCCTCATCAAAACGATCATTGAGTTCTCGAAGTTGTAAATCAACCACTTGTACAAAAACATCAAATCGAAAATGATGATTGTTTGTCACTTGTGAAACAAATCGCCTCGACCTTCCTAATGGAACATAAAGAGCATCCATAACGGGAACAACAATGTCATGCTTAGTACAAGTCTTATTCAAGAGAGTCTCCCATCTATAGTCTCTTGTTTTTTGCAACTGTTGTTTGGTTAAAGAAACAAGGGACATGGCATTAACAATATCTTGATCTCTTCTTTACAAAGCCAAACACAAATCATTATTGTACCCAAAAATTGTCAACATCAAATGTGCCATAAAAACAAAATCAAATGACTCTAACGAGAACAAAATGGCTTGAGCTTTTATCCTATCTTTAGAACTTGAACCGTTCTTCCCAATCATCACAAGTACCTTAATAATTATAGGAAACAAGTGGAAAATATTCAAAAGCGTCTTATAATGAGAGCCCCAACGAGTATCACCGGGCCTCTTCAAACCAAGTTCTTGATTTAATCCCGACCCACTCTCAATTTCATATATTTTCAAGGCTTTAGCAACTTCTTGAGCTTGACTTTCCCGGATCATTTCTCTCCGTTTACAAGAAACCCCAACCACATTCAACAAGTTTGCTAGTATCTCAAAAAGCCAACAACAATCACTATTTTTCTTTGCCACAACTACAAGTGTCAATTGAAATTGATGAGCAAAACAGTGAACATAGTAGGAACATGGAGTATCCTTCATGATCAAAGTCTTAAGACCATTTATCTCACCCTTCATGTTGCTAGCTCCATCATACCCTTGCCCTCTAATTTTGGACGGACTCAGTGAATGCTCGACAAGTAAAGACATAATTGCATTTTTTAGCGACAAAGCAGTTGTATCACCAACATGTACAAGTCCAAGAAATCTCTCTACCACCATTCCCTTTTCACCATCAACATAACGCAAACAAAGAGCTAGCTGTTCTTTTTGAGACACATCACTTGATTCATCTGCTAATATACCGAAATAGTCATCACCAAGCTCCTCTGTAATGCGTTTAGTTGTTTCTTTAGCATAAGAATTGATGAGATCTTTTTGAATTAAGGGGGATTTCATCTGATTATTCCCTGGAGCATTTTCAAAAACGACACATTTAACATTCTCATTATGCTCAGCAAGCCAAGTCAAAAGCTCGAGAAAATTCCCTTTATTAAGTGATTTCACACTTTCATCGTGGCCACGACATGCCAACCCTTGGCGTAAAATAAACCTCAAACAAGAAAGTGAAGCCTTCAAGTGAGTTTCATATTCACTTTTCATCACATCACTTGCATTATCCAAAACATGCACAATAGATTTTTCTTTTGAGTCTCTTAAATTCACATATTTCTCGTAAGCAAGATTATGAGCACTTTTAATTCCACCAACATGCTTATCAATCTATCGGGTTTATTCCATGATCTAAATCCTCCATGAACAAATGCATCTCCACCCACACAAATTTCTACCTCACTTTTAAACAAATAACAAACAAAACAAAATGCAGCATCTTTCTCAATACTATACTCTAGCCAATCATACTTTTTGAACAATTTGACACTAAACCGCCTTAAACCTCCAAGGTTTCTCTGTGGAAAGTCATGGGTTTTTGGTTGACAAGGTCCTTTTAGAATATATGCTCTTCTCACTCGATTACGTTGCTTTGGAGAATAATCCATTATATTTGTTCTTTTTCCCGGATCATGGGGAAGAAGTTCAACATCATATAAGAAATCTTCCTCTTCTAGTGGAACACTAGGGGAACTTGAACAACCTAATTTCGTTCTTTTTTCAATTTGGGGAGAATTCGATGATTGGGATAAGGGAGACTCACTATCATTTTAAGGAACCACATTATCTCTTGGTGAAGAGTAAGAAGCCCCTTGAGATTTCATTTTCTCAAACATTTGTCGAAGATCGGGTTGCTTCCCCATTGTTTTGGTTTTCTTTGATTTAGGTGTTTCATTCTTCATTTCCTATTTCAATTTAGTAACAAATAATAAGAATATAATTATATAACCAACTAAGTCGAACAAATTTATAATTGAGATAATGAGTCGAACAATATCATAAAATCAATTAATGGAGAAAATCCAAACATGAAACATGTTATATATATGTATATATATACACAGAAAAAGAGATACACAAATCCTAGTCCATTAATAAACAACACCAAGTAAAATACATTAATAAATTAATCAAATTAAATAACAAATATATGTATAACAAAACTAACAAATTAACAAAAATAGGAAAAAAAAAAAAAAAGGAGAAAGAAGACTTACAGTGGTGAATTTGAAAGATGAATCGGTGAATGGCGAATGATGCTGTAATTTTTGAAAATATGTATGCTAAATATAGTAAATTAGTAATTCACAAATTTATTGCTGGACTTGGGAGTTGGGCCAACAGTTTTATTATATCATTCCTTTAATTTATATTGGGCCAAGCCCATGTTTAATGGGTAGCTGAAGCCTGAATCATCCGGCAGTTTTATATTTTGGGGGTTCAAATTTTTTTTTTTTTTTTTGATATATAATAGAAAAAAAAAATTGAAATTGGGGGTACAGCTGTGGCGGTGTACCCCCACAGCCCTTGCTCAATCCGCCACTGTTGTATAGCTTGATTTTGGAGAGGGGCACGGTTTGAGTCATGATTCATGTTGTACGGCTCGATTTTGGAGTGAGACAGGGTAAATGTGGGACAGAGGATCCGAAATGATTACTACTATCTCATACTTTTCTAGTATGGATTAATTAATTAGTAGAACATAACGACGTACACGATTACCAATATCTAATATTATGAATACGATTGTCAATATCTTGTATTGTGGATCGGATATAAATCGTGGTTCTAATCATGCATCACACATGAGTGCTATAGTAGTTTTGTAAAATAGCATCTATTAGCATCTAGCAGGATACCCATGATAGTTATTTGGATTATTTCATCCTAATACAGAAATTAACACCACTTCAAATTCAGAGACGAAAATTTCATCCTCAAATCCCTTTATACCGAGGACAAACAAAGAACTCCGATTAACATTAATGCACACATGATAGTAAATATTAAATATATTATTATTTATTATTTAAATAGCATATCAATATTATTTATTATTACATCTAAATGTATCATTAGTTATTTATATTAAAAGTTGGAGCGTTTTTATTGTATATTATGAAAATTATCTGAATTTATCATAATATTTTATAAATTTGAGGGGAGCTAAAACACACATCTATCTATCTACATATAAAAGTGTGAATTATTTCTTACAAAATTTGATTTGCCTATTATATCCTTAATTAATAAATTTTAATTTTTAAGGTTAGTTTAGCAACCATATCTTTAAAGTTTTATTTATATGGTTAGACAAAATTTGATTTACCTATCATATCTTTATAATGAATTTTAATTTCTAAGATCAGTTTATTAACTATATTTTTTAAGTTTTATTTCTTTCTTAGAGCCTTATATAGTTCAAAATTCAAATATCATCTACCAATTCATGGATATGATACCCTCAAAAAAAATAAAATTCATGGATATGATATCTAATTCATTTAATTACATAAGTTGAACCTACATATTGATAATATTCTATATTCTTCTTTATTTTTAATAATATACATATCATTGTTATTTTTTTAAGTTTCTTTTTAAATTTCTTATCTCTTTTCTAATGAGATTAAATTATATAATTGACAAAAAAGAATATTGTAGAAAAAAAAAAACATCATTAGTAAGATTAGTTTGTTAAATATATTTTTAAAGTTTTACTTATTTGGTTAGAACCATATACAGTTCAAATATCATCTATCAATTCATGGATATGATACCCTCAAAAACAAATTCAAGGATATAATATCTAATTCATCTAATGACATAAGTTGAACCTACATATTGATAATATTCTATGTTTTTTTTTTTATTTTGAATAATATATATATATAACATTATTATTTTTATTTTAAGTTTCTTTTTAAATTTCTTATCTCTTTTGTAATGAGATTCATTTATATAATTTTCAAAAATGATAATTGTAGAAAAAAATACATTAGTACATTTTTAAGGTTAATTTAGTAACTTTATTTTTTAAAGTTTTATTTATTTAGTAAGATTTATTTTATAATTCAAATTCATCTCTCAAATCTCAACTTATGAAATTTTCTTCCACTGATGGCATAAATCGTACCTAAATATTCATAATATCTTATATTATTATTCCTTTGCAGTAAAATACATTATATTATTCTTTTTATTTGTTTTATTTTATTCGATTCGTCATAAATTTCTGATAGTTGTTCTAATTGATATGTTCTATAATTGAAGAGAAAGGAGAAAGACCGATTAACACAAATGTACTTAAATAAGTAAAATTACTTTATTTTATGATTCTTATTAATTAAATATTAAATAACTGAAGTTTACGCAAAATATATTTATGTATTTATAAAAAAAAAAATTATGGAAAATTAAACATCTTAGAGTTTAATAGGACTTTAGTAACTCCAAAGTTTGACTTTTTTACTAGGATAATGATTCCAAGACGTAATGTCGGATAGTGGTACTATAGAGTTATTTAGATATTAAGAGTTTGCAAAACTATTAAGTTTTAGTGTTTTCATGATGAAAAAATACTAAAATGTTTTAGGATTATTAATAACAAGAAAAAAAAAAAAAAAGCATACACATTAAGATTAGAACAATGAATCATATTTATCTAATAGTAACAATTTATTAGTCTAAATTTGAATATTATAGATTTGCTACTTGCAATAATCTTCCTACTTTTCTAAATTGTAGACGTATCAATATTACAACATTGGGAAACAAAAATAGAATTTATATAAGTTATCAAATGAAAAATAAAATATGAGTATACGATATTTGGACTAAAATGTAAACTATTTAATTGATCAAGGGTTAGAGCTCAATACGAACAGTAACTCAAACTTCATTATAATATAAACTTGAAGCTAATACTAAAATCAAAGAATGAAATGACTTGCATGTGGAATCGCTAGGATTATATTTTAAAATTAACTTTCGAGTGAGTAAAAAGACATATTAGAAAATTTTATGTTTTTTGTGTATACCACTTTATTGAAGTAAAAAAATAGAAACTAATGTCAAAGCAATTGAATAGGAACTGTATATGATAAAATGAATAGAAGTGAGAAATGCATTGTGAAGAAAGATAACACAAACTTATGATAGACTTTATTATTAGTAGTTATAACTATATTAACATGGTGAACAAAAATTTAAAAAGAACTCATACAAAAATTACCAATATTAAAGGATCTAAGTGAATTTTCATTATGAAAAAATAAATTACAATAGAAGAGTCTAGGTAATATAATAGCAAAATCAAATAATAAACTAATGTGATTGAGTCAGATATATTATCTACCTTTACTACTAAAAGAGAGTTGCACAATTTTCGAGCTGACACGTGTCGTCAGATGGTAATTTTCGGAGTACATAAATATTAATTAAATAATAGTTGCCCAGATGTCCTCTTCAGATTTATCGCAATTACACGTGTCACACTATCTACATATGTGATGTTATGTGCAGCTACTAAATTTTATGAAATGAGATTCAAACCTTAGACCACTTTTTGGACACGCAATAGATTCACTCCCTTATAAAATAAAAAGAATTAAAAAAAAAAAATAGATTGGCGGTAAAATTTGAAATTTAAAATCTTTTGTTTGACGGATAAAATCTTTTATGACCAATATTTTCGGCTCAACTTGCCCACTACATTTGTATATATACAGCATATAAATATCTGTTGCAATAATAGTAATTATAATTTCTAATATTATTAATAATAAATAAAATTTAATAAATCTCAAAAAGTGTTCAAAAAGTATTAACTTCTAAGAAAATTATTATTATTATTATTATTATTATTATTATTATTATTATTATTATTATTATTATTATTATTATTATTATTATTATTATTATTATTATTATTATTATATAATACTACTACATATTTAAGATAAAAATAATATCAGAAAGTCATCAAATTAATTATTACTAATAATAATAATAATAATTAAAAAAATAGAAATAATAGAAATATATATAAACTTGGATATTCAAAAAGTGTGTTTAGCCACTAAGTATCAAACTGACGTCCATAAACTTTAGTGCACAATTTCAATTTCTGAACATCACTGAAGTGCTATAAATATCACAAAGCAAACACTTAAAAAACACATATCTATTACAGTCTTCCAGCTTAAACAATCTCAACCAACAGAAAATGCCTTCTATCTTCAGTTCCGTCAAAGATCTCAACCCTTCCACAACACTATGGGCCATGAAAGTCCGTTTGGTTTGTTTCTGTGAGGTGCCTGCATTTGTTAGCAAAGTCGAAGTTGCAAGTTTTGAGTTCATATTTGAAGACAAAGAGGTATAGGCATAATACAATATTTTATGCATGGTTTTAAATTTCAAAGTACCAAATTTTATACTAACATTTTTTTCTACATTTGTCAAGGGGGATTGCATTCACGCTACTGTAAGGGGACAAGCTATAAGGATAACTAAGGGAAAATCAATTGGAGATCATCTGTATGCGTTGAAGGACTTTATCGTCACAGAAAATCGGATGAAGTTTAAGACAACAACGCATCCAATGAGAATCATATTTTAAGGACGACAAGAATGGTAGAAATATTCGATGCAACTTTCCCATCAACAGTCTACAAGTTGAAACCTTTTGGGAACTCGAGGTCAACAAGGATCACTTGCAGTCTGTGCTATTTGGTAAGTTTTTGTTTCTAAAACAGAAGTTCATATTTCTTTTTCATATTAAAACAGAAGAAATGTTAATGATATCAATATTTTATAATTTTTTTATAGATGTGATAGGCAGGCTTACATCATGCCAAATTCCACCCGTGATAACACCAAAGGGGAAAATGATGGAATTTACTCTACAAAACTTTGAAGAGAAAATTGTTACATGTACACTATGGGATGAATATATTGACAACCTTCTACCATTCGTTGAAACGGAACAAACGGAACGTTAAGATATGTTAGTGTGATGATTGAGTTTGGACGTCTCTCATTGTTTGGAGGTAAAATTATAAATATCAAATTTGTCAATAGTTTCTGCCAAAATATTACTTATTGATAAAGTACAAACATGCAGATCAAACAAGGTTCTGCAACACATTTAATGTGACAAAAATTATAGTCAATGGAAGCAGTGATGCATTTCTGAATTTTAAGAAGTGGTATATTCATGCAATTTTTAGCATCTTTTATTCATTCCATTATGATATATAACAATATAACAATAAAACAAATTTATCGGTTTGTACAAAACAGTATGGCTGAGACAGAAATGTTAAGTTCTGGGGTGACAACCATTGCAAATTGTTCTGCCCCAACAATTACAGATGCTTTTAGAAATGGAGAAGCGGAAGTATTCTACTTCGCTGAAATTGTGCGTTGTGATACTGACGGTTCTTTCTGGGCTGCTGCTACTATCTAATACCTAGAGACCTTAAGGGATTGGTACTATCTAGATTGTAGCAAGTGTGGCAAGAAGCTGACTAAAGAAAATGAAGGGTATCTATGTGTGAAATGTGGAGCGAAGGAGACTCGGGGTCAATACCAGTAAGATTCATTTTTATATTTGCCTGTGATTTATATAAATGTTATGTCATATTATATTAATATTGCATTATATTATTTTGGCAAAACAAGGTATAAGATTGAAGTGATGATACCTGACGAATCTGACATTGCAAGATTTCTATTGTGGGACACTGAGTGCACCCAACTAATAGGGAAAACAACAACAGACGTATTAAAATCTAATGTGAGTTTATCATGTTTTATTTTAAATATTAATTTTTATAATTATTAACTAAGTGGCCTATTTTAATTATAGCCTGAAGCATTTGACATTGTCCCCACTGAGATCGAAGCAGCCCTCAATGACCGCGTAGGGCTGTTTAAAGTGCAGGTGAAGAGGGCAGAAAATATATCCCATTCAGTTGTTTACAATGTCACTAAAGTCACAGCGGACGCAAAAAAAATAGACATCTTCTGCCAAAAATATGTTCACAAGAAGGTAAAAACAATCTGGCAAATCTGATTAAAAAAAAAATGTTTTCAGCATAATATAGTCTTGCCTACATAATATTATCATTTTATATACTTATGTCCTAACATAAGTATATACTCATATTATATTAATATTGCATTATATTATTTTGGCAAAACAAAGTATAAGAGTGAAGTGATGATGCATGACGAATCTGACATTGCAAGATTTCCGTTGTGGGACATTGAGTGCACCCAACTAATAGGGAAAATAACAGCAGATGTATTAAAATCTAATGTGAGTTTATCATGTTTTAAAATTTTAAATATTATTTTTTATAATTATTAACTAAATGGACTATTTTAATTACAGCTTGAAGCATTTGACATTGTCCCCACTGAGATCGAAGAAGCCCTCAATGACCGCGTAGGGCTGTTTAAAGTGCATGTGAAGGGGGCAGAAAATATATGCCATTCAGTTGTTTACAATGTCACTGAAGTCACAGCGGACGCAAAAATTTTAGACATTTTCTGCCAAAAATATGTTGACAAGAAGGTAAAAACAATCTGGCAAATCTGATTTTAAAAAAAAATGTTTTCAGCATAATATAGTCTTGCCTATATAATATTATCATTTTATATACTTATGTCCTAACAACCACCAAAGCCTATACTACTCATTGAGGATGCAGAATGCGGCAAGATTAACAACATGGATGAGATAGAGAAGGGATATGAAGCAGATGACGACGATAAAGATGACTAGGATGACATTCCTCTTAATAAGTTAGTGACAGAAGATGATGGCGATTGTGGAGATACAAGAAAGAAGAAGATTATTGCAGTGAAGTAAAATATGATTGGTTAATATAGTTTATTATGATAGGATTGTCAGTATTATTTAAGTCTTTTATTTCTAGGTTTAAGTTCGAAGTATTTATAGTTATCTATGTTTAGTTATTATAGGTTTAGGGTATGCAGTATATCTAAGATATTTTCGTTTTTCTAAGTATTTACAGGTCAAGATTATCTAGGTCAGGTGTCATGTAATGTTTTTACTTCTTTATATGAAATTTTAGTTCCCTTACCTCGCTGCAGTAGGTGGTGAAATATTCCCCATAAATCATGACATTTAGTTGTAACTTCTGTAATTTAACCTACAAAATATATTTAATCATTAATTATAATCAACAACTACTTTGTGAAGCAATAATTTATAACATAAAATTGTCAACTATTGACATATGAATTGAACATATATATTAACACTTCAAAAGTAAAAACATATATATATATATATATATATAACACTACAAATACAAAATATATTAACACTTTTAAAAAAAAAAAATTACAATTAAAAGGTTCATAATAGTAAAAGATAGACTCAAAGTATAAAAACACAAAATATTAGTCTCAAGGCAGATGATAGTAGAAAAAGTTAGTAACATAATTTCACATGTGCCCCAACTACTCCCACAGTTTTGGTAACAGAATATCTATTAATAATTAATATATAAATACAATTATTCTTCAACAAAACAAATCTTCACATATATATATTTTGAGAATTACAATTTTTAAAAAAATATTTGTATATGGATAATGATATGGAGGTATTATTTCAATTAAAAATTCAAAAAAGCAATTACCAAGTCAAAGAGTAACCCACTATCCTAAAAATGCTCAAACTGATTTCATGCAATCTTTATTTTTCTATATATATATACAGCTACTATTACACAGAACATATCAAGAAATCAAAACTTTTTCAGCAATATCATTTGTATATCAAATTCATAGAAAATAAGGTAGCCTTACCTATATTATTTCACATCACCCATCTTCTTAAATGGATTTTCCCTTGCCACTCATAGCAGATCTGACACCAAACAGAATTCCAACTATCTTATTCGTTTGATTGGTAAAATGCTTCCATACACCTGCACATAGAGATGTACGCTTAATCAAAAGTATCGAATGCTTCGAAGATCATGAGGTATATTTAAATTATATTTAGATTATTACATTTTACTACAATCTTCTGAACATATGATTTTACTATTGAACTGATATTTTTGTTTGCGAAAGCTAGCAGCATGTCCAATTTTTTATTTTCCTAAGAAAAAAAATGTCAAGTCAATTAACGGTATGCTTTTCATGCTGTAACTAGAATTATTTTGTTGGTAAGTTTATTTTGTTTCATTTAGTTAGTAAGTTTATTTTGTTTCATGGACATGCTTTTGAATATGAATGAATTTTTACAATTCTGCAGTCTTTACAAGCGATATTCAATTTAAATATTTTATAATATATATCAAATGTACATTACATTTCATTCAAAATAACAACCTAAAAATAATAGTTATGCAATAGTATCTAGAAATTAGTTTCAATAGAATAAAATAAAAATTGAATACAAGATAAGATTTTTCTTATTTCTTGGAATGAAATAGTGAACATATACAATCCAACATATCTAGCTAAATTGTAAAAATATATAAACAAATAAATTATCATTAATAACATACGTGACATGTATGATGTATAATAATATCATAAGGATCGAATTAAATTACAATACCAAAACTTTTCATTTTCATTGAAGCACAATGTAATCTAATACAACTATCAATGATTTGAAGAATGGTTCACTACAAAACGATTGGTTGAGTAGGTATTCTTATTTTTGCAAAAAGATCTTAAGAAATTTAAGTGAGTTAGCATTTCCTCACATACTACTGTAATATTATTGTATGGAAAAATGGAAAAATAACTTAGTTTAAGAGGCAACCCTGCAGCTTATTAACAACGCATAATTATTTGAATTTCATGCAATATATAGTATTAAACATGAGATATATGAATATACACAACTAAATTAATTAAATTAACTACTTCAAATAATGTTTTGTTGTAAACAGACATTAGTTTATAGAATTTAATGAACCAACCTACTAACTTAATAATTATGCATTTGAATGTAGTAAATAAACTCGGTTAGTTGTTGAGAATTTGTTGAAAATAATATTTTAAAAAGTCACATTGAAATGCTACACAACAATATTTCCAATTTAACTGAGACTATTATAATAAATAAATAAATTAAACTAAATAGGATGCTCACATGAGCAACTGGAAATTCCCACTTTCTACAATAAGCTACTTAATTTAAGTTTTTGTTTTTGTTTCAGAGTATGAAATACGGTGCATAAACTACATGTAAGATATATAAATTACTCTCAACAAAATTTATTTAACTTTAAGGAATTTTAGATAAAATGGCTATACACGTTCACCGAAATAGATTAATAAATTAAGAAATATTATTCACCAAATAATTACACAAAGAAAAACAAATACCTTTTAAATATCTTTGATATTTTCCATCATTAAATTATGGCCTTCCATGACTAGCCTGCTGTAATACCCGTGCCTCTCACAACTCACTGGCCAATATAATTTTTGCATTTCATGCATTCCATATTTTTATGTGCTATTTGCGTGATAGTTTTATAGTAATTAATTTGTTATATTTATGGCATTATTTTATATTTTGCGATTAATTTGGAGATGTTTAATTTGGTAGTCAAGAACCCCCTAGTCTAAAATATTGGGACATGCTTCAAAATTTAAGACTACACGTGACAAGTTTAAAATATGAAACATTAGGTAGTACGTGGAAGTGTTAAAGGGATTTTATTATCGGAATAATAACAACAACAACAACAACAACAACAACAACAACAACAATAATAATAATAATAATAATAATAATAATAATAATAATAATAATAATAATAATAATAATAATAATAATAATAATAATAATAATAATAATAATAATAAAAGAGCAAATCAGCTAATTGGTTGTTGAAGACGGTCGCGTGTAATTAAGATAAGCGTCATACATGTTTTCTCAACATCTAACATGTATTAAATAGATATTGATAATGTTTGCTTAGTTAATCAACACTAAAGAGAAAAAAAAAAACGAAGAGAGGGAGAGTAAGGGATTGGCAAAAGAAAGAAACAGGTATGTATTTAATTCTCTTACAATTCTCACAAAGCATAAGGTTATGATATTAGTAATGATTAGTCTAAGTGTCTCCTATTAATTCTTTGTTGAAAGTAAATAACTTGCAATGAATTGAAGTATAGAAAGCATGCAGCAATTATATTTACATATGAATTCACTTATTATGTAATTAATTCTTTTATGGACTAAAGTTTTATCTAAGTGTATGTAGGCGTGTATACACATGTTGCTTCTATGTATTTATTAGCTAAAATCAAGTCATTCAGATGGCATTTTGACCAAGCTAAAACTCTAAGTTCTTATTAAATTAATATCTATTATGTTATGTTACTATAGATTAATTACTACGGTGATACAAGAGATACAAAGTTCCCGATAATTATCGTCAGGCTCGAGGTAAGTAGAAATCCATCTACAACTACAATGCTTGAACATAGTATTTGTGTTTATTATTTGTGATAATTGATTGTTATATGTGTTGTTGTATACCTTTGTATTAAATGTTTTGTTCCGTTTCTAAAAACGAACTGATGTGCATCAATCATGAGCATTAGCATATGCATGAATTACATGTGTACATGTAAGAAGTCAAAATAACATAATTTCTTAAATTGATAATGTTTTGGGGTTGGTCACCACTGACACATTGAGAGTTATATATTAGATATGGTGTCTCTCGGGATGCTTCCGATGACAGGCGTGCACGGGGAAGAGGTTCCCACTTCAGCACCTTTATGATAATGGGTTAGGGAAGAGGTAGACTTTCCGGTGGACTGCAGGGGCAGGCAGGAGGCGGACCCCTGGTAGTCTCGGGAGGATAGCCGCTTGGTCCTACCAACCATCACTGATATCTCGGGTGGACTATAAGGGGGGGAGGAGGGACCCTTGGTAGTCACGAGTGTGGCCAATGAGTGTTAGTTTTGGGAGGTTTGTGACAGTGACGAGAGCCAATTCCCACCAAATATGGTTTCTTTTGAGAAGAGTTGAAAGAAATGGTTTTGTGAAATGCATCTCATCATTCACGCATTGGTCATGCATGATTTCTGCTTACTGAGTTTTAGCACACGTAGTTCTTGCATTGTAGGTGAGTTTGACTATGCATGAGCTCGTGGACTGATCTGGCATGCTGTTGGAGCTGATGCAAGTTCTGAAGCCTCGTGTATATGAATGACTATCTGTGGGGCTAAACCTTGGACTCACTATGTTTTTGCTAGTGTTCTAATAATCTTTTTGGGCATGTTCAAATTAGGGAACTTTAATATGTATATTTCTGTAAATATGGTGTTGAAGTTGGAGTGATGCTACTGTGCTTGACTTGGATCTATGTGAACACATGTTGATGAGGTTTTAACATCGGGAAAGTATTTTAGATTATTAATTTAAAAAAAAAAAAAAAAGAATACACAGGTTTTGTAAGGCTAAAAATCAGTATAAAATAAGTTTTTACAAGGGTGGATGTGACACCTGCATACATAGTCTTAGATTCCCTAGAGTACAATAAGATATGAAAAAAAAACTAAATTTTAGTAATTAGTTAAATTTTAACATAATCGGAATAGAAATTTATACCAAACTTTAATTCAATAACAGAAAAAAGGAAATAGTATTTTGCCTAAAATTATGCACCTGATTCCCACTGACCCCATTCACCCCACTATCACCTGTAATCCATTACTTCACCATTTAATTACCATAAAAAATTACACTATAAATATGTGATACATCTTCTAATTTTCTATATCTAGCAACAACAAACGAGTGCTCTATTATGGATCACAATGTTTCACATATTCAAAATCTAACACCACTAAAGAGTGATTGGATGATATATGTTAGGTTGGTGCATTTCTATCACATGCCAGTTAGAAGGAATCATCATCTCATCCTATCGGTTGAGTGTGTTTTTTAGGACACTAAGGTATATTTACTACCACAAAGTTAGCTAATTCAACAGATTTTCAATTTTGATGTTATAAACATATTTTTGTTTATTCACAGGGGGACAAAATTCACTGCACTATTGAAGGAGGAACTATACTAAAATTGAGATGCTCACCAACAGAGGGATACACATATGCTATTAAAGAATTTTCAGTGGTTGAAGACAAAAGTCCATACAAAACAAGCACTAATCGAAACAAAATTCTTTTCATCGAAAACACAAGGATGGTTGAAGTCATTGCATCACAGCATGTATCCTACCACCATCAGGTTTTATTCTTAAAAACTATGTTTCTGTCAATTTAATTTTTTTTTAAACCATCATTTACTCAGTTTATGTCATAATTTTTTTTTGTAGATGGGGAGATACACAAGGCAAGCAATAGTTAAAACAACTGAAAGCTTGAAAATGTGGTTGGATGTTGCATGCATTGAATGAATGCAGTGGTATAACTCATGTGCTGCATTCATATCATGCAACAAATGTGGATGCAAAAACTCTCATTTTCTATCAAGGGGTCCTTATTTGCAGTATAAACAATAATGCTGACTTTTTTAATTAAAATAAGGTATAATTTTTCATTTTTGTTGTTTCAGGCCAAAACTAGGGGTGATCCTAACTGATGGACTTGGGCATAAAACGTTTGACTTTCTGGGAAAAGGAAGTTGTGCTACTGATTGGATACTAAAGACTACGAGCTACACATCTTTTAGACTTTAGAACCATGTTTATTTTGAATTTTTAAGTTAAACTTTCTAAGTTTGTTGCTGCTTTCCGTTTCTATTCCTATGTTTATGGCACATTGTAATTACTTTTGAGTATTAGTTATTAGTTATGGTCCATCTTCAATTTTTAATCTCAGCTTAGTCACAACATACGATATCATACAATTTATAATTTACTTAGTATTATAACATAATAGACAGACTAACATGTATCAATATTAAAAAAATACAAATACACTACAAATAACATAATTAAAGCACATAAAATAACTTAAATGCAACACTATACCATGTTTAAATTCGAACTTCTATTGAGTCCATCACATTGCCAATTCGTTTATGATCTCCATCACTTTATATTGTGAGACACCCTTTAAAATTAGAGATAATAATTTATATTTTTTTAGACTACACAGATTATATTTAATAATAAAAAAAAATGCATATGCATTCAAAGAACAAGATTTCTGGAAGTAAATTGTTTTGTTAAGTAGTAAATAGATAAGTAACCTTACAAAATATGATATAAATATATATATCTATATATATATATATATATATTAAATATTATTGAAAAACTGTTAAATTTTTAGTATTTATTTGATACAAGTACATACATTTAAATGTGTAAATAATAAAAATATTATTAACAACATCTTGTAACCACTAATCCTATAAATGAAAACCATCTTTCATCCAGGTACCGATCCATGATTTTTTTAAAAATTCAAAAATTTCGCCAAAACTGTTACACTTTTTATTTTAGTAGCTCTGAAAATTTTGAAGAACATCGATAAACACCATCCTCATAGTTAAAATTTTCCGACTTCATAATATTGCAGCCAACAAAGGGGAAATAAGATTTGCATACAATTTTAGGAAGTTAAATTGGGTGTTTGGGAGATTTTAGATACTCTGTCAGACAAAAGGAAAACATCAGAAGAGAAGAGGTTCGTCCTACAACTTCTTAAATCGGTGACTGTCTGAATTTTATTATGTGCTTTACATTGATTTTAAATACAGAGAATGCTAAACTCATTATTCTTTGAAGATTGTGCTTATATGAGAAATCAAAGTTTGTTGATCAATTACAGTTTAATCGATAATTAATAAAGTATAGATGACATTTATAGTTTAGATAATTAGGGCAATAGGTATATTTTTGTTATACACATCCTAATTCAAGAACATATTATTTTGTAATTATTTTTAGATGGTAGATACATCAACAGTTGTTAGAATAACGGACTTAATTGAAGTTTTGTAAAACTTAGACTTTCTGGAATTTCCGTAATCCATACTTCAAAACCATAGATCGGCATAAAAGTAAGGATTTATTCCTAATTTTAATCATTACTTTGCCAGGTTATTGCTCATTAACTTAATGGCAGAGAAAATAAAATAACTTATGTTTAGCAATGTATACAAAATCCATACAATCTCCCAAACTCCCAGTTTTGAATTAGGATGTATAAAAAAACCCTACAATTAACAGACAAAATATTATTCGGAGGTAATGTTTTTAGATCTACATATCTAAAGCTATTCATGTTCAAAACGAACATAATCAAATTTAGGAATATGTTATAATCTATACTTACAAGCCATCACTCAGCTGAAAAGTATAGATTTAATCCATTTAATATTAATCTGAGGAAATTTCTTTAGATCTGCAGATCTAAAGCTATACATGTTCAAAACGAACATGGTCAAATTTAGAAATATGTTATAATCTATACTTAGAAGCCATCATTTAGCTAGAAAGTATAGATTCATTCCATTTAAATATTCCAAAGAAACAGAAGATCAAATTTTCAAAAAAAAAAAAAAAAAAATGAAAGAGATCAGCTGGATTATTTTTCCCAACTGGCCATGAAAAAAACATATCATTTGTGCTAAGTCAAATTTGACATAAAAAAAAACCCTCCAGATCTAGCCCTTATAAAACACATGCACATAACATAATTAAAGATGAATCGAGGCACATAGGGAGATGTAGAAACATCTGTCTAACACACAAAATCTCCAGATCTAGCCCGTACACAAAACTGATTTACAGATCAATCGACGACACATAAGGAGAAGTCGAATCATCTGTTCAAGAAATTCCACAAAATTAGAACATACAGATGAAAGCGCTCCCATGGCGTCGAAATCATATTTGTGTGCTAAATAACTATAAAGTTGATATTAACTATTTGTGCAGAAAAATTTAGTACATCTGATTTCCTTACCTAAAAAATGTATCGCTGATAAAAATTGTATCTAAAAACTGTAGAGACAGAGATTCACATAAGGTAATAACAGAAGTAAAAAAAAAAAAAAAACAGAAATCTAGAGATAGAGAGAGAAAGAGGGAGGCGAAGTGGTGAATTGCTACATTGAAGAAGGCAGCTGGTATGAGCTTATTTATAGGGGTTGCACCACTTAAGTAGGGTTTTTGCCCTAAGCAGCCGCCGTCAAATTATTCTAGAATGTCCCATGGCCCATTTTCATAAGATGGGCCTTTTGTTTATGAAATAGCGTAACTTATTAAAATGGGATCCTAAAAAAGTATTAGTACATCAGTTGACAACATTAACCAATAGAAGACCCCAAATATTAATAATAGAATGAAAATGGGCAACGGTCGTTCCATTTCACTGTAACTTTTGAAGTATAATAATAGTGGCCCACAACCATTATTTTAGTATTTTTACTGTTAACAGGACATACTAACAAAAATAATGGCTATTCTCAACAAAAAAAAAAAAAAACCAAAGTTCTAAATATATAATAATATATAATATATAATATTTACGTGATATAATATTTTGTATACATGTATAGATTTTATATTTTCAATTGTATTATATTATGTCGCAGAATGGTGAATGAGGAATTAAATTATAACAACTAGAAGTCCTCCCGTGCGATGCACGGGATGAGTACTTTTTCTATAATAATAATAAAAAAAATTACAGCCTAAATATTATTTTAGAATATAAAATCGCGAGTTGATTTTTTTTGTCCACTTATCTTTCTACCTCCTTACATATCTTTTTCAACATGTGATTTTTTTTAATATCTAATACCTTCCATTGTCACAAATTGATAGTACTGGTTAATTTTTTTTTTTTTTTTTTTTTTATATATATATATTTTGACTATTCAATTCTTTATATTTTTTTTATTTTTAATACATTACATTATCAAAAATTGAAAATACCAATTATTTATTTCTTTAAGTAAAATTTTAAATACAAAGTTCAAATATGATTTATTTCTCTCCCTATTATTTCAATAGTGGATTGCACAGGTTGTAATAATTATAATGCATATAAGAACTAAATGATGTCAATTATTTTGAATAACTATCATTTGAAAACAACATATATTAAATAATATATTATTAGTATAAGAAGCCATAAATATATTAGTTACTTAAATATATGAGCGGTGAACTATTTTATAATGTTATATCAAACAAAATGACTTATTATTTTCGTACATAACATAATTTTTTTTTTTACAAAATAGAAATAAATAATAATAAGCAAACTAAATCAATTACCAAATTACTTTAAAAAATATATTTAAGTTTTTTTCTATTGTAAATTGTAAAGTTAATAAATTTGGATTTTCTTATGAATTTTTTAATCAAATAAATTAAAATATCCAATAATTATTAAAAAAAGTGACATTGACGGTCAATACAACTAATAAAGTTGTATATAGGGAAGTCTTTATAAATTTTTAGTTTCTCATTTTGTCAATCGTACCAATACTTTGTATGTAATACATTGAATTCACATTGTTCACCTACCCATTTATATTTCATAATATTTTTGTATGCGTGTGTTGTACATGTGCTTTAATCTTTTGGTTTTTGTATTATGCAAAATATATTAAGGAACAATGGACAAATATCATTCAAGAGAAGCACGTGATTTACGTAAGATTCGAATGAAGAAAAAAAGACAAAGGAAATCTAATTAGTAAGATTTTTTCTTGTGAATTTTCTTTGTTGACATTTTTTAAACTTATAACTCATAATATAAATGTGATGACTTCGTCATGTTTTGGGTTGTAGGTGAATTAGAAGGGACTTCATGTAAAAATTCAAGCTCGAATAAAAGTGGAGCATCAACTACGTCATCTTCTATGTCTAATAAAATTTACACAAGTAAGCCTCTTATAAGTCATATCATATGTTTTTCGAACATAAATTACAATTGACAAAGATTAAACTTTTTAAGTTTTTATTTCTCTTTTTAGGTATATTCTGCAAGAATTAAAAAAGCTCGATTAGAAAATATTAATACTTCTACTCAGAATTCACCTTCGCTACATAATATACCAGTAATTGCTTTTTCAATTTATTTTTTATGTAGCATTAATTTCGTTGTAAAACTAATTTAATGTGCTATGTATTACTCATTCATCAGTCAATTTCAATGGAGCAATTGACTAAGAAAGTGTATTATTACGCCCTCCAATTCCAAGATGTATGTCATTCTTTGTAATTAAAGTAAATAAATACATTTTATCTTACGTTATTTTTGTGTTAACGAAATAAATTTTTTTTTAAACAGACAATGCTAGCCATGTCATCGAATGTGTGCCATCGGAATTGTCAACTACAACACTTCGGACAAGTTTTACTTCTAATGGTACAAGTTCAACTTATTACAAATTAACTCCAAGTTGATCAGTAATGTTAAAAAACACACGCAACCTTTTATTACATCTTTACGTTAATGCTAACTACTTCTCGACATACAAATAGGTAGATTTTTAATATCTGTAATAATTTTCTCAGCTTTTATAACGGCCCAGGGTCCTACAGAAGAAAACAATAGGTAATTTTTGAAAATTAATTTTTAAATTTCTTTTTATTTAACTAACTAATGTTCATTTTTTAGAGGCATAGAAATTGCGGCTACACTTCGACGGCCATCTAATTTTTCCATGGATAATGAACACAATAATATAATTTTTCAACGTATCAAGTCTACAGGTGTTCACTTTTTATATCACTGTTGTTTTTTCCATAGTAATTGTTTTGTAATATTTTTTAACTTAAATTATTTCAGAGTACTGGGATCTAGGTGATGCAGACCACAATTTTGAATATTGTGGTGCTTTTTTTGGTTTGAAGAACGACTTAAGTCGAACTACGGAGCAAATAAAAAACCAAAATACTCAACTAGTTGCTTGCAAAAAGTAGAACTTCTAAAGTTGAAAAAGCCGCCTCAGTTGTTGATAGATCTTCTAAGGGGTGACAATCCAAAGAGCAACCACTTCATAAAAAAAATTCGATCATACAATAGTATGTTTCTTTCACTTCAATGGGAGGAAAGATTGATAATACCCATAACGTCGGGACTTCGCCACCTATATTCAAATTGCATGATCAAAACTACCATCTTATTGGAAGCTTGATGCCTTCTGAAGCTCAACCTCCAAAGTTTGCTCAACTTTGGAGTTCATGAAAAATGGAGTTCATGTTGATAACCGTTTTGTAGTGCCACACCATCCTTATTTATTGCTAAGATATGGAGGCCACATGAATATGGAATGGTATAACCAATCGTGCTCTATTAAGTATTTATTTAAGTACATAAACAAAGGATGCGATCATGCAATGGCACAGTTCCTAAAGAGCAAGAATGATGCAGAATCTGGTAAAGTGATTGACGAAGTACAAATGTACTATGATTGTAGATACATTTCACCCTGTGAGTCTATGTGGAGAATATTTGGATTTGATATAGCATACCGAGATCCACCTGTAGAACGCTACAGTTTTCACCTTCCTAGCGAACAAATTGTTGTCTTTTCAGACACCCAAGACATTGAATTGGTCATTGATGGTCAATCATTCAACACAAGCAAGTTTGAAGCTTGGTTCAAAGCAAATATTGAGTACCCCCAAGGAAATAACTTGACATATGCAGAATTTCCTCAGCACTTTGTTTGGAAGCAAGATAAAAAAATAGATTCCTAGGAGTCAAGGAATTGCTTTAGGAAGACCATATTATGTGCCCTCAAGAGCAGGGGACTCTTATTATCTTAGATGCCTGATAAATGTTGTTCGTGGAGTTAAATGTCACAATGATATGAAAGTACCACATCACATACAATATGATTCATATAGAGATGCGTGTTATGCTTATGGTCTTCTAGAAGATGATAGTGAGTACATTGATGGGTTAACTGAGGCAAGCTTTTGGGCCTCTGCACACTCTCTACGCACTATGTTCTCGATTTTGTTGACAAAGAATTGTATGGGGAGGCCAGAAATTGTCTGGGAAAAATATTGAGAATATTTGTCAGATGATATCCTGTATAAGTAGCGACAATTTTATCACAATCAAGGTATGTTTATTAATGTTTAAATTTTGCCATAAATATTTGTTGTATATATGTAACATGCTTTATTATTATAACAGTTAACCAACTGAATTTCATTTGCTATTTATGTAAATCTGAATCTGACAGAGGCTCAGATTAAGAACCTTGCTCTTATTAAAATTGAGAACATACTACGTAGGTGTGGAAGTAGCATAAGGAAGTTTGAGACAATGTCATTGCCAGATTTTACTGATGTTGCAACATGTCACAACAGATTATTGCATGAAGAGTTGCAATATGATAAATTGATATTATCAAACGAACTTGAAAAGCTACTTCCGAAGTTGACGAGTGAGCAACGAAATGTTTTTTATAAAATAATGGATTCAGTTTAAGGAAACATGGGTAAACTTTCTTTCTATATGGTTATGGAGGTACTGGAAAAACCTTTGTCTGGAAAACATTATTTGCAGTAATCAGATGTAGGGGAGATGTGGTTCTGAATGTTCCCTCATGTGGAATAGCATTTTTACTTCTTCCTAGAGGACGAACTGTGCACTCTCGCTTTAAGATACCTTTGAAGCCCCATGAAAAGTCAATGTGCAATATCAAGCTAGGAAGCAAGTTGGATGAACTTATTGTCAAAGCAGAACTCATTATAAGGGACGAGTCACCGATGATGCATAAATTTTTCTTTCAATCCTTGGATAAAAGTCTTAAGGACGTTATGAAGTGTGTTGACATAGATAATGCAACAAAGCCTTTTGGTGGTAAGATCGTAGTATTTGGAGGAGATTTTCGTCAAATACTACCAGTTATACCAAAAGATCGAAGACAAGATATTGTGAACGTAGCGATAAATGCATCTTACATATGAGACTCTTGCGAAGTCCTACGTTTGACGAAGAATATGAGGTTGCAAAGTGTTGGATCAGAAATTGAGTCTTCGGCTTTATCTGAGTTTTCAGAGTGGTTACAAGATATTGGAAATGGGACTATTGGAGAAGAAAATGATGGTTCATCAGTAATACAAATTCATGGTGATATATTACTACAGAATGGTCCTGATCCAATTGCAACAATTGTTGAAAGTACGTATCCTAACCTATCTAAGAGAATTCAAGACCCTGAATATCTACAAGAGACAGCTATACTTGCACCAACTTTAGATGTTGTTGACTCTATAAACCAGTACATGATTGAGAAAAATACTGGTGAGAGTCGCACGTATTTTAGCTCTGACAATGCCAGCAAGTCGAATATGACTGTAGATGTCGGATCGAATGTTCATACTCCTGAATTCCTAAACAGAATCAAGTGTTCTAGAGTTCCTAATCATGAACTACATTTAAAGGTGGGTACTCCTGTGATGTTGCTAAGGAACATTGACTCAAGTCGTGGTCTGTGTAACGGTACGAGATTGCTTCTGACGAGACTAGGAGATCAATTGCTTGAAGCACAGATAATGCTTGGATCGAGTGCAGGTCAATTGGTGTTGATTCCTAGGTTATCGATGACTCCTTTGGATTCAAAAGTACCTTTCAAATTTCAAAGACGTCAGTTTTCGATTACAATTTCATATGCCATGATAATAAACAAAAGTCAAGGTCAATCATTAAGTAATGTTGGTCTTTACTTGCGAAAGCTTGTTTTTAGTCATGGCCAGCTCTATGTTGCTTTTTCACGAGTCACTAATAGGAAAGGTTTGAAAGTTTTAATTTTTTATTCAAAAAAAAAAAAAAATTGTTAACACAACTATGAATGTTGTCTATAGGGAAGCATTTAGAAATTTGTAGTTTCTTGATATTTCAGTGTATAAATATTTTATATGCATATATATTATTTTTACGTTCTTATATTTTATGTTACTTAGCTATAATACATAAACATATATACACATTATTATACATATTATACATAGTGGATACTTCAGAATTTTTTTTAATATATATTTGTAAAATATCGTCTGACCCGTGCATCGCACGGGTGGACATCTAGTACTATTAGAAAAGAATACAAAAACAAAAATTAAATATTTATATTGTAGTTAGATGTACATACAAGTTATTACAATGTAGTATTTGAAATCTAGATTAAACTAGGCATACATTTAGTCTTAGTATTTAAATTTAGATTTTACTAGCAATATATATTTTTACACGATAAATTTCTTTGTATGAGCATTAATAAGTAATTGAATTATTATGCTTGTAGGAAATGAGATTATATATTATATTTACTTTCAATGATTTAGAAGAATGAAATTGATATATTTCATAAGTAACATTTATAAATAAAAATTACAGCAAGTAAATAATAATTGATTTACGAATTTTATTAAATTCAAAAAGTATGCGGTTGTGACATTCCCCATCTCAATGAAACTTATATTATTAGAAAAATGGGTAACATCACTAAAATCTGTAAAATCCATGAACTCTAATTGATGATGATTTTTGCTCGAAATAATAAATACTTAAAAGACGTTTGTCAATCACGTTGACACAATCTTAAAACAAGCGGAAGCTCATAATTAACTACAAAAATAATTCATCATAAATTTTAAATAGAGATTGCATAGTTTTGAAAAGTAGTTTAACAAAGTTTAAAGCAGAAGTGCATAACGAAATCTACAACGTTTGCTTACATGTCCCATAAAATAGAGTTTAATAAAGCTCTTAATCAATTACTAGTAGCTTTCACTTCGGACGAGGACTGACATCCATCTTCATTCCTCTTCCACGTTAGTACCTGAAAGGAGGGGGTGAATGTTCAAGAAAAACACTCCATGGGTTCACTCGGTTGCTCACTTAGATGTCATACAAAGAATTGCAATAATGGACAGTTACATAAATAATGCATATACCATCAACACATAAAACACATCCGAAAACATATTGGAATCTAAATTAAAATAAATATACACATATATACATACTATATAGATACACATTGGAGCACATAGGTGGGGCACGTGTTGCCCCGCTCGAGCAGCATAACATATTCGGGAGCGACCCGAGGGTGATCGTTCGATCCATAACATGTACGGTGTTAACCGCAGAGCATAATCATATATAGTTTTACCCGTAAGCATAATCATATACGATTTTACCCGTAAGCATAATCATATATGATTTTATCCTTAAGCATAATCGTGTACAATTTTACCTGTAAAGCATAGCATATACGGTTTTACCCGTAAGGTTTTTGAAAAGTATAGCATGTACGGTTTTACCCATAAGGTTTTTGAAAAGCATAGCATGTACGATTTTACCCGTAAGCATAATCGTGTATGGTTTACCCATAAGGTTTTTGAAAAGCATAGCATGTATAGTTTTACCCGTAAGATTTTTGAAAAGCATAGCATGTAGGATTTTGCCTATAAGGTTTTTGAAAAGCATAGCATGTACGGTTTTACCCGTAAGCATAAAGCATAGCATATACGGTTTTACCCGTAAGATTTTTGAAAAGCATAGCATGTACGATTTTACCTGTAAGGTTTTTGAAAAGCATAGCATGTACGGTTTTACCCATAAGGTTTTTAGAAAGCATAGCATGTATAGTTTTACCTGTAAGATTTTTGAAAAGCATATTCGGGAGCGACCCGAGGATTTTCTTTGGTGTTACCCGCATTCCTAACACAGCTAGTACGGTATTACTCGTATACAATACACATAATATGGTTTTACCCATAACTTCACATAAATTTCACACAAGTTACACATAAACAAAGGCGTAAGCAACATTCACGTAAAAACCATTATAACAATTGTCTATGTTGTCGAGAGGAAGACTCCTCTCCTCGCTGTCCAGGAAATCCTGTTTCGATGTTTCGGATCTCTTGTTCTTCTTCCATCTGCTCTTTGGTTGGCACTTGTCTGTGCGGTAGTTGAACTCCAGATGGCCCCTTCTGAATCGTTGCTGCATGGTCTGAGGTCATCATTAGCCAGTTCTCAGGCTTCATCACTGTGGTCGGGTTGGTGTTGGGCAAGTGGAATGGCCCACCATCACGCTGCTGCCACATCCACACTCCCTCCTTAGATAACTTGACATAGTGAGATGTCTTGAAGATTTCAGTTGTTATCTTGGAGTCACCGCTCATCGGTTGATATCTTGACAGATTAATCTTGAAGTGTTGTGCCAATGCAGTGATGAACCCTTCAATTCGTATAGCTCCTGTTTCATGTGCTACCGAATGGAACTGGCCCATCAAGTGGGGTGCTAATCGCACCTTGTGGGGTGCCATCATACACCATAACATATATAGCTCGTCCCCCTAGAGACCCCATTCTTCGTTCCTCGCGAACAGAATGTGTTGCATAACCTTAGCCATGTATCGGAATGTCGGATTTCGAATTTCAGTTGGCTTCGATCTGCTAGCACTATAAGTGGGATCAGATGGTGTAGCATCTGGTTGATAACTGATCTTGGCCAGAAGTCTTGGGAATTGAAATCATCATGTTGAGTGAAGTAGCCAGTGAATAAAAACCGGAAGATACTTCCCGTTTGTCGGGAGTTCAGCTCCTGGGGCCGGTTTTCCAGCCGAAACGTCATGCTCAAGGCTTCTGCACAGTGTATGATGACATCAAGTGTGGCGAAAAACTTCAGGTGCAATTCCTTATAAGTTGGCCAACATCCATAGAGGAAGTAATTCATGGTTTGTGGGTCTGGATATAGAGTCAAAATGATTCTTCTCTTGACCAGTTTGTTCCAGCGCTCCCGGACTGTTTTCGATTCCCACATCTGTCCAAAGTCGATGCCATACTCATCAAGCAGATTAATCTGTTCGGATTCAACTTGCTCATTATGTTCTCGTTTGCCTCGTGAACTTGATTCTTCGACTCTCGCAACTTTTCTTTTGGGCGCCATGTTTGGTATGAGAAGATGTAACGTACGATCACCCAATAAAACGTAAGATAATTTCTCATTAATACCCCCCTCAAACTAGAAATTGAGACATATGTTCAAAAATAATGCATTCCTAATTATATATATCCTCATATCTAGTTTGATCACATATCAACACTATCAACACAAATAACACAATATAACACACAATTCCCACAATAATGCTTTTCATTCTTGAGCAATTAAACTACATTCCACTAGTGGTTCGCTCAAACTAATTTGTAGTATGTGTTTGAGATAAGAACATGCACATATATCATACTACAAATTAGTTTGACTCGATTGCAATCAACAATTCCAAGCAATTAATACGTGTCGTCAAACTAGTTTGGTGTTGTGTACTTGAGATAAAACAAATTGTAATGCACTACAATACCAACTAGTTTGAGCCATAAAAGTTTAATTCTAATGACCATTAAGATGAATGAATGATAACACATGAAGTGCAAAAAAGGATAAAAAAAAATCATCAAATCATCAAGAAAATAACCTATCTTGCACCTACACATTATATACACCTCAATGTTCACAAATTCATCCATCACTACAATTAATTTGAGCTTATAATTAGAATAGAATACCAAGATAGGCACCAATTGGCCTTCAATCAACAAACTAGGCACAAAAATACTTGCACACAAAGTGTTTGATGAAATGCTTCAAAGAATTTCTAAGTTCAAATTGAACGATTTCAAGTTCTACATACTCCCTATGCTCAACCATCAACAATGTATACTCAACAAAAAAATCTATCCACAAAACTTCAAGTAATTCGAAATTATATAGGAGACAGATTATTAAGCCCTAATTTGATAAAATTGGCCAAAAAATTCGAATTTGATTGAGAGTTAGTGGACATACCTTATGATTTTAGAGAGATTAGGACTTGAGTGTTGATGCTCCAAGGATTATGTTTGAATTCGAATTCAAAAGTGTGTGGGTGTGTGTGTTTTTCGCGAGTTTGAAAGAGAGGGGAATGAAAATAATATGTTTTCCATGTTTAAAAATAGGTCTGCCCAGGTCGTGCACGGATCGTGTAAGGCTGCGCGGTCATGACCGTGAACGAACCCAAAAACGAGCAACTTACGGGTCTGTTGAACGGACCGTGCACGACCCCAAAATTGGGGGTTTTACTGTTCCGTTGCACGGTCCTCGGTTGTGACCGTGCAACTCCTAAAAACTTGAAATTTTACCCTTTTTTAGGCTCTTCTCATCATTTTGCATCCCAATCACTTTTTCTACCCTTTTTTTGCATTCACCGGACATTATTCAACAACCAAAATTTTAAAAACACATTAATTAAAGCATCTAACTTAGGAAAACATGAAATTAAAAAAAAAATGAATCGTCGGGTTGCCTCCCGACAAGCGCTAAGTTTAACGTCTTCAGTCGGACACCTGTTTATCAAGACTCAATTTGGTTCAACCAAAGATAATTGATGAACTTTTCTCTCTTGTTCGTGGCTAAAGTACCTCTTCACCCTTTGTGTATTTACCATAAACGTGCTCCCATCAGTATTAAGTAGCTCGACGACTCCACTTGGTAGCACTCTATTGACTATGAAGGGTCCCGACCATTTCGATCTCAGCTTCCCGGGAAAGAGTTGGAGACTATAATTGAACAAAAGGACTTGATCCCCATGACAAAACTCTCTTTTGATGATCAGTTTGTCATGAAACCTCCTGACCCGTTCCTTGTATACTCTTGAATTCTCAAATGCTTGATTTCGGAACTCATTAAGTTCGTTCAATTGCAACACCCTATTTGCCCCAACCAATTGAAAGTCGAAATTCAACTTCTTTATCGCCCAATATACACGATGTTCAAGCTCCACGGGTAAATGACATGATTTCCCAAAGACTAGTTGATAAGGTGACATACCAAGGGGTGTCTTGTAGGTCGTTTTGTACGCCCACAATGCACCATCCAACTTCAAAGCCCAACCTTTCGATTTCCGCTTACTAACTTCTCAAGGACTTATTTGATTTCCCTGTTGGCTAGTTCGGCTTGGCCATTCGCTTGAGGATGATATGGTGTAGTCACCCTGTGCTTCACACTATATCGGGCCAACAAACTATTAAGCCATTTATTGCAGAAATGCGACCCTCCATCACTAAGCAATGCTCTAGGTGCTCTATAACGGGTGATGATATTCTTCACAAGAAATTTTAACACCACCTTAGAATCATTGGTCGATGTAGGGATAGCTTTGACCCATCGGGAGACATAGTCCACCACCAACAAAATGTATTGGTAGCCTTGAGATGATGGGAATGGTCTCATGAAGTCAATTCCCCAAACGCCAAACAACTCAACTTCAATAGAATTGGCATTTCATGTCTTTTTTAGATTCCATCGGTTCGTTGGCACCGATCACATATGAAGTCGTGGTAATCTTGAAAGATTGTTGGCTAATAGAATCAACTTTGAAGAACTTTAGCCGCAGTTCTATTGATCGCAAAATGTCCTCCACTCGGGGAAGAGTGACATTGCTCAATAGTTCTCGGCCTTCTTCCTCGGATACACACCTTCAGATAATTGAATCAGCACATCTCCAGAAAAGGAATGGATCATCCCACATATAGAACTTGGCTTCATGGTAGAACTTCTTCTTTTGATGTGGTGAAAATTCGGGTGGTGGTGCTCCACAGACTAAATAGTTTACAATGTTAGCATACCATGGAAGTCAAGCAATGACTAGAGCTGGCAAAATTGGCCCGGCCCGATGGGCCAGCCCGTTTAGCCCGAAATATAGAGCGGGCTGGGCCAGAATATTAGAGGCCCGAAAAAATTCGGGCTTTTTTGGCCCGGCCCGAACGAGCTTTTCTTTTGGCGGGCCAAGCCCGGCCCGAAAGCCCGTGGGCCGGCCCGATGGAATTGAATTTTTTTCCCCTCACTAATCCAATAAGAAAAATTTAGGAATTAGGTAATATTTTGTGTACTATTTGAAACATGTTTTTATTTTCCTAGTAGAGCATAAATGTATCTATTTACCGAGAAATTAAAACATTTGACTAATTTAATACTCTATTTCTTCAGTTTTATTAGCCCGAAGATGGAAAATGAATTGGATCCAAGCATGCTCATTATTTATTATGTGTCAAAAAATGAAAAATTGATTAACATGTAGTATAGTACGTACACAAAAATTAAATAACTTGTGACGTGTAGTATATAACTATGTATCACTCATCCATTCCTTCTTTTTTATTATTATTATTGTTATATCTGAGGTTTGAGACATGCCTATAGATTAATACATATCATTTCATATTGCAACGAATAATAATATGTTATCTTCCGATCAAGTTTTTTCTTAAGAGAATTAAACTGAAGTTCGCCTCAATATATAATTCTACTTCATGGTTAAAGTAATAAAAAAGAAAAGAAAAAAACTCATTGGTGGGCTTTTTGGCCCGATGGCCCGACCCGGCCCGAGGTCCTCCGGGTCGGGCCTAGCGTTTCTAGGTCCGAAATAAATCGGGCCCGACCCGACCCGACCCGGCCCGAACTTTCCCTTAGCCCGACTGGGCTCGGCCCGGCCGCCCGAATTGCCACCTCTAGCAATGACCATCATAAGGTGTTCATCGGGAAATGTCTCTTTGATCACCTCTTGTTGACCTTTTGCATCCACCTCGTTCTCAATTCTTGAAAGATTATCTGCTACAGCATTCTAACATCATTTTCGATCGTTGATTTCTGGTACATGTGTCACGTGCACGCACTTTAGGGCACTTTTAGGGTCATTTTAGTGTCAATAATGTGCATAATCACGTGTATTTAGTGCTTTTGTATTCTCATGGGCAAAATAATGCGTTTGTGTTGTTTTTATGTTAAGACAGGTGTTAAAGGATCGAAAAAGAACATCACGATCACGGAGCCGAGAGATCGGTCAAAGAAACAAGGGACGGGGCTGAGGGGTCGATCTCGGCCGAGACAGGGCACAAATCTCGGCCGAGATACCTCTCCAGGGAAATCCTAGAATATTTTAGAGATTGAAGATCTCGGCCGAGAAGGGTTAGGCATCTCGGCCGAGATACCTCTCCAGGGAAAATCAGAGATTCAAAGAGATGAAGATCTCGGCCGAGATAACCCAAACCCTAAAAATTTCCCTTTTTACGTCTCGGTCGAGATTATCCCTCGGTTTACAAATAGAAAAGCCCTTTTTCACGTCTCGGCCGAGACACACTTACGTCTCGGTCGAGATTCCTTTTCCTGTTTTAAATTCCTAAATGCGATTTTGCCTTAAATTGAAGTAACAACTCTTCCCCTATATATATATCCTCCCTTTCGAAATTAACCTATCTTGGGACATTGAATAACACACTTTCCAGCCATTTTTGAGCCACCAAAGCCACCAAGGAAGGAAGATTGGGCAAGAGATTGAAGGATCATCTTCTCCAATTGACATCTTTGGTTTCATCCATCTCAGTATCATGTTTCTTTATTTTTCTACTTATTTTCTGTTTGTTTTAGCTTCCATGGGTGAGTAGCACCCTTATTTCTACCCTTGATCAAATGTAAAACTTTGAGTGACAATGTTTACATGATTATTGCTATTTGATGTTACCATTTGATCGCAATTTCAAGTGTTCTACACTATCTAATGTTATTAACTCATATTTGTATGCTTTTTCTTGGCTTGATCAACCTCTAGGAAGTGTATGAATGTGTTGCTAGAATTGGAAATTACTATCCGTAATTGTAGGATTTTTTATTCCCTAGTAGCAAACAACGAGTGGTTTCGTTGGTGATAGTGTAGAGTTCGACCTCTAAACCCGAGCTTTCGAGGTTTATATCAAATTTATTTCATTATCTTGGAGCTTTTTTCATTCACTACAACATAAATGAGCTAATGTAACACCCTAAAAGTGTTACCTATATACCAAAATATGTTACTATAGACGTTATGTAACACTTTATTGGTGTTGCATTTGCCGGTGCTACCTAAAGTCTAATGTAACACTTTTAATGATCTTTAGTAACACTTTTAATAAGTGTTACATTAGATTTTAAATTGTAACACTTTATGGTAACACTAAAAAAATGTTACACATAACCCCCTTTATATATGTAACACTTTTAATTGAAAGAGAAACTAAAAAAGTTGTCATTGCTAGGTTTCGAACCCAGGTTGCTAGATTGCAGGAGTTTAAGTGCAAAGTCTTAACCACTAGGCTACAATAACTTTTTTAGTTTTTTTTGTAAGAAAAACAATATATACACAAGATTTTATTGTAACATCAATAAAATACACTCAAAATTAAGTTTTCATCAAACTACAATCTAACTTAATTTTATTTAGGTTATTCATATCAATTTGACACAATGTTTCCATTATTTTATTTTTTTTCATTTTCATCCACTTATATATATATATATATATATATATATATATATATATATATATATATATATGTATAACTTATTTTATATCACATTAATTTTATACATCTAGTTATTGTATATAAATCTTAAGACATTATCATTAATTTTAATTACCATAATTTTATGTATTAAGACACACCTTAATTGTTGTTTCTTTATAGATTTTAAATAAAAAAAATAAACTTACAAACATGAAGATACATGACCAAATGTCCCAAGTCTAGGTTCTCACACTTAAGAAATGTATTCAAATTCTTAAAGCTACAAGTCTATTTTGTAATTGTTTAGTAAAACCACAAATAAGTCACAAATAAAATTTAATTTATTCTTAACGAATAAGTAAATCTTTAGGTGCTCTAATAAATTGTTATTTTTGTAGGTCTGAGTCGATCATTTTCACTACTTATGTTACAGGCATTCTGTTGTAATAATTAAGATATAACACATGAGACAAATAAAAATAAAAGTCACATAAGAAAAATAATCCACAAATTTTTAATTAGTTTAAAATAAAATAAATAATTTAATTATTTACAAGTGTTACTTATTTATAAGTGTTACATAAAAGTGTTACTTATTCAAAAGTGTTGCGTAAAAAGTGTTACTTATTTAAAAGTGTTACCTAAATGTGTGACAATTTAAAAGTGTTACGTTCAAAACGTTACATATTCTAAAAGTGTTACACGAAAGTGTTACATATTCGCAGATGTTACAAAAGTGTTACATAAAAGTGTTACATATTCATAAGTGTAACAAAAGTGTTACATAAAAGTCAAAATTTTAAAAGTGTTACAAACGAAATGTTACATAAAGCCATTTATGTTGTAGTGATTTGATTGTCAAATTGAAGAGAGCTTATTCGACATTTTAGTTTAATTGGATAGGGTTATTCAAAGAGCTTATTTCGATTAGCCATAATTAAGAAATAATATGGTTGCTAGAGCTTGTTAGTAGTCGTGAAATAGGGACTTGAAATGTTTTCAATTGGGTATCAATAATAGTTGTGTAATTCGTTGGAACCAAAGGGATACACGATCAAGGGTAGATACTTTAATCATATTTTAAAAATCCAAAAATCGATTTATTTATCTTGCCATCTTTTGTTAATTGAATCTTACCTTAGTTGATCATAGCTAAATAGTTGTTCCTATTAGTTATTGATAGTTTATAGCTTGACAAACAACCCCCCCCCCCCCTCCCCCACCTTTATTGTTTTCATTGTTCGCATTTGTTCTTGATTGAAGTATACAATTGCTTGACATATTAAGATAATATTGTTCAACCGTTCCTCGTGGGATCGACCCTTACTTATCGCTCTACTAGTTAGAGAGGTTAAAGGTTAGTATAAATATATACATATATTCATTTATATATCTATATATTTATACTTAATTTAATTTGGTAGCGACACACGACGATCGGCTACGAATTTCCAAGTCGAACTCTTGCAGAAGCAAGATCCATTGAATGAGCCTTGGCTTGGAATCCTTTTTATCGAAGAGGTATCGAATGGTTGCGTGGTCCGTGCAAGATAGGTACAAAATTTGTCAAATCCATATACTACCACCAACATGTCTTTCTCGTTTGTTGTGTAGTTTGATTGAGTAGGGTCGAGGCTTTTGCTCGCATAATATATCACTCGGAAAATTTTGTCACACTCGCATCACACATGAGTTCAAAAGGTTGGTTCCAATCAGGTGATACCAAGACTGGTGCCGAAACCAAAGATTTCTTTAACACCTCGAAGGCCTGTAAACACGAATTATATAAGCCACATCGTTTTCTAAAAGGTGAAACAAGGGTTTAGCAATTTTCAAAAAAATCACGAATAAACCTTCGGTAGAAATCGGCATGGCCCAAGAAGCTTCGAACTCCCTTCTCATTGATTGGTGGTGGTAGTCTTTCAATGGCAACCACTTTGGCTCGGTCTACCTCCAAACCTACAGTTGAAACCTTATGCCCTCACACTATACCTTCTCTTACCATGAAGTGACATTTTTTCCCAATGTAAGACAAAGTTAGTGAACCCTGCAAGACTAGAGACAAGTTAAATAGGCAATGATCAAAAGATGAGCTGAAAATGGAAAAATCATCCATAAACACTTCCATCACATTTTCAATCATATCCACCATGCATCGTTGAAAAGTAGCCGGTGCATTACATAAGCCAAAGGGCATTCTCATAAAGGCAAAAATACCATATGGATATACAAATGTTGTTTTTTCTTTATCCTCCGGGGTAATCATAATTTGCTTGTACCCGGAGTACCCATCCAAAAAAAAATAGTATTCATACCCGGCTAATCTATCCAACATTTGGTCAAGAAACTAAAGGGAAAAATGATCTTTCCTTGTAGCGGCATTCAATTTTCAGTAGTCAATACAAACCCTCCAAGCGGTTATTAACCTAGTGGCTACTTCTTCCAAATCACTCACCTTAACCACCGTTATTCCTCATTTCTTAGGCACTACTTGGATAGGACTCACCCACTTGCTATCGGATATAGGAAAAACTATGTCATTATCAAGCCATTTCAAAACTTCTTTCCTCACCACCTCTTGCATAATTGGATTTGGCCTACATTGATTTTGCACACTCGGTTTATAATCCTCTTCCATTAAAATTTTATGTATGCAAATAGCGGGGCTAATCCCCTTAAGATCTGAGATGGACCATCCAATAGCATTCTTGTACTTTCTCAATATTTCAAGCAATTTTTCACATTTACTCTCATATGTAGAAATGATAAGTGAAAATTTCTTACCTTCGTCAAGGTACTCAGGCCTCAAGTGGTCGAGAAGAGGCTTCAACTCAATGTTGGGTCCCTCTTCTTCTTTGCCCTTAGGCTCCTTTAGCCCGGTTGCACCCTCATCCTCTAATTTCAACCAAGAAACTTCCTCTTTTTGCACCTCCTGCAAAGCATTCAATGCACTAACACTATCCACAACATCAACATTGTCAGCTTCATTATTAGTGCATGCAAATATAGAGTGCTGCAAACAAATCTCTAAAGAGTCGATTTCACTAGAAGCTAGGAAATTTCTTGTATCATTGATATCTAGCAAATCTAAAGCATTGCATTCCTCGATAGCACTAATCTCATCCACATTGTGAAACCTCATTGCCTTACAAATCAAAAAAATAACCTTTCCATCATTCACTCGTTGGGTGAGTTCCCCTTTTTGGACATCAATGAGGGCTCCACCCGTTGCTAGAAATGGGGGCCCCAAAATCAAGGGGACTTCCTTGTCCTCATTCATGTCCAATAATGCAAAATCCACCGGGATTATGAACTCACCTACTTTGATCAACACATTCTCCACTATCCCTTTTGGATAGTTCAAGGACCTATCCGCCAATTGCAAAGCGATAGTGGTAGGTTTAATTGTTCCAATTTCCAATTTATTGAATATAGAGAGTGGCATGACATTAATGCTTGCCCCGAGATCACATAATGTTTTTTCAAATTTTTTATCCCCAATAATACAAGAAATTGTAAAGCTACTTGGATCCTTTCTCTTTTGAGGGATTCTTCTTTGAATGACGGCACTACACTCCTCGGTTAGGTTAATCGTATCATACACCTCCAATTTTTGCTTCCTTGACATGATCTCCTTAAAAAATTTAGCATAATTAGGCATTAAACTAAACTAAACTAAACTAAAACGAATGTTAATATGCAACATTTTGAAGATTTTCGAAAACTTAGCAAATTGATTATCCAACTTCTTCTTTTGATAAGTTTGTGCAAATGGAAGGGAAGGGACATAAGTAGGAAGAGTGGAGTTTGCCTTCACGGCCCCTTTTTCACTTGTTTCTCCAATATCCTTGGGTTTTACTTGTTCTTCTAGATGCTCTTTCTCGATCACTCGGTCACTATCCACGGGTAACCTTGGCCCTTCATACTCGGCTCCGCTTCTTAGCCGAATTGCTTGGCATTGTTCCTTGGGATTCTTCACCGTGTCACTCGGAAACTGTCCTTTGTGGTGTTGGGGGCTAATTGCTTGGGCTAACTGGCTCATTTGCAATTGCAAGCTTTTGATGTCAGCCCCATTCATCACAATACTCTTGTTTACATCAACTTGGAATTTTGTGAAAAAAATGTCCATTTGTGACACTCTTTTGTCCGTTCTTACAATGAAAGATGTCAAGAGTTCCTTTAAGCTTGGCTCCCTACCTTCGTTTAATACCCCATTGGTAATAGAGAATCTAGGTGGTGGTTGAATCGAATTGTTGGGATTGGCATAAGAAAAGTTTTGATGACCCTTTGATCCTAGTTGGTAGTGACCCGATTGGTGTAGGTTGTGATTGTAGTTCGAATGTTGGCCTTGCCCCGGATGTGGATATTGGTGCCCCCTTTGGTTTTCATAACTCCTTTGATGAATAAAGTTATAGTCCTCGGGGTCTTCTTATGAAACAATGATTTTCGCACTTTGTTCCTCTTGAACCGAAGTGGCGGATTTAGTTAGTGACTCCAATTGTTTTGACAAAGCCGCTATTTGAGTCGATAGTGAGGAGCTTGACTCCTTTTCCACTACGATTACAACCACCTTTGGTTTGTTCCTTTCATTTGGCCATTGATATGAATTTGTGGTCATGTCCTCAATAGTTGTCGTTGCATCTCTCGCCGTTCTTGCAAATAATGAACCACCAGCGGCTGCATCTATGATTTCCCATGTAGGCCCGAATAACTCGTCATAGAAGTAGCAAATTTACTCCTCCCATAATGATTCAGCATCGAACCGACGAAATTGCATGATTTCTCCTCTCATTCTAATGGTCTTACTCACCGGAAAGTACTTCTGAAGGAACCTCTGATAGAGATCGTCCCATGTTCATATGTCTTCGTTGACAAGGGAGTTGTACCAAAGCTTTGCCCTGTCTCTCAACTAAAAAAGAAAAAAGGTGGAGCTTAATCTGATCATGAGGGACTTGGTTTATTTGAATTGTCCCGCATACTTCCAAGAACGTAGACAAATGCAAATCCGGGTCTTCACTTGCGTGGCCCCCAAACTGATTCTATTAGATAGTGTTAATGAGCGCCGACTTTAGTTCAAAATTCACTGCATTCATGGGTGCTCTACCCATCCCACCGTAATTCTGGTTTATTACCGGTCGTAGAAAGTCTTGAATAGTTTCTTGGGATGGCGGATTGAGCACTTGTGCTCTCCAATGCCCGAGAGCATTCACCTCTTCTTGTTGTTTCCGCATCATCTCTATCATTTGATGATTGATGTTTGCTTGATCAGGCGGAATTAAAGGTGCATTCCTCTCAACTTGATTGATGACGCTTGGGTCATTATCCCTGACTTCGATGCTTCTTTCTTTATTCGTTCTTCCTTGATTATTTCTACGAGTTGCCTCGATTTTCGGGTCAATAGGTAGCAATCCTTCCAATCCTTGCGACCTCAAGTGCATCAACACCTTGCACAACAATCAAAAAGAGATCCCGTAAGCTCAATTGATAACTAATCAACAAAAAAAAATAACTAAACTAAGAAAAAAAAATGTCTAAAGTATCACAAAATGCCTAGAACAACACCTTCCATCTATCGTTACCAAATCCCCACAAACTTAGTTTTCACAACTAAAATTGAGCAACCGCAAGTCTACAGTATCAATAGTAGTACTAAGCGAGTACAAGGTCGATCCCACGAGGATTGTTATCGATATTGGATAAGTGAATTGCATTAAACTTTTAATGGCTAGCTAAACAATCAAATAAGTTATTTTTGGTATTTTGAGAACTAATTGAAAAATAAACAAGTAATTAAAGCTAATAAGATGAACTAGAGGAACAAAGTCGAAGGATCAAACAATCAATTAAGGGTAATCTACGCTTAGATGTCAATTATGGACATCTAGTCATTATTAATCCAATTAATCCAACTTTTAACCGAATGTTAGGTATTGAAGAACGATCACGAATATATGCAAGACCCCCTCTCGGAGTGAATTACGTGTTGATTGTATAGGATTAATCACCATCTCCGGTTGATTAATCAAATATAACTCCTAATCGATCCTAAGACCAAATTTCTCTAAACTAACTCAAACCACTCGGTTCTATTGCTTAATCATGTCAATTAATGTGATCTCGGATCAAATTTCCCCTCTCGGTTCCAATTCAATCCTCAATAAATGTTAAATAATTGATCAAATCATTCAACAAACATTTTAAACAAGTAATCAATCAATAGCATAACATGGAGTTGAATTAATCGGCTAATAATCACTAATCACCCGTAATCTACTTTCTAAACCTAAATTAAGCAAATTTAGCCAAACATAATCATAATAAAGGATAAACACAAATATATAAATATAACCATGTTCATACAATATTAAAACAGAATGGAAAGATAAAACTTATTTAAATGATAACGTTGATCTCCAAGCTCAATCCCCACCTTTTGCTCTCCAAATTCTCTCTCTCTAAAAACTAACAATGAAAAGTGTGCTAGCTAGAAAATTGAAAATTAGGGCATCAATACCATATTTGGGGCTTTCCTAGAGTTCGTGGGCTAAAAATAGAGTTTTGGGGCTAAAAAACCCACATTGACGGCATTTGTGCACGGTCCGTGCAAGCTTGCACGGTCGTGACCATGCACGATCCTGAAATTCCCAAACTTTCTATTCTCCTGCATGGTCCGTGCAGGGCTGCACGGTCATGACCGTGCGCTATACTCTAAGTGCTTTTTCGCCTTCTGCGCACATGGACCGTGCACAGTCTTAAGGGCTTGCACGGCCCAGAATTGGCCCGTTTCTTCAGTCTTCGGGTTTTTTCTTATTTTCCTCGACTCTCTTCTACTTGTCATCTCTTTTTACACCTGTTTTACCTACAAAATGCTCAAAACCCAAATCTTTTCGACGAGAGAAAGAAAATACGAATTATATGACAGACGAGAGCTTAGAATATGCAAATATAAGATAAATCATCTATTCTAAGCATGTTTTCGTGATCGAAATCCCCGTGTGTCAACCGACCACTACATCTTCTTCTTGGAGATTTGTGTCGCGACCATCTAAACTGGAATTTCCCACTTTTCCTTTGAAGTTCCATGTTTCTTATTAATAAGATCATCTCAATTCTCTCATTCATCCTTCTCTATCGTCACCGACCCTTTCAAATCGGGAAACTTGTGACTTGGACCTTCAGTTGGAATTCATCTGTGAATTTTCCTCCATTCTTATGGACGAATTCACAGAAACATTTGAACCTATCATGTTTCAAACCATCTTGATGCTTTGCTTCATCGGTTTTCTTCTTTTTTGAATTAGAATCCTTTGATTTATGTACTCCTTCACAATTGTTATCGCTATCGGAATCAGATGCACTCTCATCACTTGTAGTGTATAGAATCCCCCTAGATTTGGTTATTGGATCACCCTCTTTTGTTTCTGCTGGGGGGGGGGGGATGATGTACCTGATCGGAATGGCAGAATCAAAGAAACTTGTCCTACAACCAAAAGGAACATCACCGCAATCATTACTCCGCATTTTTTTCTCATTATTATCTTATTCGAATTCGAACCCCCCCCCCCCCCCCCTCCCACCTCCCCCACACACACACACATAACAAAAACTATGAACATATGACACATTAATACCGACAAGCCTTTCCAGGGCAGCCAAAAGATCAACAAAGCTATCTTTGTTTCTATAAAAGTTAAACCCGAAATCAGAAGCAAGTGGAGGAGAGGATGGTCGATTGAGAAACTTTTCCTTAAGACTTATGTAGATGATAAGGACTTCCATTGTTTAAATATACGATCAACATCATCGTCTTCCTATAATTTCATCTTCCCAATAACATTTTTATCGTGGGAGTAAACAAGTGAGTGGATCATATAATCCCATTTCCACTTATTTGCCTCCACAATACCGTATACTCTCCTCATCAAATCTCAAAAATATATCCCTTTCAATGATACGGACTAAATGTCCTCAACTCCACCAACATAGTCAAAATCCTATCAAACTCCATCATATCGAATAATCAACTTTTTCCAACTACCCTGTAGTGGAATTAAATTTAATCAAAAGGATGTAACATATAAAAAAGTACAGAACCATAATACAAACATAAAAAAAAAAACATAAATTCACGACAAAATTTCAATTGAAGCTACAAATTCCAAAATGGCCGGAAAACAACCATAGTTTGATATCACGAACAACCTGAAACTAAACCCTATAACATGAACCATATTTAGACAGCACAAACTTGAACCCAGGAACCATAGTATGATAACACGAACAATAATTAAGCACACCACGAACCATATTATCAACATCACTAAATTTTTTAAAACAAGAAAGTAACAGTTTTTCTTCCAATCTAATTCATTAGAAATATGTCCCAAATAATGATAAAACCCACGAACCACAAAATTCTGACATGAACGGAGCAACCATTATTGCCCAAAACATAAATTATTACACTAATACCACTAAACACTAAGCACACCCAATGTTTATGCATAATACAACAAACAACTTTATTGTCCAAAATTTCCCCCTAAATTTGCTCACCTAAATCGGAATCACATCTTTTAACAATGCCCTAAATCCCGCAAGTTATTTATCTAAATGACAGGTCATGAGAATCTTCCATGGTTCTTCCCCATTTCGCTAGTGTTTGCCTCGTTCATCGTTTCAAAATAATATGAAACTGACATTGGACCAAAAAGGGATGCGAAGTTGAAAGGGATGGGGAGACGAAGAAGTTTGCTTTGAGAGAAGTAGAACCAAACTTGATTTATCATTCTTTAGAGATTTGGTTGAAGAGAAGTAGAACCAATGTCAACAAGAATGTGTGAAGAAAAAAGTGTGAAGAAGAAGAAGAAGAAAGTGGGTGAAGAATGTTCGCAGCTTGGGGGGGGGGTTGGTTTGGGGTTTCTGTATATTTAAATTAAATATGGAAATATATTAATAAAAAAAATTATTTCCTTTTAGATTTTTTTTGGTTTGGCATTAACAAACTAAGATTGGAAGAAATAAGGGAAATAAGGGTAATAGGGTAATTTTTTACGACTTTAGGCTACTTTTTGTGTAAAACTATGATAAGTGACAAAAAATAATTTGTTATTACTATTTAGGTCATTTTGATGATTTCCTCAAAAAGAGTTTGTTGTTACTATTTAGGCTATTTTGAATGATTTCCTCTTTAAGTTAATAGTCTTAATCTGGATTGCAACATTTTCCTATTTGACCAAGGAAATGATACTATTCACGGCTATATCTTTTCCTACTAGATTTTCATAATCTTATTATATATGGGATATTGCATGCATCAAATAGATTGCATCAAATATAAAATCATTTGGAAAAGTAAGAAAATTTTTAAAAAAAATCATATTTTTTTGAAATCCTTTTATTATCTTTTCGAAGCTGTAATTATATCATAAAATGGATATTTTCTAAGATATAAAAAAATAAATTACTAGGAATTTAGAGAATTATTTGTAAAAGCATAGAATTATCTTAAAACAATAAATTACTTTTGCATCTAAAGAAATATGATTTTATGAAATAATTCCAACCTTTAGAATAATTTGCCACGATAATGGCATGCCACTAAATCAAATTTTCTAGCCACATAATAAACCTCTAACTCGGTTTTTCTTTTTCAAATACTTTGAGCATTAGTATGTTGTTTACTGCTATTGGTTCTTACTTCAAAGTTAATACAGTAAGCAACTTTAAGTCAGTAGGCACATTGCAGACTAGACTTAAGTTGCCTATAGCAAGCAATGCTCAAGTAGAGTTTTATGCAGCGAAATTATGCAAATATTTTTTCCCACAAAGCAATGTAGTAAGTAAGTATATGCTAACAACAGTAACAAAAATAATAAAAAAAATAGACACGAAGATTATAGTGGTTCGAAGGTATGGTAATCCTTCTACGTCCATTATTTCCTCACACAGGGAATCCACTAAGCTATTCACACAGTACAAAATTAGTTATGCCGAAGTCTAAGTCCAACTTAGCTCCTTACATTAGTTTTTGGCTATCCTCAGAAGGCTATTTTTCTACTATAAACACCTTCCTCAGAACACCATTCACTTTGAATCTCCAATTTAAACGAAGACTCCTCATTCAAAAAGAACTTGTAAGATTGGTTTAGGGAAAGTTTTTCTTCAACTTCTGGTAGTGAACTTATCACGAAAGTCGCTCTAAATCGCTAGGATTGGAACAACCTTCTCAAACCGCAAGCATACGATTTGTGACAAAGGTAGTATATAAGATATCACATCCACAAGGAGGATTTTCCATGAGAATCGACTTTAGCACTTTCGAATTAAGTAGGTTAAATGCAAATTGAGAGAGTGGAATAATCTAATAACATAAAGCAATAAATAAAGCAAGGAGGAACTAATCGATGGAGAGATATTCCCGAGGCTCGGTTTCACACAAGCAAAATGGAATTAACAATTTGAAAATGATTAAAGGAAACTAGTATGAGTTCTATGTGGTTGAATTCTCAACCCAATCGATATCATAATTGGGTGATAATTCCGGAATACGGTTGAGGTGTCGTATTCCCCTAAGATAGGTAAGTAATCGGGTTCATTGTAGACTACCTACACGAATGAGATTTTCAAACTCAACCCCGGGCCCCGGGTTACCAACTACGTAAGACTAGAAGAGGTTAGCCCAACTTCTCCTACCCTAAAGACCGATGTAGGGGTGTAGTTCCTACACATGCGACTAAATCTAATTTCATTCATCCTAGCCAAGACCCCCTAGACTCTACTTCCCTGTTTGGTAGGGCTTCTCCTCCATAGGTATCTCTCCTACCAATTGGGTCCTGATTGATTTAGGTTCCAGATTGAATTTCCCTCCCGACTAATCTAAGGCGTAGAAATCCATTCCTAAGCTCATTTAAGATCAAACCGAATGTCCTCGAAAGAGTTGCAATCCCAAGCCTAGGTTTTGACTATCCCATCTCAAATGCACAATCATACAAAATAAGGCTAAGTTATCAAAATCCGAGCAGCCAAAGCAAGCCTATAATCAAAGCCATAGTTTCATATGATAATCATAACAAATCAACCAAATCCAAACCCTAGGTTACCACAAGCCACAACAAATCCTCTAATCAATCAATTAATCGTCAACCCCGAAGCTTGGGCTAATCCCGAGCTTCGGAAAATAATGAAATTACTCACAACCCATCAAAGCAATAATAAGCATCATCAACAATCAATCAATAAAAATAATAAAAATCGAAAATAAAGAGAAGGGATAAGAAAATGTTCAATCGATTGAAGAATCCTCGTAAATCTTTGATAAGCTTGACTGGTGTTACAAGCCCGCCAGTAATCTCCGAGTTCTTCTCCAAATATGGCTTCCTCCTTGAAGAGGATGAAGAAAAACGTTAGTTTCTAAGACTAAAAATCTGAAAAATGAAGAAGAAAGGAAAGGAGGTATGTTGGGGAAGTTTACGAAGGAGGCAAAGAGTTGGATTCTTACAAATGAGAGGGGAAGGGATATATATATATATATATATAGGTTCCCCAATCCATAAAATCTGCAGAAATTAGACCTAAAAGTTAGGGCATAAAACTAAAATACAAATAAGAAAGCAAGGGATCATAAGTTGTTGAGTCGAGCCTCTAGTTTGTGCTCGATGCAGACTTCTTGTGATTTATGGGACAAATACATCTGGAATCAGCCTTTGAATTCAACTATAAAGTTGTAGATCTTCATCTCGGCTACACATGGAAACTTGAATCACTAGAATCGGAGCTTGGACGAGGAAGTTACGGCCGAAATACAAAGGTAGCACGCTGAAGACTAAGTGTGCGCAGTTCACGGACTGCCGGACCGGCACATGTGGCGGCTTCAACCAGGGCAGTTCTGGACCAACTGCTGTTCCGGTAGCCGGTCCGATAGGTGCAGTGGCGGTTGGTGCAATTCAGCCCCTGTTTGCGCTTTCGTCTTTCGTCGCCGTTTTGGAGTTTTTTCTTTTGCCTTCTCGACCCGATCCCTCTACGGCTTTTGTTCATCACTCGATGAAATTTAATTTGGGCTCTTGTCGAGTCTGATTTGGGCCTATTTGGGCTTCAAGATGTGGGCCATAGTATGAAAATGGATACGAGCGATCTTTTAACTTTCGAGTTTCCTAACCTTCAAAATACGACTCAAAAATACCCAAAAATGCATCAAATCATATTAAAAAGGAAAATTAACTCGAAATCACTAACGATCACATTTCGGCACACAAACACAACAATTACATGTAATTCACCACAAATTATGAACGTGAAAAGTGCAAGAAAAATGATAATTTTTACGTTCATCGGGTAGTTGCCTCTAAACTTGAATATCAGTCGAGATGTTGGCAAAATTCCTTGATGAGAAGGATTAGGACTGAGACAAAGCTTGAGAGCTACCTTGCTTGACTTGAGAATCTTGCTACAGCTTGGATTTCACTTAATGAATGATTGTTGTGTGCTTGCTATTTGCTCTTGTTTACTAGGCACAACCACTTGTAGATTATCAAAGTGATGTATGCTTTGGAAGTTTTGAATTTGAAAGCTCGAGTGTTTGATGCGAAGTAATTCTAGTTGCTCAATAAATCAGTAGCCTTTGATTGTCCTCCATCTCCTTCCATTTATAGTTGTTGGGATTTTTTCTTATTGAAAAGTGAGAAAAATATTCTCGTCTACATTTAATTCTCCTTATACGATTAGAGTCATTTGTCCTACAGAAGTTAGGCCAAAGTGGTTGCGTCTTGATGACAGTGTACACAATGTTGCTTTTGCTTTTCGTCAGGTTATGTGTTCCACGTCATTAGATAGTCATAAAAGACTTGAATCTTGTCTCTACTGGCCATATTTTTTAATCTTTGAAACTCTGACTTTGACTTAATCACTGCTGACATAATTGTTGTTTGCTCGCAACAAACGATGTTGTATGCTATGGAAGCACAAGCGACCTTACTGCATGCTCATTGTAGTCTCTATTCTCTTACTGCTAACTTGGACTTCGTGGTGCATGTAACCTTGATGACTTTGTTGTATGCTTGATGTTACCTCTGCCTAAGTAGAACGAGCCCTATCTATTACAATGATTACAGAAATTATGGGGGCACTAGTTCCTATCTTATATCATGGTTTTGTCATCATTAAAACTTAACATAAATTTCCTGCATTTTGCATATATTTCAGTTGATGTTAACCAATTAGTGCACTTATATATAAATGCAATTCATCTCAATTTGTGTCTAGATTTTAGCTCACCCAGATAACGAAGAAAATGTCTCAAATAAAAAAATTCAAAAATGATTAACCTGATGTAGATTAAAAGGACATTATACATACCTGATTTCACTATATTATAATTTTTTTATTGATGCTAACAAATGTTGTTTGATTTCTTTAAGCTTGCACCACCTAGAATTGTTACTCATCAATTCACTGATGAGCTTGAGGAGGTACAAGAAACATTTAAAGCACAAGAAAATGGCATGACAACCATCTCATGATTCTACCCAATTCAGCAAGATCTAGTTCAAGGGTTAACCATGTTCCAGCAGCTTCCAGATGCTCAACCACAACTTCAACCTAGAGCCAATTTCTGATGCAGTTTCAGCAACAAAAATGTCAACAAAGGTATTAGTGGATATATTGTGATGGATGGTGCGAAGAATTTTTTGGATCTTTTAAGTCAAGGAAGTAGTGTGAATGATATGGGAATCTTTCAAGTTTTTGTACATGTGTGTAATGTTATCAATTGGATTTCTCAGTTCAATGTCAATTCCTTTCCATGCTTTATGTAATACAATTTGGTTCTTTCATTATAATTACGATTTGATGGGATTGGTAAGTCTTTTGAATATGTTGAAGTCATTTTACTTTTGTTTGTTTTATAGTCAGATTTAGACTTTGTTCATACATATTAAGGCAAACTAAATGAGTTTTTATGTGGAGATTGTTGCCACCTAAACAACCCAATAGAGCAACTCATTTCTTGTGCAGATTCAAGCAACACATACACAAACAATTTACACCAAACCGCATTTTAAAATATCAACATGTCCATAATTACACCAATATATTACAAAATAATCCCATTCATACACAATCCATTACAAACCATTACAAAATAATTCCATTCATAATCAACCTGTCCATTCATACACATCCCATTAAAAGCGATTCCATTCATACTCTATTCCATTCAAAACAAGTCTATTCAGACACAATCCATTACAAACCACAATCTATTGCAATGCCAAAAACATGAGACAAATCTTATCTGAACATCTTTATTTTGTTACTCTAGAGCATCTTCTACCAGATTCCATACAAACTTTACTAACAAAACATTAATGAAGATTACAAAAACCCTTCCCAAGATCTTCATTGGCCAGTTGTCCACGTGTGTCTTCATTACTTCAATATACTATGACATGTCTTTATTGATAGACTTCAATTGTCTTTACATCGTACCAACATTTCTCTTTTATTCTTCAAGAATGTCAAACTTAATCTTTACTACTGCGATAATTTCCTCTAACTTCAAATTATCATTCATCAGATTTTCAGTTTCAACCCTATATATATTCATTCAGCCTCCTCAACAACCCCCTAATAATATGCCTACTTCTCTCAGAAATGGGTGGTTCAATCCATCGAAAAAATGTGCAGTAGTCGGCTGTTAATGAATACGCACAAGAAACAATAAATTTTTTTAAGAATGACAAGTGTTCCATACCGGATATTTAGCTCATTCGTAGAATCTGCAACCAACATTATCGTATTTCCATGAGGTCACCACAGACGAATTTGCACGACAACAACAGACCATCTGTGTGTGAGAGCTCTCACGTGAATCAAACATGATGAAAGAATTTGATCCCCTAAATTACCGGGTGATGCACAAGGTGTTGCAACACTAAGTACAACCCATTCCAGATTGAACAAGTAACCATACAAAAACTTAAATAGAGTAGATCAAGTATTTAGAAATTAAAACAAATCAAGCAGACAAAAGCCTGATCAATTTCTTTATACTAACAGCGAAATTGGTGTTTTGTACATCAAACATTATAACTCAAAAGGATTGAAAGAAAAAGACAATCTTTCAATCCTTTCCCCTCAAAGAAGTTCCTAACTTACTAAACTGAAAGAACAATTGTTGGTAATCCTATCAGTTACTTACAAGATACAAGTAAGACAGTATGTTAAGATCCTTTTCAATCTCTCGAATGATCGTCCTCCTAACTTGACTGCTTTTTCACTATCTCACTTTTTTTTAAATCTTCACTTTGATTTCTGCCTTTATACTCCTCCACAGTCCATTTCCTGATAACAGGGTTAAGAAAGAGAAAACACAACTGGCAGTTTTCTAACCGAAGAGAGTTAGTTTAGTTTGGATAAGGATTAGGAAAATAATCCTTATCCAAACTTAGTTTACTTCCTGTATAAACAAAACTTAAGTATATATATCTAACACTTAGTAAATAAGAACATAGAACATTATTATGCTGCAAGGTGAAAATAATAATAAAAAAAAAAAGATAAAACATCAAAGTGGTTCACAAAGGGCTACAACACTCTTTTCAACACATAGGTGTTGAAACACTTTGTGATTACCAGTTTGCAACAATCTCCCCTTTTTTCACCTTGCTGGCCAAAACCTAAAATAGACTATACTTGAACAAACATAAACACAATTACAACTGAACAAACACTATCACAAACACATATAGAGGAAGTGGTGGTGGATCACAAACAGCCCCACTCAATCCCCCCTTAATGTTATACTCCCCCTAAGTTCAATATTGTCCTAACCATAATATCACAAACCTAACATATTACGAATGATACAATGTTTAATATAAAGCATATAAACCTAATGCATATAAACCTAATAGATACTAAGAGTTACCCATCAGCAGTACCACTTCCACCAGCACCACTGCCACTTGCTCCAGCATCATTACCTCCTTCGCCAATATCTCCCCCTTTTTGGCCAGGAAGAAGAGATTTAAGATCATGCTCGAGTTGGGTCCAGTAAGTGATATCTATCTCAGCACCTCTACGTCTGGCATTGGATATTTGAATCCATGAGAGAATCTTTGAAACTGGAATTGTGACAGAAGGAGCAGAAGATGGTTCAGCACTAGCTGGAACACTAGTAGTGTTGTCTTCTGGACTCTCAGGTATTTCCACCACATCACAAGGATATGGGGGATCCAACAGCTTCTGATCAACCTTGATGAGGGTAGAATCCAGGAAAAATGGGAAGTGGCAGGAACAAACAAATTTTGCCCTTTTACCATACTCCAAATGAGATAAGGATAGGAAGACCACCGAAGGTGGACTCACTTTCAGCAAAAGAAACCACGGTGTCAAAGATTAATTGACCCAAATTGAACTTCATCCCATTTCCAATTTTGTACAGCAATCTCATTTGAGTATGAGTGACAACATTTCTGTTTTTAGAAGGAAGCCAATTGCAGCAAGTGATTTTGTGAAGAATGGCATATTTAGAAGTGAGTTTTGAAAGTTTTCTTGTTTCTTTGCCATTGAGTAATCACTCCCCTAGTAAGATGTGAAATGACAGAGTTAAAGTCAGTTTGAATAATTTCATCAGCAATAGAAGGAAATTCCAGAAAGTCATTGAGCAAAGAGGGTGTAAACATGAAAATCCATTTCCTTAAAAGCACTTGACTAAAACAAGGACTGGAAGAATTTTTCATGGAATTTGTAAGATTGCAGTAAAACTCAAGAACAATGTCCTTCACAAAGCTACAATTAGTAGTGAGAGACTTTCCTAAATGAAGAGATTGTAGAAATGAAATCAGACCAAATTCTTCAAGTTGTTGAGTATCCAGTTGTCTCTTAGAAATAATGTCCCTATTTTTGTAGTATTCCCACCTATGAAACGCATCAAGTGAGTAAAAAAGTTTGGAATACCTCTTTGTTACCTGAAGTGTTATAGCACTTCGCACAACACGTTTGGGAGGTGGAGATGGTGAATCAGATTCAGTGTTCTAAGGGTCACTGGCAACTTTTGCATTTATCACCTACATATTAGAATTCCCAGAGTCAGAAGAATCATCAGAATCATTTTCTTCAAGTTCCACATAGTTGAGATCATCATCTAATTCCTTTGCAAATGCTTCAACATTTTCAGTCATTTGTTCCTCTATTTCAGTAGTTGTTTCAGCACATCCAGTCACACCACTAGGATTGGAAGCAATCTCCCCCTGATGTTGAAGGCGTTTTTGGATACCTTGAACATATTGGGCAAGTGTTTGATCAGGAGCATACCCAGGGATTTGATCTTCTTCTAGAGTGGAGACTGGAGGAACACTAGGTAGTGGAGACTAGAGGAACACTAGGTGTTGCAGAAGGAGTTTTAGCACCAAAGGAACCACTGTTCAAGGGTCGTCCATCTCCAGACCTTTTGGATTGTGACCTTTCATCGCTCATTTTTCGGGTTTTGGAAGAAGAGACCAAAACTTCAAAATCAGGATCATCCTCACTGTTATCATCATCATCAGAGGCCAGTTTATATTTTGGAGGTGGAGACACAATCGCAGAACCCTTCTTTGTGGCCGGTGGACCATGTTCACCAAGAGTGGGTGAAAGCGCTCTTTGTCGTTTAGAAACCCTAATTTCTGGTCTTGAATGTGCTCGAACTGTGGGTTTAATCAGATCGAACAAGGGAGGATCAGCATCCACAGGATTTACATAATCACCAGGCAATTGCATGCTTAGGTTGGCATCTTGAGGAACAAACTCCTCCAAAGCCATGGATGAATCTGAAGGAGGAGGTGTTTCAACACCATGCACAGCACCAAACGGATTTGAATGAGCATATTCAGAACGTATGTTGAGTGGATTCTGCGAAGAGTTAGCCATAGTAGAAGTTGAAGGAGTTTCTGTAGAAGAAGAAGAAATGTGATTATTTGCAGTGAGAGGTGTGGACAAAGAGGACAGAATGAGAGGTGTTTTCTTGTACATAGTCTTTTAAACCAGCAATAATATTAGCAATATCTTCATCTGATTCTGTCATTTTATCAAATAAACAAAACAGAAAAAAGAAATGGGTTGATTAAAACACAAAAGTACATTATAAAGAGTTGATCCTAACTACCAAAAAAAAGGGTCCACTAACATAAAAACTACCCCCTAAGAAGGAAAATAAGATACTGCCTAGAGAAAAGGAGAAAAATTAGGAATATGGGCAGATATTTTTACAAAAGAACGGAAAAAAATATTTATTATTTTTTCTTTATATTTTTGTTTATTTATTTTATAAAAATAAAATAAGGAAGAAAAGTTCCTGCAAACGAGATATATCAAACCAAATTAAAGTTGTGAGTCATAAAAAAATATGGTGTTGTCTAAGGTACTCCAACACAAAAGAGATTACTGAACAATCTGAAATTTTTATGATGGCAGTTGGAGTATTAAAACTTAATGGATCATTTGAAATCACTAATAAAGTCATTATCAACATAAAATCTAAAACAATTAGGAAAATCAGACAAGATAATGACTACCATGAAATCAAATGATGAATAAGAAACTTGGAAACCCATATCACTCAAAACAACTTTTTTTTTTTTTTTTGATCATCTCAAGGAACACTCAGAAAAGGAAAAAGTAAAGAAAAAAGAAATGAATACAGAGGAATGTACAAGGTATTTAAGTACTATGTGAAACACCTTTTCACAAAGTACTTAAACCGAGACTTTTTAAGCCACGAAAATCTCTCAAAATCCAATCCTTTTGTGAAAATATCTGCCAATTGTCTTTCAATGATGATGTGTTCAATTTTGATTAATCTTTTCTCAACAAGATCTGTAATGAAATGATGACTAATATCAATGTGTTTTGTTCGAGAATGTTGAACAGGATTTTTGGTTAAGTCAATGACACTTGAGTTATCACAAAAGATTGTAAGTGTGTTGCTATCTAGACCATTATCATTTAACATATGTTGCATCCAAAGTAATTGAGTACAACAGCTGCCTAAAGCTATATATTCAGATTCTTTTGTGGACAATGAGACACAATTTTGTTTCTCGCAATGCCAAGATACCAGATTATTTCCAAGATAAAAACACCCCCCTAAGGTACTTTCTATCATCCACATCCCCAGCCCAATCTGCATCACAAAAACCTACCAAATTGGTATTAGTGTCCTTAGAATACCAGATTCCTAAATCAGAGGCCCCACTTACATATTTGATGATCCTTTTTATAGTATTCAAATGAGACAACTCAGGATCAGACTGATATCTAGCACAAATAGAGACACTACAACATAGATCAGGACGGCTTGTTGTAAGATACAGGAGACTACCAATCATACTCCTGTATAAGGTGTGTTCAACACCTTGTCCAGCACTGTCTTTACAATCTTTAAACTGGAGCTCAAAGAAGTTTTCATGTGTTTAGCAGACACTAAATCAAATTTCTTGACAAGATTTCTAGCAAATTTGGACTGAGATATGAAAGTACCTTGTTCAAGTTGTTTGATTTGAAGGCTTAGAAAGTAGCTCAGCTCACCAACTAAACTCATCTCAAGAGTAGATGACATTTTTTTTAACAAAGTTCTGCAATTGCTTGTCACAAGTTGAACCAAAAGCAATATCATCTACATAAACTTGAGCAACAGTTATGTGAGACACTTTTTTCTGAACAAAAAGAGTTTTCTCAACATTGCCTCTTTCCAAACTAAGAGTCATCAAGAATTCAGTCAGTCTATCATACCAAGCTCTAGGAGCTTGTTTGAGACCATACAAAAACCTTTTTTTGTTTGAACACATGATCAGATTTATGAGGATCCTCAACACCTTTTGGTTGTTCAACAAATGCTTCTTCATTTAGAAAACCATTTAAAAAAGCACTTTTAACATTCATCTGAAAAAGCTTTATTTTGAGACAGCAAGAAACGGGAATTAAGAAACGAATAGATTCCAGCCTAGCAACAGGAGCAAAAGTTTCATCATAATCAAGCCCTTTTATTTAAGTATAACCTTGTGCCACTAGGCGAGCTTTATTACGAATAACTTTTCCTAACTCTTCAGTTTTGTTTCTAAAAGTCCATTTTGTTCCAATCACATTTACATCATGACGTCTAGGAACTAAATCCCAAACATCATTGCGAGTGAATTGATGAAGCTCTTCATGCATAGCATTTATCCAAAATTCATCCTTTAAAGCTTCATTAAAATTTTTTGGTTCCACATTAGAAATGAAATAGTCACCATGCACACTGGAAAAAGAAGAGGATAAACAAGCAAGTTTTACCATTTTGGAGTAATCCTTTCTTTCCTTGGTACGAGTTCAAATATTATCATGAACATTACAAATAACTTGAGAAATGGGATGATTTCTTCTAATTTTGCCAGGAGGATCTCTTCTGATCAGCACTTCTTCATGCGGTACATTCTGTTGATTTGAGAAATCTACTTCAGTAGAGTTATTATCATCATTCTGTTCAAGTTGTTCTTGAGTAGCCTGAGGTGTTGCATCACCTTCTTGAACGCTTTCTTCAGTTTGCTTCAAATTTGAACTTTCTTTCTCTTCAATCAAGTCTTGCACTTGATCTTCCTCCCTGTTCCCTTTGGTACAGGATTTGCAAACCTTCTCAATTTTACCAGTTAGTTTAGGTAGACCTTTCACAGCTTCCATATTTGCAATTCTCTTCAGTTGCTGAAAATTCACATGCCCTAATTTCTTATGCCACAAATCAACATCATCAATCTGAGATTTGTGACAATCTGCCCCTTCTTCAATCGAATAACATTTGTTTGAGGCTCTTGTTCCGGTCATGATGCACTCCTTCTCTTGGTTGAACACCCTGCACATCTCTTTCTCAAACTTGACATGTAAGTTCTCATCACAGAGTTAACTGATGCCAATCAAATTAGCCATCAGTCCTTGAACATGAAAAACATTGGAAATATTTGGGGGTCCGTGAACATTTAATGTTCCTTTACCAATGATTTTACATTTTGCTCCCCCTCCAAATGTTATCTTACCTCCATCTGTATGCACATAATCTTTCAAAAAAGATTTTGTTCCAGTCATGTGACGAGAACAACCACTATCAAAGTACCAGACACTAGACACATTAGCACTCAAAGATGTATAAATCATATTGTGAAATTCGTTGTTCTATGATTTTTCATCATAATAGGAATTTGTTATAGGATTAGAACAACATAGTGAATGGTGTTGCAATACATTTTTAGACATCTCAGATACTTTCTTTTAAAAAAAATTCCTTTTTTCTTCTGAAACAGAAAGGTCTTATGTGTCCAGGCATAGAACAAAAATCACATACAAATTGTTTTGATGAGCCTCAGAATCTAATCGAACCCTTTTTGTTCTAGAATTAATACTCTTATTTTCACAAGTGGAAATGTCCAATTTGACATAAGGAACAATTGAATTAGATTCTAAAATGTTCAGTTTTTCTGTTCTCTTGGAAAGATTGAGTATTTCAGAATCAAACTCCAGTTTCTTAGTACAAGTCAGATTATTTTTCACACTTACTGAGTTGTAACTTTCCCTTGTGAAAATGGGTGTTCTATATTCCTCTGTTGAAGACCCAAAAAAGCTTTGATTATTCTCAGAGTATCCTATTCCTGAGTAACCAAATTGTTCAACAGATAGAACTTCATTAAGCTTGTATGTTCCATTGCTGAAACCTTTAAAGCTTAGTGACTTTATATTTGCATAAAAATGACAGATTCAAGAGTTTTGTCCTTTTGAGACAAATTTTTCTCAAGATTAAGAATTTTCTTCTTTAATTTGTCATTTTCTGATTTTACTTCTGTGAGACCCTTTAGAGCAACCACTAGTTCTCCATGCATTTCTCTAAAGACACTCAGAAGTAGTTAATATTCAGTGATTCCAGAATCATTATGTTTCATCAAGTGTTTCAATACTTTGTGGTAAACTCAATTCTTCCACATCGACCATTAGTGCTAAAACATCTTGTGAATCAAGAGTTTTTTCATCACAATCAGTATCTTCATCACTTAAGGCAACAACCAGATTTGTGCCTCTTTTCATAAGATTATTGGCACATTGATTTGCATAGTGACCAAAACCAAAACATGTTCTACATTGAATGTTTTACAAATCCTTTAGAGCATATGAGTTGCAATTTGTATTCATGGGACTGGGATTTGAATTTTGACCAAACAACTTGTTCAAGAAATCTGTTCCAGAATTTTGTCCTTCAAAACTTTTTGTAGCAGGATTAAAAACACCTTTGGAAACATTTTTCTTTTTTTTTTTTTTTTTTTGGACAAGAACCTTTGATAGTTTTTGGTTGGATATGGAATGGGATCATCAGTATTTTCGTTTAAAAGAATGTTGTCCCCTTTTAGTTTTGAATTTGACTCTTCAGATTGAGAAGGAAATGCAATATTTTTATTGTTTCCTCTCATTTGTTGTTGTTGATTCAAATTCAATTCAAAGGTTTGAAGTATTCCTATGAGTTCATCTAAAGACATTTTAGATGTATCACGGGAATCTTCCAATGGATACACTTTAATATTAAATCTTTCAGGGAGAGTTCTCAATACCTTATTGACGAACCTCTCATTACTGATGGGATCACCAAGTGCATGAGATTCATTTGTCAACTCACATAAATGAGCATTGTACGAAGAAATTATTTCAGTTTCATCCATTTTCAGTGTTGCAATCATTCTGAGCTTTCACTTCCTGACACTTTCAGATCCTTCACACTATCTCTGCAGAGTTTCCCAAGCTTCTTTTGCCGAAACATAATTTTGAATCATCCTCAACAAGGACAAGTCTACCGATCCAAAAATTGCATTGATGGCTTTGGAGTTGTAACATGACAGAACAAATTCATCATTTGTCCAATCTGCTTCCGACTTACGAATAATATCACCATCTTCATCTTCCTTACGAGGTGGTGTCCATCCAACTACAATTAATCTCCATGCACGTTCATCAAGAGACTTCATATAAGCTCTCATCTTGATTTTCTAGATTGAATAGTTCGTTCCATCCAAGATGGGTGGACGCATGACGGTTGTACCAGGGACATCCATAATTCTTTACCTCAGGATCACACTTAGTAATGTCAAGTGAAGGCTCTTGATGCCAATTGAAAGAATTTGATCCCCCTGAATTACTGGGTGTTGCACAAGGTATTTCAACACTAAGTATAAGCCATTCCAGATTGAACAAGTAACCGTACAAAAACTAAAACAAAGTATCAAGTATTTAGAAATCAATCACAAAACAGGCAGACAAAAGCCTGATCAATTTATTTCTACTAACAGCAGAATTGGTGTTTTGTACATCAAACATTACAACTCAAAAGGATTGAAAGAACAAGACAATCTTTCAATCATTTCCTCTCAAAACAGTTCCTAACATACTAAACTGAAAGAACAATTGTTGGTAATCCTATCAGTTTCTTACAAGATACAAGTATGACAGTATGTTAAGATCCTTTTCACTCTCTCGAATGATCGTCCTCCTAACTTGACTACTTTTTCACTATCTCTTTTTTTATCTCACTTTTTTTAAATCTTCACTTTGATTTCTGCCTTTATACTTCTCCACGGTCCATTTTCTGAGAACAGGCTAGCAGTTCTCTAATCGAAGAGAGTTAGTTTAGTTTGGATAAGGATTAGGAAAATAATCCTTATCCAAACTTAGTTTACTTCCTGTATAAACAAAACTTAAGTATATATATCTAACACTTAGTAAACAAGAACACAGAACATTATTATGCAGCAAGGTGAAAATAACAAAAAAAAAAAAAAAACATCAAAGTGGTTCACAAAGTGCTACATAGGGCTGTGCATCGGTCGGTTTCGGTAACCGAACCGACCGAAAATTCATAACCGATCGAAAACCGAATTTACAAATTTTAAAACCGAACCGACCGACCAACGCTTTATGACCGATTCATAACCGAACCGAAAGTGTCGGTCGGTTTTGCGTCGGTTAACCGAAACCGAATTTAAATTTAAAAAAAAAATATTTTTTGTCAAAAAATAAGAATAAAACTGTTTTTTTACTAACAAATGTTAACGATACAATAATTTTTCACTAGGGAAATCATTCAACATTTCAAAAAGATTCCAAAGTTCCACTAATTCAACATCAACACCAATTTTTAAGTCTAAAAATCCATCATTCAATACTTCAAATATGAAGAACAATCCAAATAAGTTAAATAAACATAAAACATCACAAGTCACAACCGACCGACCAAAAGTTACAATGTTACATAACAGTCTAAATTGCGAATACATAATAAAATTCGTAACAGTCCAAATTAAAATTTGTGCGTCCAACTCGGCAACTTCACCACAAACTAACTCGGCAACTTCTCAAGTTCGGCTCCAAGCCTCCAACCGTCCAAAGTTTCAACCAACTTCACCATAAACCAACTATCAAACAATTAAATCTTCTTAATGAAAATAATACAAAATTCTTGAATAATGTTATGTTAATGAAATAAATGTACCTGAACCAAGATCTACATGTTTGATATTGTTTGTCCAAGTCCCACATTAGGCAACTCTAAAATAAAAATCAACGTTTAGCATGTTAAAATTTATAATAACAAAATTTACATAAGCCAACATAAAATAAACATTGATAAACAATTACTAATTCACATATATGAAATAAGTACCTCTTTCAAAGTTTTCAAGCTCCTCAAGTTGTTCTTCAACACAAACCGGGAGGTCTTCATTTCGTAGCCAATCTTGTGCACATATCAAAGCTTCGACAATTTTTGGAGTTAGAGAACTCCGAAATGGATCTAGTACCCTACCACCGGTACTAAAGGCCGACTCTGATGCAACAGTTGATATAGGAACACACAACATGTCACGAGCCATCCTTGAAAGAACGGGAAATCTTTCACAGTTGACCTTCCACCACTTTGGCACATCAAGATTTTCGCCCTCTACGATTTCCTCATTCAAGTAGATTTCCAGTTCAGATTTCCTATTAGAATAACCTCCACTTTCCAATTTTTGTCTCTTGAATTTGGCTTTCAAGAAAAAAGAAGGCTTGCCACTAACAGAATCACAATCTGTAACACTACCACTTCCGGCTAAACTTGAACCACTTCCACTGTCCGAACTTGTGGTTCCATCGTTCTCCGGCTGATATTTCCGCTTATACTCATTGAACAACTCAACAAGTTCACCCTTCACATTTTCCAAAATCCTATCCCCCTTTTCCAAGCCATACATCTCATGTAACGAATAAGCCATATACTCAAGCTTATCACGTGGATCAAGAATATTTGCCCAAAATATGATTTTATTCATTTTTTCCGGCTCCCCCCAATATTTATCAAATTTCATTTTCATAGACTCACCTAAACTCTTGACCAAGAGATCATCACTCTTCCTCCACTCATTTAGAATGCAACATAAATCACTAACCTCACTAAAAAACGTATTTGAAGTGACATACAAAGAACCTGAAACACGTAATGTAATGTCATAAAAATACTTTAAGAGGCTAGCAATTTTGCGAACGCACGACCAATCACAAGAACTTGGAACCCCATCGTTCCCTAAATCACCAACAAAGGAAGTATCCTCACTTTCATACCTATCAAAGGCCTTCTCAAATTTTTCAGCTGTGCTAAGCATTAAATAAGTGGAGTTCCACCTAGTAGCCACATCCAAACACAATGATTTCTTAGTTTCTATCCCTTCCCACTCAACACACTCCTTGAACTTCCTTAGTCTAGCTGGGGAATTCCTAACATACCTAATTGCATCTCTGACACGCTTAACCGAAGGGTTTACTTCTTTTAAACCCTCAGACACAACCAAATTAATTATATGTGCTATACATCTCATATGAAGATACTTGCAATTTGCTACACTCCCACCCCAATTCAACATTCTTTTTTTCAGAAATGCCAAAGCTGTATCATTTGAACTTGCATTATCAACGGTTATGGTGAACACATTCTTCAACCCCCATTCAAGGACACATGTTTCTAAGGACTTGCCTATGTAATCACCCTTATGACTACTGACTTGCACAAAATTCAAGATTCTTTTGTGTAAGTTCCATTCATTATCGATGAAGTGGGCCGTAATGCACATATAGTTAATTCTTTGCAAAGAAGTCCAAGTGTCAGTCGTTAGACTAACTCTTTGACAGTTACTCTTCAAAAAGGATTTCAATTTTGCCCTCTCGCTAACATATAAGTCATAGCAATCTCTAGTAACAGACCATCGAGAAGGAATGTTAAACCTAGGACATGCTTTACTCATAACCCTAGTGAACCCTTTACCCTCAACAAACTTAAATGGCAATTCATCAACAATAATCATATAAGCAATTGCTCCTCTAATTTCATCATAATCATATTTCCATGTGGTCAATGTGCCTACCCCAGAACCACCATCTTTCTTATTTGGTTGTAAATTAAGTAAGGCTTGACGAGTTTCAAGATTATGTGGGTTTTTCATACAACATTTCATATGACTCGTAAGTGATGAGGTGCCATTTTTTTTAGAGTGGGCAGCAAGCTCACCTTCACAATAATTGCATCTTGCCTTTCTAATGACTCCGTCCGGGTCTTTGATTTTTTCGAAATGATCCCACACTTGGGATTTCGGCTTTGTGCTCTTTCTTGTCTTTGGGGCTGTCGAAGATGCATTTGAATCTGCCGGCGAATTTGGTTGGTCATCAGAAGACCCTTCTAAGGGCTGACTGGCACCAGTTTCCCCCAGAGCATCATTACTCCCACCTAAATCTTCCGGAGTCGACATCTAAAATAAATAGGCAAGAAGAATGGATTAAAATACTAAAAATCAGCAAAATACATATATATGATTCAATTAGTATCAAGTTTTTTTTTTTTTTTTTTTTTTTTTTTTATATTAATTGGAAAACATCAAGGAATCTTCTCAATTTGTCTAATTATTACTAAACAATCAAAAAAATCAGAATGATAACAAAAGCATATTAAATTGCTTATAATTAGAGCCGATCACATTGACATCCATATTAGGAATATGTTCTAACTTCTAATTATAACCCTACCAATCCTAAAGACAGTATAAACTGTCAAAGATAAGAGATTATGCCGGCAAATTATGTAAAAGACAATCTTCATTTTGGAAAAGAGCCCTCTGTAATGGACCGGCTGAATATTCAATTAAGTTGCAAAATGTTATATGAAACTGATGTATTAGTACTCAAATGACTAATTTAGGAGAATCCTTGAAAATTAGATAGAAACCCCTTTTATTGTATCTCTCATGTTTACCAACAACACATGGGGCATCCGCATCACGTATTCACGGGAATGAGTAAAATGAAAACTGTACAATCTGGAGCATGATAACAAATTCATAATGATAACAAAAGCATGTATCAATTATGATGAATTTTTTAAAATCAAACATGAATTATACAAAAGCATACATACAAAGCATACATACAAATTACATACAAAATGGAGTGCGAGAATCTGACATACTAATCCCAACAATATACAATACATAAAAACAAATTTCTTCAGATTAATACAACACACTGAACCTAATTACACACAACTAATATAGAAAATTCATGTTACTCACTAGTCACTCCGACGCGGCCACGCGAGCGGCGAGACAGGTAGGGCGCCGAGGTGTGAGCGAGGTGGCCCAGACGTTGTGAGCCTGTCGGAGTACGCGAATCTGAGAGAGTAGAGGGTGACTGGGTGAGGGTTTGAGAGAGCTGAGGACTGAGGAGTGAGGAGCGAGGTCGAGAGCCGCGAGACTGTGACTGTGAGAGGCGAGCGGCTAGGGAGTAGGACTAGGGAGGGAAGAATTGAATTAGGGTTCTGTTTTTATACTTATTATTAAATCGGTTCGGTTCGGTTAATTCGGGTTTTCATTTCAGAAAACCGACACCGACCGACTAAACCGAAATTTTTCATTTCTGAAACCGACAACCGATATTTTTGTCTAAAAACCGAACCGACCGAAAAAATTCGGTCGGTTATGGTCGGTTTTTTCGGTCAGGACCGAAATCTGCACACCCCTAGTGCTACAACACTCTTTTCAACACATAGGTGTTGAAACACTTTATGATTACCAGTTTGTAACACATGATATATTGAGTGATTAGGGGAGAGAATAATTAGCATTCTTATTTCGGCTTCTTTAATCTACATAAATCGCGCAACAGTTGGTAGGAGATGATAATGAATTTAATTCTGTTTTTTATATGTTTTAATGTCAGCGGCCTATGTGTCTGTTTTGTTTTAAAAAAAAAAAAATAACTAAAATATAGTCATATCATCTAATTATCGACACATCAATTATATCACTGGGTTCTCCCAAATTAAACATGTGGTGGTCACGTGAGGTTTTCCTGCTATTTAAAATTTTTATGACCGAAATTGGGCTGGAATTGAGCGATTTATTGAGTTATGGAACTAAATTGAAAAAGTTGAAATTTGCAGGATTGTGTAAAAATAAAAAGTTACAGAACCATTTATAAATTTTTTCTGCGTATATACATGCAGCAAGAGGAGTTTCATGTTCTAATTATTGGGATTCACTGGCAAAAAAATCTTTCTTGGAGAAAGTGAAATCGATATACTCAAACTGATCAAAAGGCCTTCCTGATTGTTCCAATAGGTGGGACTCAATATTGGTCGTGAATTGAGGTGTCCAACGCAAAACTAGTATTCTCATTATTTATGCCTCCATTAATGAACTTAGAGAAATTAGGGTTTATGAATTTCATAAAAATACGATTTGATTGAAAATGACACGGATGAAAACAAAATTATAATTGTTTAGGTTTTTTATTTTTTTATTATAAACATATAATTGTTTTTGTTAATTATTTTGATTTTTCATTAAGAACGATGCCATTTTTATTAAAATTTTAATTTATTAAATTAGTGGGTTGCGTTACAAAGTTTTATAGGCGGTGAATGGTTTTTTAAAATCTAATTTGGCAAATCAATCCGTTACATTGAACTTTTTTAGGAGATCCGTTACATTGACTTAAATTATGCATAAATATTAGTTTTATAATGTTTATTATATTGTTATTATTATCAAAGTATATCTATGAATTGGTTACATTACAACATTACATGTATTCGATTTCTTAAAACTTATCCACCGAAGCACCACCCCTACCCCTGGCTAAAAGAAAACAGAAAAAGAAATCCCGAGCTGACCAGAACCTCTTGCAGGAAGTCTTTGCAATGCATGCGAGAAGTGATTGATTCTTTGTGTTTGTACAAGAAAGAAAGATGACGCCACTCCCCAGTTTTATATATCAATATTAATATTAATAATAAAGTGGGATGCAGCGATTTTTGTATGAGCAAATCTGTAAGCCACCCACCCCCATCTTGGTTGGAGTCAACGTGAGTTGACCGGGCGTCTTGGGGGTGAGCTACCGGCCCCTTCCTCACACGCTCTACGGCCGTTGAATTCTTTAATCTAATCATGCACTTTTTGTGCCCCCCGTGTGTTTATCTACTCCTTCATTCCTGCATCAAACACACACACACTTCTCTTTTCAAACTTACATCACACAATTTCAGCAGTAAACTACCTGAAGAAACTCACATACAAAAAGGGAATATCAATTTAATGGGTCGTGTTCCTTGCTGCGAGAAGGACAACGTCAAAAGGGGCCAATGGACCCCTGAGGAAGATCAAAAGCTGTCTTCTTATATTGCTCAACATGGAACTAGAAACTGGCGCCTCATTCCCAAACATGCTGGTTTCATTTCTTTTCCCCCTCAATTCTAACATTCAAATGTTGGACTTTCGATTTTATTCCATATGGTGTTCCATTGCTTCTAAAACATGACAAGTGTTACGTCAATGCACTTGTCATGTTTTTTTTTTTTGGAATCAGATAAACAGCATTTGGAATAGAGGGTTCTCATGTGTTCGGTTTTCACCTAAATTTATTCAGGTCTTCAAAGATGCGGGAAGAGTTGCAGACTGCGATGGACTAACTACCTCCGCCCTGACCTCAAGCACGGCCAATTCTCGGAGGCGGAAGAGCAGACCATCGTAACCCTACATTCCGTCCTCGGAAATCGGTAAAACGATGGTGAACTAACTCTCCTCTCTCTCCTCTGTCTCCCTCTCATGCAATACAATACTCTTTGTAACAGATGGTCTGTAATAGCGGCACAGCTTCCAGGCCGCACCGACAACGACGTAAAAAATCACTGGAACACCAAACTGAAGAAGAAGCTTTCAGGAATGGGAATTGATCCAGTTACACACAAGCCTTTCTCTCACCTCATAACCGAGATAGCCACGCTGCCGCCACCTCAGGCGCCAAATTTGGCAGAAGCGGCGCTAGGTTGCTTCAAAGACGAAATGCTTCACCTCCTCACAAAGCGGCGCATCAACATTCATCTTCAGCACCAGCATCAGCAGCAGGAGCAGCAATTCAGCGCGGTTCCTGCTGCAATCAAACACGAAGACATTAATAAAGACGATGGAACAATCGAGAAGATCAAATTCGGGTTATCCAAGGCGATAAAGGAGCCTGCAATGGAGAAGCCGTGGGAACCATCGTTCGGTTATTTTGCGGGGTCATCAGATTGTGGGTTTCAGTATGAACTGGCGAATCTTGGCAATGACGGAGATGTGTCGCCGTGGAGTCAGAGCATGTGCACCGGGAGTACGTGCATGGCGGTGGACCAGCAACGGAAAGTGGAGGAAGAACATGATGGAGAGGAATCTGGGAGGAGGAAAGAAGCAAGAAATGGATCCAACGTGTTTGATTCTGAGTGTTCGTTGTGGGATTTACAGTCCGATGATCTTATGAATCCCATGGTATGAAGGGTTTCATTGTTTACAGAAGACTAGGTCTGACAGAATATTTGTATTCCAGATAATATGCGAAATAATGTAAATGAAAATCATGAAAATAATTTGAGGTTACGAAGTTGTGTTATAAACAAATATGTAACGTGTCTCTGTTTTATCATTTTCCTTCGAATATATTGTTTTCTTTTCTTTTTCTCTTTTGGCGCTGAGAAGGTGTTTTGAACAAAACATACAGAAAAACATATGTAGATGGAAGATTTATCGAGCTAACAAAAAACATGGAATTTATGTTGATTAGTGTTAGGATATATGCTTTATCTAGCTGTTTATGTTAGCAGTTGTCTTCTAACTTTGCATGTACTTCGTATCAATTAATGTACCCTGCGTACATTTATGAGTCTTTGTCCGTGGTGTTTTGTGAACCTCGGATCGCCACCACTTGTCATTATCCTAGACTAACTGTAAGGTGCTACTAGGTCAAGTCTTACTATAAATGTAACATGCTTTACTGATAAGGATCTAACTCTTAATCTATAAAATTCCTTCATAATAAGAAATTATAACGGCCCTAAGCAGAGGCTATATTATTTCATCAATGGAATAACAGGGAAATAACTCGTCCTTTAATAAAACAGTACATAACATAACACAAATTACAACTCTATGATATAAGGGAGGATAACTCCTCAAGCTATTCCTTCTCCAGTGGCCTCTTCGTTTATTACCTGCAAAAATAATCCCCCGGTGGATAATCCGGTAGAGGACCCTCCGAAGATTAGGTCAGGAATGATTGAAGATTAAATCAACAGGATAGTAAATGATTTTTTCTGTTTTTCTTCTCAGTTAGCGTGTGTTATTTTGAAAGGAGAACATATATATATAATACCTCATTGGGTAAGGGTAAAAAAGGAAATCTAGTGGGGCTTCGTTGAACCCTACTAGATTGGGCTCGTGCCTTAAAGGCCCAATAAGGCCCTTACTTTACCAGGATTAATCCTCAGACTATAGCTATGGCGTCCTAGTCCCTTACCGAGCGGCCCATGTTCCGCTCGGCCTCCTTCCTGTATCGTGGCAGCTCCTTCCTGTCTCTCTAAAATCTCGATACATTCGCCTGGACCCGCTCTGACGTTGTCCTCTCTGGTCGCCTGAAGCGAGTCCCCTTATCTCCCGCGCTTCAATCACATATTCAGAGCCGTCTCATTTCCAGGCGGTACCTAACTACTGCATCAGAACTCCCCCCTACTCTGAGGCAATGGTCAACTTTGGATCAGAGTAGCAAACTTTCTTCCTTCCCCCCCCCCCCCCCCCTTCTTCTCTTTTCTTTTTTTTTTTAGAGAGCCCGCACGGTGTAACCGCCTAGAGGAATTACGTCTTAGGGAATTTAATGGGCACCCTTTTGAATTTTCCTCTCCCGCCTTTTTTTTATGGGATGGGTGACTACTGACAAGGCCACGTGTTCACTTCTCCTTCTTTATGCAATTCCATCCGTTAGATTCCTGAGGACGACCGCCACGTGTCCCCCATCCAACCAATATGACGGTTGAGCTTCCCATACTCCGGCTATATATAGTTGATCGCCTCATTCTTCTCCATTTTCGCTTCCTGCAACCTTAGAGCTTCTTCTTTTCCGGCTATTCTGTGCTAAAAAATACCACCGGCGATTCCACATTTTCGATCATCTTTTGACACAGGTACCTCCATCAACTCCTTATACTCCTTTTCACCTCCTAGTAGTTTCTTTTAGCTATGAATCCCCCAACTGTCCCGTCCACTTCTACAGCCACTACTCCGTCTACCCCCACCGTTGATATCCCGGCATCGGTTAGGAAGAATCCTACCCCCGGAGGCAGCGGTGACCTCCTCCAAAGATTCCGAACAAACTGTCTTGGACCAATCTGGTAGTGATGAAAGTACCCAGTCCTCGTCATCGAGAGGCTCCTCCTCCAAGGCGGTTGCTGGTGAATCCTCCCAGGCTGATTCAGCCTCTGAAACAGGAGCCTCTGCTCCGTCCGAATTGCCAATGGAAGTTGACCCCACGAACGAGGCGACGTACACACTTCCCCCAGATACAGAGAATCCTGATTGGCACCGATTCCAAGCATCCACTTTGACCAGCACCTCCACTCTTCGCCCGCGCGTTCGTAGTACTTTCAACGTGTACCTTCCTGATCCCCAAGAACGCCCTAATTTCCTAAAGGGCCCTTTGCTGGCGTTCTGGACCCGTCAGCTGGATGCCGGACTGCGTCTTCCTATCCCTCCTTTTCTTGTAGAATTATCCAACTTCTATGGTGTTCCCCTCAATCAATTCACCCCGTCCGGTATACGCATGATATTGTCCTTCTTTATTATCTATACGGGCAACGGCGGCACTGTAAACATGGACTTAATCAATATCTGCTTTTACTTAAAACATCAAGAGGCCCATTTCTTCTTATCCACGCGGAAAGGTGGGCCCGTCGGCTATTTAGGTAAACGCCCCAACATAGACAAGGCCTGGAGAAAGAATTATTTCGTCGCCTTCCCCATGAAAGGATCTTGGGGCTTCCCCTGCAACAGCTGGTATTACGAGGCCGCCAACCGCCCTGGACCAGCCGAGCCACCTCCTACTGACAACGCTGAACTCCTGCGTCAGTTGAATAGTGATGGCTGACAAGTTCCAACGGGATATTATACCACTTTGGCCTGTCCTCTAAGAAAGCTAAATAGGTAGTATTATAAATAAAGAAAAGAAAACAAAGGGAACAAGAAATGTGGAGACCACATGTTGGTCACTCACAAGGGTCAAACGAAAATCCTTTCCATGCCACAAGCCGGCAGATAAAGGTATCCAGAATAAACTAAAAATGGCTAATTAAAATAAAGCAATTACAAGACAAAGCCAATTTAGTGTAAATAAAACTGGAAATGACCGGTTCGGTTGGAGAGGAGAACCAAATTAGAACTGTCGCCGAGCAAACTGCAGAGGTCGAGCTCCCAATCATTTTGCTCTATGTCATGAAACCCGAGCGTGGGGGATTAGCAACGCTCCTCACATCGGTGTGAGTCTAAAAGTCCCTCTGAGGATTTCAATGCCTTAGCTCAGAGCCGTAAGATCTGTAATTATGGCCCAACAACAAATCCCAAGACGTGTACAAATCTCCAAAACTAACCTAATAAAGTCCAGCTGAACAAATCAAAATCTCGAAGAAGCAGTAGAAAATCCTACTAAAAACAATGGAGGGACTGCCTCCAAACAAAACTCGGGATTGCCGAGTCAAAGCCTTGGTGCTAAAAATAATGGAGGGACTGCCTCCAAACAAAACTCGGGATTGCCGAGCCAAAGCACCAAATCCAAAATCCAGATAAAAGGTTTCGATAATTGAAAAAGAAGAGCCACGTAAAGATTACTGCAGCCTAGGCACGACTTATTTGACAACCCAGCAACAGTACCAACATGTGAGCTCAATGAACAATTACGCTGGCTGAAATTTCTCACCATAGACCAAAATCCCAGCAGCAATATCAAAGTAAAGCAACCAAAGTACCTTTGAGTATGAATAAACGCAAGCCTCTCGTGGGAGACGTTAATCCATAATAATGAAACCCCCAAGTGAACTGTCTCCACTAACAATCAACGGTCCCAGCAGCAAACTCCCATGGTCAATTCATAATCAACAATCAGCAGCCCCAAATAATATCTTAAGTTAAACCACGAAGCAAACTGAAATAATAGCAGAAATACTAGAATGGTCCAGCAAAGGCTGCGAAAATAGGCCCTAATAGAAAAGCCAGCAGCAAGGAAGGACGATCCTGGGCAAGAGGTCTGCGCCACTCCAGAATCCGGCGAAATCGAGGGAGCCGGGCCGCCGTCGAGAAAGGCTAGAAGTCGCGAATGAAGTTGGAGCTAGTCAAACCAGATGTGAACGGCTCGATGCAGCGCCGCAAGAGGTCCGCCGCTGGCTGAGCAGGGTGGTGAGTCGAATCGCTGGTGAGTCGAATCGCTGGTGAGTCGGGCTCAGGAGGGGGTTGCGACTGAGTAGTGCAACAGATCTCGAACAAGCGCAGAGGCGTACCATCAGTTGCCTGCAAACGATGATGAGTCGCAGAGAAGCAACCTGGAGGCGCGATGAAGAAGCGCGATGTGGTGGATCTGAGACTTCCAATAGCTAGACTCAGAGAAACGTCGCGAAGAAGAAGGGCTTGAAAATCCTTGAGGTGCTTCAATGGCAGCAGACGTGCCTTGAGTCAAACAGATCTGGACAACATGAGCCGTGAGCCTCCGAGGTTGAGGCTCGCGAAATCAGCACCTCCCGGGAGAAGATGACCCAGTGACACAGCTCCTTCACGGATCTGCAATGGATTCCTGAAATCGCCCAAAAAGCTTCGAACCCAGAAGGCAGAGGTATGAAACGCGAGAGACTTCGAGCTTTCTGATGCCAGAAGAAGGATGCCATCAATGGCGCCTGCTTTAAGCGTGAATCCGGAGCTAGACACGAACAAAACTGGTTCATAAAACAATGGAGCTCCGGTCAAAGACGGGCCCTTAGAACAGATCCACATTTAAAAAATAAAGGGCCACCTAGAAGAACAGATTATAACGAGGATACGTGAACAAAAAACCCCAATAATCCGGATGAAGAAAAACTGGGAAGAAACAGTTCTTCGAATAGAAAAATAAAAACGAGGAAAAGAACTAAAAACTAACAGGATAAGAAAACGAGAAACAAGAAACAAGAAAAGTGAGATAAGAATAATCAAAGGTTGGCCGGCGACTGCCGGCAGCCGCCGGCCAAGGAGGAGGGAGACAAGTTAGTGCTTTAGTTTTTAGAGAGAGGAGAGGTGTAGAAAAGATGTTGAAGGAAAAAGTCTGTATTTGGCGCCTGTCCTCTAAGAAAGCCAAACTCCATAAAGATGCTGGTATAAACGGCGCAAATAACGCCTGAACCGTCAGTGAACGAACAGCTTTCCTCTCCTAAGGTTACTGATCCTTATTATTCCTTTCTGTGTTTTGCAGAAATGTCGTGGAAAATGGGCGTCCCGCGCAAGAAGAACGACCAGAGTGGCCAGTCTTCCGGGCGGGTCCTAGACGCGTGGTAGCGTCGTTTACTACTACCAAATTAAATTGTGTATGAAGATACACTTAAACCTTACCGACTATCCTACTTAGTAGAATGGTAAATAAGGGTCGATCCCACAGGGAACGGCCGAACAGTTTTGATTACGATGTCAAGCAGTTTATGATTAAGTATGCAAGAAATAAATACTTAAGAAAGCAATAAGGGGGGGAGGGGGGGGTTGATGGGAAACTAACAATCTATTAGTGACAATTAAAAGCAAATAGACACAATTAAAAGAAACAAGTACTCAAAAACACTAGAAGAGATCTTTTTCGGTTTTAGTTTCCAAATAGTAAAACAAGTCACCCTTGATCATGCTTCCCCTTGGTCTCGAACAATTGATGCAACTATTGTTAATGCCCGATTAAATTGTGATTTAAGCCCTTATCTCAAGACTATTAAAAAGCTCTACTAGCCTTGTTGTCCCTTAATCTTAGTTAATCAAAATAAGCTCTTCGACTAACCCTATTCAGTTTAACCGAATCCTCGAACAAGCTCTCTTAGATTCAATCACCAAATGCATTAAACACTAGGACAACGAGATAAATTCAACAGAAAACTCGCAAGCTCGGTTTTAGTGGTTGAACTTTGTGTTATCACCAATAAATAAATCTATTGTTTGCTACACGGGAATCGGAAATCCTACAATTACGGATAGTAATTTCCTATTCTAGCAACACATTCAAAAATCCCTGAAAGGGTGATCAATCCAATAATTAATTCATAAATGTGACTCAATAACAGCAAATAACACAAAACACTTGGATACACAATATTTTCGGTAACATTAACCGTAATAATCACAAAAATGTCTTGAACTCAAGGTTCCACAATAATCAAGGGTGAACAAAAGGGTGCTAATCACCCATTTTACCTAATACAAAGATAAAATAACAGAAAATTAAAGAAAACATGAAAATAGGATAGAAAGAACCAAAAGTTAGGGTTGAAGATCAAGATCTTCAACCCCCTTCCATTCCTTCGCTTCCAATGGAGAAAAGTGGCTGATTATCTGAGGGGGACGGGTTCTAGGTTTTTCTAAGTTAGGTTAAATTCGAATGGGATGATATATATATAAAGGTAGAAAGTGCTAGACCAAAATAGGCAAAATCGCATTCAGGATTTTAAAACAGGGTAGTGAATCTCGGTCGAGATGGGAGTGTGTCTCGGCCGAGACGTGAAAAGGGCTTTTCAAGAATTTTGGGTCGAAGGTCGATCTCGGCCGAGATTGGGTTGCATCTCGGCCGAGACGTGAAAAGGGAAAACTAGGGCTTTTTTAGGTTTTGACTCGTCTCGGCCGAGATTGGATTGCATCTCGGCCGAGACTTTCATCTTTGAGATTCTTCAGAAATTCTCTGGAGCTTCATCTCGGCCGAGATGAGATTGAATCTCGGCCGAGATCTTCAGTCTTGCAAAACATCAGAAGTGCCCTGGAGGCTCATCTCGGCCGAGATTAGCATCCTGTCTCGGCCGAGATCTTCAGTTGGCTCTTCCTTTATTGCCTCGATCGATCCCTCGACTCCGCGGTCGTTTAATGTTCGATTTCGACCCTTTTTCACCTGTCTTAACACAAAAATAGCACAAACGCATTATTTTGCCCATGAGAGTATAAAAGCACTAAATACACGTGATTATGCACATTATTGACACTAAAATGACACTAAAAGTGCCCTAAAGTGCGTGCACGAAACACGTGTACCAAATCTCCCCAAACTTAAAACTTGTTCGTCCCGAACAATAAAGAGAAAGACAAAAGGACACGTGTTTAGGGCTAAGTTTAGTGGCATTTGATTTCAGAATTTTCATAAGAAAGAGTAAGCGATCATGATAAAAGCGAGCACATGTGATAGACTAGATCCACTACTCTCAAGACATAACACTCTCAATTTAAGATCCTCACATGGTGAGTGTATCTCTCGACTCTCAAGTGTATCAAAAGGGAAGTGTATACGCTCACATTGAAATGCATAAAATGCCTACCATAAGCTTGCCAATCATCTAAACTTCGATGTATACCGACGTGTGTGACAAAGAATCAAATAGGTCTTTAATAGGTTGTAATGTTGGCTTGGGGTAAGGTGGGAAAATTTTTGGTATAAGTGACTATAAAACGGACTAAATGAGTTAGCTAATCTCATCTACCCCTCAAAAAATCGTCACTCAACCTCGCTCTTTACTTCCTTAGTAAACGAATCCCAAGAATCGATTTCTTCTCCTTACCACAAAGTCCACAACCTAAATGCTTTCTCAATTCTCCCTTGGAGTGTATTTTCCTTTGAATTTCTACAACTTTGAGAACATCTATCAAAAGGCATTTATAATACTAGCCTCTCCAAATCAAATGTGAGGTGATGTTCAATTTCATCAAGTGAGCCTATACTTTGTAATATGGTGTGTTGGGAATGTGGAACCGGAGTTATGGAGTGGAGAACCGGCAGTTTAAACCGGGTTTTATCATCAAGAAGACAAACTGGTCATGAACAAACCGGGTTCGAGTTAGGTGGTGTAACTGTCATTTGTGATGAAGCAGTTGCAGTTAGTGACGAAGAAAATTGTCACATTTGTCCTGTAGCTAAACGAACTCAGCGTGAACTTCATGCAGTTATAACTTCCTATCCAGTTGCATTCGAGCTTCAATCCATATATCATTGTAAAGCTCTCATTGAGAAGAAGATTACTACGTAGCATTATCTCCTGTACTTTAGATTAGAGAGAGTATTTAGAGATTGAGTGTTCGTGCCCTAATTTGCATTCAGAATTGGGCATTTCATTTCTTGAGCTAATTCTCTGTAATTGATTGAAGTTCTTAGTGGATTGAGGTGTGCCTTGCCTCCGTGGATGTAGTTCATCTTGAACGAACCACGTTAAAACTGTGTTTGATCCATTTCTATTCCCTGTTCTGCGTAAGTTCAATTCGGCCACAACTCTGGCCGAACTGTGGGTGTGAATTCTAAGTGTTTTCTTCGTACAATTTCCAGATTCTTTGGTGTTGTGTGTTCGAGAGTTGTTTTCACTAACAAGTGGCGCCGTCTGTGGGAAACAACTCTCACAGCTTGAAGAAGGGAAGGAATGGCTGGTATGAAGATGGACTTTGAGAAGTTTACAGGGAGAAATGATTTCACACTGTGGAAGATCAAGATGAATGCAGTTTTGGTTCACAATGGCCTTGATCTTGCTTTGATACCTCTTGATTCTTGGGAAGCCAGTGAGAAACCCAAGTTTGGATCCGTGGATAAGAAAGCCCTCAGTCTTATCTTTCTGTGTTTGGGTGATAAACCGCTAAGAGAGGTCGCAAGATGCAAGAGTTCATTAGAAGCATGGAAGAGGTTGGAGGAGTTGTATCAATCTAAGTCAGTTTCCAACAAGCTGTTCTTAAAGCAGAAGATGTTGGCCTTCAAGATCACTGAAGATAAGGTAATTTCTGACCAACTTGATGAGTTTATTAAGATGGTTGAGGAATTGGAAGACCTGGATGTGAAAATGGAGGAGGATGATAAAGCATTGATGGTGTTAAACATTCTTCCAAAATCCATGGAAAGTTTTAAGGATGCCTTGATGTATGGGAGAGATGAGCAGCTATCCTATGATGGGATAGTGAAGGCTCTGAGGTCTAAATGCTTCCAGACTCAAGATGATAAAGGCATGGTGCATTCTGGAGAAGGTTTGAATGTTAAATTCAAGAAACCTTGGCAAGGGAAGAAGGGACAGAATTCTAAGGACTTCAAAGCAGGAGATTCAAATCCAAAGAAGGGGAGTGAATGGGTTGAGAAGAGGAAATGCTTCAAGTGCAAGCAGCCTGGTCACTTGAAGAAGGATTGTCCTAAAAGAAACAAGAAAGGTGGAAACCAAGGGGCAGAAGCTGCTGCCATTGACCTTCAAGAAGATCCTCCAGAGGTATTGAATGTTACTGAATCAAGAATGGTGAAAGAATGGGTCTTGGACACAGGCTGCTCCTTTCATATGTGTCCACACCAGTCATGGTTTGATGAATTGAAGAGAGAAGATGGTGGAAATGTTCTCCTGGGAAATGACCAATCATGCAAGGTCAAAGGAATTGGATCAGTGAGCATAAGAATGTTTGATGGTGTGGTCAGAATCATCTCTAATGTAAGATATGTTCCTGGCCTTAAAAGAAATCTTCTATCTCTTGGTTCTTTGGTAACTAGTGGTTGTCAGTTTAGCTCAGTGGATGGCTTCTTGCATATCACTAAACATGGTAAAGTGGTGATTAAAGGTAGACAGCATAATGGGTTGTTTATCTTGATTGGTTCACCTGTTGTTGGGAGTGTTGATATGGTCTTGAGCAGTTCTGAGCTTGTTAAATGGCACAAGAGGCTTGGACACATAGGAGAGAAAGGGTTGAAGGAATTGTCAAGAAGTGGTGTAATTGGAAACATGGGAAATCAAAACCTGGAGTTTTGTGATCAGTGTGCTTTGGGCAAGTCCAAGAAGCTGCCCTATGGAAAGGGTGTTCACACAACTCAAGAGCCATTAGATTATGTCCACTCTGACATATGGGGTCCTGCAAGGACAGAGACTCATGGTGGAGCAAGGTATTTCATGTCTTTGATTGATGATTACAATAGAAAGGTGTGGATCATGCTGATGAAGAATAAGAGTGATGCTTTTCATAAGTTCAAAACATGATTGATTCAACTGGAAAATGTCAAAGGGAAGAAGCTGAAGCACCTTAGGACTGATAATGGATTGGAATACCTCTCTACTGAGTTCACAAACTTCTGCGAAGAAAGAGGAATCAAGAGACATAGGACTGTCCCAATGAATCCTCAACAGAATGGGGTTGCTGAGAGGCTTAATATGACTCTTCTTGAAAGAGTAAGGTGTATGCTGTTGGATGCTGGGTTGCCAAAGGTATTTTGTGGTGAAACCATTTCTATAGCATGTTATCTCATTAACAGGTCACCCTCATCAGTGATTGGGTTCAAAACACCTGAAGAGGTGTGGAGTGGACAGAAACCAAGTTATGAAGGTTTAAGGGTGTTTGGTTGTCTTGCTTTTGTCCATGTCAAGCAAGACAAGTTGGATGCAAGAGCTCTAAGATGTGTATTTCTTGGATCTCCAGATGGGATAAAGGGCTACAGATTGTGGTGTCTAGAGAAGGGAAATCAAAAGATAATCACAAGTAGAGATGTAAAGTTTAATGAGAATGTGATGGCTTATACTTCAACAGGCTCTAAGGAAGAATTTGATGGTGCTAAAGAGACTGAAGAGATATCAATTCAGGTGGAGCATCCTGCTGAAGATGATCACACATCTCAACAACAACAAGAGAATCTACAAGATAGTGATTCATCATCTGAAGAAGGAGAACACTGGATTCAGGCAATGATTGAAGAGATGGAATCCCTGGAAAAAAATGAGACCTGGATATTGGTGGATAAACCAAAAGGTCAGAAACTTGTGAGTTCTAAATGGATATACAAGAAGAAGTTAGAGACTGCAGGATCCAAACAAGTGAGGTTTAAAGCAAGATTGGTGGCTAGGGGCTTTACACAAAGGGAAGGGATTGATTTTAATGAAGTTTTCTCTCCAGTAGTAAAGCATTGCTCAATCAGGTTGCTTTTATCGAAGGTTACTCAAGAGGACATGGAACTACAACAACTAGATGTAAAAACAGCATTCTTACATGGAGAACTCATTGAGAAAATATATATGAAACAGCCAGAAGGCTTTGTTGTTCCTGAACAAGAAGACAAAGTTTGTTTGCTGAAGAAGTCACTGTATGGACTCAAACAAAGTCCAAGACAGTGGAATAAGAGGTTCAATGACTTCATGATCAGTGTTGGCTTTGTGAGAAGTCTTTATGATAGTTGTGTTTACTTCAACAAGTGTTCAAAGCAAGATAAAGTCTTCCTTCTGTTGTATGTGGATGATATGCTGATTGCCAGCAAGAACAAGAAGAGTGTACAGTGGTTGAAGGACAGACTTAACACTGAATTTGACATGAAAGATCTTGGAGATGCCAAGAAGATTTTGGGCATGGACATTTTGAGGAAAAGAGAAGCTGGAGTTCTTTGGTTATCTCAAAGGCAATATCTACAGAAGGTTTTGGAGAGGTTCCACATGCATGAATCCAAACCTCTCTCCACTCCAGTTAATCTGCAGAAGAAACTCACCAAAGAACAATGCCCAAAGACTGAAGAGGAGGTCATACATATGAGCAATATTCCTTATGCAAGTGGAGTTGGAAGTCTCATGTATGGGATGATTTGTAGTAGGCCTGACTTGGCCTATGCTGTTTCTTTAGTGAGCAGGTTCATGTCAAACCCAGGTGTTGAACATTGGGAAACTTTGAAGCATGTGATGAGGTATTTGAAGGGTTCAGTGAACTAGTCACTGAAGTTTGAGAAGAAAGTGAATGGAAGCACTGTTGCATTGGAGGGGTTTGCTGATTCTGATTTTGCAGCAAACATAGACACTAGGAAATCTATTTCTGGATTTGTGTTCACCTTATTTGGAACAGCCATCAGCTGGAGAAGTGTACAACAATCAGTTGTAGCACTATCAACCACAGAAGCAGAATATATCTCTCTCACTGAAGCTATCAAAGAAGCAATCTGGCTTAAAGGAATTTTGAGAGATTTGGACATCAAGCAAAAGTGTGTGGCGATTTACTGTGATAATCAAAGTGCTCTACACCTTGTGAAACACCAAGCATTTCATGAAAGGTCAAAGCACATTGATGTTAGGTTGCATTTTGCTAGGGATATCATTGATTCTGGTTCTGTGGAAGTGAAGAAGGTACACACATTGCATAACCCTGCTGATTTTCTTACTAAGGGTGTACCTGGGAACAAAGTGGAGCATTGCTCGAGCCTGCTGCAGCTTGAGCAATGTCATGAAGAACATTGACAGACAAGGCAGTGGTGAGGCAGGAAGAGGCACACGTGTTTAGGGCTAAGTTTAGTGGCATTTGATTTCAGAATTTTCATAAGAAAGAGTAAGCGATCATGATAAAAGCGAGCATATGTGATAGACTAGATCCACTACTCTCAAGACATAACACTCTCAATTTAAGATCCTCACATGGTGAGTGTATCTCTCGACTCTCAAGTGTATCAAAAGGGAAGTGTATACGCTCACATTGAAATGCATAAAATGCCTACCATAAGCTTGCCAATCATCTAAACTTCGATGTATACCGACGTGTGTGACAAAGAATCAAATAGGTCTTTAATAGGTTGTAATGTTGGCTTGGGGTAAGGTGGGAAAATTTCTGGTATAAGTGACTATAAAACGGACTAAATGAGTTAGCTAATCTCATCTACCCCTCAAAAAATCGTCACTCAACCTCACTCTTTACTTCCTTAGTAAACGAATCCAAAGAATCGATTTCTTCTCCTTACCACAAAGTCCACAACCTAAATGCTTTCTCAATTCTCCCTTGGAGTGTATTTTCCTTTGAATTTCTACAACTTTGAGAACATCTATCAAAAGGCATTTATAATACTAGCCTCTCCAAATCAAAAGCAACAATTGAGTATATACAACTAACTTTTTCTTTTGTTTTTCTGATTTTTCGATTTTTCTCTTTTTTTTTTTTTTATAACAAATATAAACAAACATTGGAGAGAAACTAGTATTCTCGATTCTTTGTCTATTGTTTCAATTCCTTCCACCCTTCAATATTCCCAATAGTTCACCCCTTTCAATCCCAAATTTACCCGACTACCTTCCAACCGCCTCCCTTATACTCAAATAGTCCAATTAAGGTCAAAGGCTAAATCGAAAGGTACTTGGCTTGTAGAGTTGAGCTGTCAAACAAGAGGTTAAAAGCTCAAGGGGCTCAACTAGAGACAATATCAAATTTGGTACAAAGGAAGTATTTTCAAGCTTGAAAATAGGCTCAAGTCAAGAATTGCCTAAGATCATTTTCAATGTCACACAATGCACCGACACATGCAAAATAGAGAATTATGGCAAGTTCTAGAGACAACTAAATGCACTCAATGAATTTCACACCGAAAGAAAGTTTAAATTACTCCAAAGATGGAAGTATCTTCTAAGGCTCAAAAACTCACTCGGTTGCAATTTTGATCAAAAGTTTTGAGTGTATGTTCAATTTTGTTTCAACAAGTCTATCATACTCTACCATGTGCTTCTTTTAAAAATATTTGTCAAAATTTTTCATCATTAAACAATGCCACATTCCTTCCTAAACTCATCCAATTGCTTTCTCGAGCTGCCAATTTGTACAATCCCACCTCCTCGCCAAACTTAGTTGCGAACTAAGTTTGTGGAAAAAGAAGAATACAAGTTGGTGCTCGTCGAATTCAACCAATTATTAACAAACCAACTAACTAACTTAACAGAAATAATCTTACTCCTAAAAATATGCAAGGTATCAAAATTCAATAAAGATAATATCAACATAACCAAAATAAGCAAAAGATAGCAATTGGCTCACAGTGGGTCTCGGCCGAGATGATGTATGTCTCGGCCGAGATGGCCTCCCCTGCATTTTTCCTTCATTTTGCTCCCCTTCACCTCCACTTTATGCTATCTCTTGATTATTCTAATTTATACCTGCATATTTCTTAACAAAAACATCAAATATGCCACAAGGCATTTATTAAATAACTAACTAGGAATTTGAAAAACGCAAATATTAAAAGATACAGTCGGGGTGCCTCCCGACAAGCGCCTTTGTTTATCGTCGTTGGCTCGACGGATGCTCTTTATATAAACAAAACAAACAACTAGCTATGTAAATAAAACTAATGCTTAACACATAAACCAAAATCGTTCTAAACCATTCCCCGCCAACGGCGCCAAAATTTGGTAGCGTCGTTTACTACTACCAAATTAAATTCTGTATGAAGATACACTTAAACCTTACCGACTATCCTACTTAGTAGAATGGTAAATAAAGGTTGATCCCACAGGGAACGGCCGAACAGTTTTGATTACGATGTCAAGCAGTTTATGATTAAGTATGCAAGAAATAAACACTTAAGAAAGCAATAAGGGGGGGGGTTGATGAGAAACTAACAATCTATTAGTGACAATTAAAAGCAAATAGACACAATTAAAAGAAACAAGTACTCAAAAACACTAGAAGAGATCTTTTTCGGTTTTAGTTTTCAAATAGTAAAACAAGTCACCCTTGATCATGCTTCCCCTTGGTCTCGAACAATTGATGCAACTATTGTTAATGCCCGATTAAATTGTGATTTAAGCCCTTATCTCAAGGCTATTAACAAGCTCTAATAGCCTTGTTGTCCCTTAATCTTAGTTAATCAAAATAAGCTCTTCGACTAACCCTATTCAGTTTAACCGAATCCTCGAACAAGCTCTCTTAGATTCAACCACCAAATGCATTAAACACTAGGACAACGAGATAAATTCAACATAAAACTCGCAAGCTCGGTTTTCATGGTTGAACTTTGTGTTATCACCAATAAATAAATCTATTGTTTGCTACACGGGAATCGGAAATCCTACAATTAGGGATGGTAATTTCCTATTCTAGCAACACATTCACAAATCCCTTAAAGGGTGATCAATCCAATAATTAATTCATAAATGTGACTCAATAACAGCAAATAACACAAAACACTTGGATACACAATATTTTCGGTAACATTAACCGTAATAATCACATAAATGTCTTGAACTCAAGGTTCCACAATAATCAAGGGTGAACAAAAGGGTGCTAATCACCCATTTTACCTAATACAAAGATAAAATAACAGAAAATTAAAGAAAACATGAAAATAGGATAGAAAGAACCAAAAGTTAGGGTTGAAGATCAAGATCTTCAACCCCCTTCCATTCCTTTGCTTCCAATGGAGAAAAGTGGCTGATTATGTGAGGGGGACGGGTTCTAGGTTTTTCTAAGTTAGGTTAAATTCGAATGGGATGATATATATATAAAGGGAGAAAGTGCTAGACAAAAATAGGCAAAATCGCATTCAGGATTTTAAAACAGGGTAGTGAATCTCGGCCGAGATGGGAGTGTGTCTCGGCCGAGACGTGAAAAGGGGTTTTCAAGAATTTTGGGTCGAAGGTCGATCTCGGCCGAGATTGGGTTGCATCTCGGCCAAGACGTGAAAAGGGAAAACTAGGGCTTTTTTTGGTTTTGACTCGTCTCGGCCGAGATTGGATTGCATCTCGGCCGAGACTTTCATCTTTGAGATTCTTTAGAAATTCTCTGAAGCTTCATCTCGGCCGAGATGAGATTGAATCTCGGCCGAGATCTTCAGTCTTGCAAAACTTCAGAAATCCCCTGGAGGCTCATCTCGGCCGAGATTAGCATCCTGTCTCGGCCGAGATATTCAGTTGGCTCTTCCTTTATTGCCTCGATCGATCTCTCGACTCCGCGGTCGTTTAATGTTCGATTTCGACCCTTTTTCACCTGTCTTAACACAAAAATAGCACAAACGCATTATTTTGCCCATGAGAGTATAAAAGCACTAAATACACGTGATTATGCACATTATTGACACTAAAATGACACTAAAAGTGCCCTAAAGTGCGTGCACAAAATACGTGTACCAACGCGGCTCCCGTCCAGTCGCATCCGCCCGTCCTCTCTATAAATCGGGGCATTCCTCCAAGAGGCACCTCCTCCAGCACCTCTACCGCCCAAGAACGTTCTGCGGCTTCCAAACGGAAGGCGTCGGCGCCTGCTGCCCCTACCCCCGCCCAGAAAAAGGGGAAGGGCAAAGTTCCTGAAACGCCGTCAAGGGAAACCGGGCGGACTGGAGCAAGCACCCCCAATCAGACAAGACAGGGTCCGCCCGGTGTGGGACGACATCTTCACTTTGGAGCTACCCAAGTCGCTCCTAGATCTTACTCCTGGTGAGTCCGTCAGCTTTGTCCAAAAGATGCTGACGGCTGATGACAGGTGGGGCTTCCATGGGAAGCTGGACAAGGAAAATGAGGAGTTCACGGCCGAGCATTTACTCAAGGTATACCACTCTGCCGTTTTCCTAGCTGATATGTCCCGTTCATTTATGTGGTTTCTAACCTTCTTTCCCTTTTCAGTTCCTCGTGGACTTCTCTCAAATGATTCAGTTTGATCCCTGCCCAACTCGGGTTGAGGCCCTAGCCGTGGAAGCTGAGGCTGCCACCACTAAAGCGGCCAGCCTTGAATCCAAATTGCTCGATATGGAAGCGACGATGGCCTCCATGACTCAGAAGCAAGCTCAGTTGCTAGAGGAGAAGACCACCTGGTTTTGTCAGCTGAAAATGCTCCGCAAGGAGATTGAACATTTGAAGAAGAACTCCGAGGAGGTGGAGCTTGCAAGAACTGAGGCGGCGGCATCAGCCCGTGCCGCGGGGCCTCGCGAGGCCCTAGCCCGCTTTAGAAAGGACTTCCTTATGACGGAGGAGGGGCAGGCGTTCCTGAAGCAGATGCATATGGGGCTATACCAATCTTATCTCCAGAGCAGCCGCTATCTTTTTTACATGGGTCCCCACATCGGCTATTTCTACGGATACGAATTTGATGCGGCTAAGGCCCCAGCGTGGGCTGCAGGCTTTGAGGGGGTATTGGATCGCGACGGTCCGATTGCAGAGATGCCTGACACCCCTCAAACTTTCCAAGGGGATACACCCACCGACCCAACGACTCACGCCTGGTGGTTGCCTCCTATCTGTCAGGCTATTGAAATGTTTCTTGCCAACTCCAGCGCTGAGATGGTACCTGCCCTGACTATCGAATATCCGCCACAGCTGCCTTCTGACTTTCTTATGTCTGCCTCTACGCCGCCTGCTTCTGAAACTGCCCTTGACCCTGTCGTGCCCTCCTTTAATGCGGCCAACCTTTCCCCTCTGCCCCCAGTTATCCAAGTTGACGCTCCCACCCTAAAAGAGGAGTCAAATGTAACGCCCTAATAGGCTTAGATGTTGTTATCTTCTTTTCCTTAATATAAACAACTTTTGCATATGTCTACTCTGTGTTTTATTTATTGTTTTTTCAATGTATTATACTGTGATATGCCGGCCTGGATGGTCCCATCGGGTGATGTACTATCCAGGGCATACTACTCCCCCAGTCACATATTCAGAGCTGTAATTCTGGATATGTAACTCAAAGATAATATTTGTACTTAGATGAAAAAATTTCCAATTTCTTGGATCGTAGTAGGCCAGCTTGGATGGTCCCACCGGATGGTGTACTATCCAGGGCATACTACTCCCCCAGTCACATATTCATATATTCAGGTCTAACATAATATTTGTATTCCAGATAATATGCGTAATAATGTAAATGAAAATCATGAAAATAATTTGAGGTTACGAAGATGTGTTATACACTAATATGTAACGTGTCTCTGTTTTATCAATTTCCTTCTAATATATTGTTTTCCTTTGTTTTTCTTTTTTGGCGCTGAGAAGGTGTTTTGAACAAAACATACAGAAAAACATATGAAGATGAAGATTTATCGAGCTAACATAAAACATGGAATTTTTTATGTTGATTAGTGTTATGATATATGCTTTATCTAGCTGTTTATGTTAGCAGTTGTCTTCTAACTTTGCATGTACTTCGTATCAATTAATGTACCATGCGTACGTTTATGAGTCTTTGTCCGTGGTGTTTTGTGAACCTCGGATCGCCACCACTTGTCATTATCCTAGACTAGCTGTAAGGTGCTACTAGGTCAAGTCTTACTATAAATGTAACATGCTTTACCATTTAGCAATAAAACAGTAGCCTCCATCTATTCTTACAGGTATAAGCTATGGCTTCTTTATCTTCATGTCTTTCTCGATCAATATTCATTATTTCTCACATGGTATCAGAGCAGGATTGAAAGATCATGTTTCTGATACTGCCACTCCCCAACCTCTTTTTAAAGCCTACCTCGGTTTCTCCCACTTAAGGAGAATATGCCATAAAGATGGTCGATGATACAAAGTTAGTAAGACAACTGAAGCTGGTGAAAATGACACGAGGGACAGTGGCAGTGGATTCAATGCAACCACTAGTCCAAACCAAATACAAATTGTGCAGCCACAAAACTAGGTGGTATCAGTCAAACTAGTAGATAACAACTATTTCATATGGAGACAACAAATCTTGGCAGCTGTGAGAGGATATGGGCTTGAAGTATCTCATTGGAGAAGTTGTCATCCCACATAAATTCATCACAGAAGAAGGGAAGAATGTGAAAGTCAGACCAGATTCCCCAACATATCAAAGGCAAGGCCAACTTCTTGCTTCTTGGCTCTTGTCTTCACTAAGTGAAAGTGTCCTCATTATGATAGTCGGACTCAAGACCACCAATGAGCTGTGGAAAACACTGGAAACCAATTTTTCCAGTCAGACTAAAGCCAAGAATATGTAATTCAAGCTGGAGTTACAAAGCCTAGCTGGGAAGCCTCAGTATGAAGGATTATCTCAACAAGGTTAAAGTCTGTTGTGATGCTCTCGCAGCAGCAGGGCAGAACTTAATGAGGAGGACCATGTCATGCATGTCCTTGGGGGACTTGGTTCAAACTACAACCATGTGATGATGTCTGTCACATCTAAAATTGATGCATATTCCCTTAGAGATGTGTGTGCATTTCTTTTGAGCTATGAAAATCGATTAGAGACTATATCCTCATCCACTGAAGAGACATTACTCTCTACTGCCAATATTGTTTTACAAGGAGGTGACAAGAATGGAAATGGCCGAGGAAGGTGTAGTAGCAATAACAATAACAGAGGTGGAAACAATTGTGGCAGATTTGAAAGAGGAAACTATGGTAGAGCTGGCAGATTCTACAACAATAATGGTAAATTATTTTGTCACATTTGTGGTTTTAACAACACTCACACAACTGAGAAATGCTATTACAAAGAGCAAGGCTACAAACCACAGGACAACAATCAAGGTTTCAGAAACAATGGGCAAGGCAACAGATTCAATAATGCTCCACAAGCCGGCCAAGCTAGTACCAATTGTTCTCAACAGGATAGCAATTCTGAATACTCTAGCTAGTTTCTCGACTCCAGAGCATCCACCCATTTCACATATAACCTAGGGATCTCAATGTTGCTTCAGAATATCAAGGAGGTAACAAGCTTCACCTTGGTAATGACTCAGGTTTGTTAATCTCTCACATTAGTGATTCAACTTTTAAGGCCCTAAACTCTTCTTTTAACAGAACCTTTAACATAAACAACCTAATTCATGTTCTTGAAATTACCAAGAACCTTATCAGTGTTTCCCAATTATGTAGAGACAATGATGTGTTTTTCGAATTTTATCATCTAATTATTTTGTCAAGGACCAAGCCACTAGAATAATCCTTCTCTATGGGAATCTTGAAGAGGGACTATACTATTTTTAGCTCATTAATGCCAAGAAGATCAAGTCAGCTATTCTTAAAGTCATAGGTTTTCCCATTCAATCAAGTTCACAGCTTAGGCTTATGAACAATTATGTCAAACCAGTTTGTTATTCCATTTCTAGTTCTGTTAGTTTTCCAAGTTCCAAGAAGAGGTTAGATTTTGAAATATGGCACAACAGGCTAGGTCATGCTTCATATGACATTGTGTGAAGAACTTTGAAGTATTGTAACCTCACAGGTTTTGTTACTGAAAAATATTTTCCATGTTCAGCTTGTTTTCACTCTAAATCTCATTCACTGCCATTTCCAAATTTTGATACTTCTTTCACTGAACCTTTTAAACTCATTCATAGTGATCTTTGGGGACTTACCCCTTTAAATTCTAATAATGGATATGAATATTATGTTACCTTTATTGATCATATGTCCAGATTCACTTGGATATATTTCCTAAAACTAAAATCAGAAGTATATACAGCCTTCCTTCATTTTCAAGCCTTGGTCATAAACCAATTCCAAAAAAAACATTAAAGCTCTCCAAAGTAATAGGGGAGGAGAATACTGAAACCTCTCTAAACATCTTCAAGAAAAGGGAATACTATATAGAATATCCTTCCCTTATACCCCACAACAAAATGGCCTAGCTAAGAGGAAAATCAGACACATTGTTGAGGTTAGATTGACATTAATGGCTCAAGCAAGTATACCTCAATACCTTTGGCTTGATGCTTTCAAAACTGCAGGACATGTCATTAACAAAATTCCAGTCAAAGGATTGAAATATACATCCAGCTGTCATTTCTGCACCCATCCTTGACGAACATCCAGCTTTACCCTCTTCACCAAACAAACAAAACACCCTTGATAGTCCTTACCGATCCATTAACCAACCTCCTCACAACCATAACAGTCTTACTCCTATAACTCCTAGTCCAACTCACTCCACTACACATCCTACCATTGTTGAGTCATTAATAAAGGGATTAACACATCCTGAGATTATTGTTTAGGAAGAAATTGATCCTCCTGTCCATGCTTAGTGAACTTATCGCGAAAGTCGTTCCAAATCGCTAGGATTGGAACAACCTTCTTAAACCGCAAGCGAATGATTTGTGCAAAGGTAGTATATAAGATATCGAATCAACGGGGAGGATTATCCATGAGAATCAACTTTAGAATTTTCGAATTAATTAGGTCACAATTAACATAAAGCAATAAAATAAAGGTAATGAGGGAACCAATCGATGGAAAGATATTCCCGAGGCTCGGTTTCACACAAGTAAGATGGAATTGATGTTTAGAAGCGATTAGAAGACATTTTTTGTGAGTTCTATATGATTTAAGCTAATCCTAAAATCTCTATCCCAAGAGAATATTGCCTAGGGAGTGAGGTCCTAGGATATTCTTTGAGATCGATGAATTCTAGAAAAAAGGTTGAGGGTGCTCCTAATACCCTAGAATCGGTGAGTAATCAGGGTTCTATGTAGACTACCTACATGAATGAGATCAACAAACTCAACCCCGGGCCTCAAGTTAGTGGTTACGTAAGCCTAGAAGAGGTTAGCCTGACTTCTCCTACACTAAAGACCGGCGTAAGGGTGTAGTTTCTACACACGCGACTAAATCTAATTTAGTTTATCCTAGCCAACGTCCCTTAGACTCTACTCCCCTGCTCGGTAGAGTTTCTCCTCCATAGGTCTCATTTCTACCGATTAGGTTTTGGTTAATTTAATTATCCAAGGTTAATTTTCCACCCGAACATACTAAGGCATAGCGATTAAGCTCTAAGATCAATTAAAATTTAGTCGGCACAAACCCCGAAAGGGTAGATATCCCTAGCCTAGGGGGTCAACTATCATCTTTTAATTGCACAATTAATTAGAGTGATTCTAAGCCACCAAAAGTCGGAGCGACCATGAAGCAAGTATGTGGTCGAAAGCTCAATTTCAACTAACCATTATAAAAAATTAACCAAATCCTAGTCCTAAGTATCACAACTCAAAATAAATCCAATAATCAATCCAACCAATGATCAATCATGAAGCTTAGGCTACTCCCGGGCTTCGGGAAACACGGAAATCACTCACGAATCATCAAAGCAATAACAAGCATTATCAACATCAAGCAATAAAAAAAAATAAAAATTATAAATAAAGAGAAAGGATAGAAAATGCTTGATGAATTGAAGAATCCTCGTATTCTTTGATAAAATAGACGGGTGTCACAAGCCCATGAGAAACCCCCGAGTTCTTCTCCAAAGACGGCTTCCTCCTTTAAGAGGAGGAAGAAAACCCTACCTTAAGCTACTAAAATCTGAAAAATGAAGAGAAGAGAGGGAGAAGTGTGTTTGGGAAGCTTTACAAAAGAAGGCAAGAGATGGATAAACCACAAATGAGAGGGGAAGGGGTATATAGGTCCCCCCAAATCCTAAAATCTTCTGAAAGACCTCTTAAGTTAATAGTGTAAAAAATACAAAATGAGCGCTTGGCCCTTTAAAATGTTTAGTCGAGCCCTTTGATCGCGCTTGACTTGGTCTTCTTTCAAATTCTAGGAAAATTAGCGCGGAATCAGCTCTTGACCTGAACATGAAGGTTGTATATCTTCGTCTTGCGATCGCATAGCATCTTGAATTGCTCGATTCCAAGTCCATATGAGAAAGATACTACCAAAATATGGATACACCGTGCTGAAAACGGGCAACCGGGAAAACCGTGGGGCTGCCGAACCACCAGTGACAGGTACCGGGAATTTTGGCCTAGTCCAGGGGATTTTGGGGATTTTCCAAACCGTCACTTGAATCGGTTCAGCTTTCTCCTTTGCCCCGTCTTCTTGCGTCTCATTCTTCTGTCGCCGTTTTGGATGTCTTCTCGACCCGACCCCTTCACGGCTTTTTTCACGAATCGATGAAGTTCGAGTCAAAAAATTTTAGGGTCTTATTTGGATCTGTTTGGGCCTTGATTTGCAACCCAGAATGGGGAAGCACGTGCTATTGACCTCTCCTATTTTTTGTCCTTTTGAAGCTTATCCACCTATTTTCTCGGCTCGATTCCTTCATGACTTGGTGAAATTTAATTCGGGTCTGATCTCGGCCCAATTTGGGTTCCTTTGAGCCTTGAGATATGGGCCGGAGTGAGAAATCGATGTAATCGATCTTCTTGATCTCTCGGATCTTCCTAACCTTCAAAACATGACTCAAAAACACCCCTAAAGCGCATTATTTCAAAAGGAAAAGCAACCCAAAAACATAATTTAACACGAAATCGCACTTAGACATGCCAAATACTCGCAATTCTCATCAAAATATGAACGAGAAATATGCAAGAAAAATTATATTTTTCACATTCATCACTCAGAATGTTCATCCTATGAGAACCACAAGCAAGGCAGGGATAAGAAAGGCACAATTTTATAGTGTTGCTTTGAGCAATACTATTCTTGGCAGTGAGTGTGAGCCAAGAACCTTTGAAGAAGCTCACGAAATCCTTTCTGAAGAAAGGCTATGGAAGAGGAAATTAATGCCATGATTAAGAGTAAGACTTGGAGTCTTGAACCACTACCTACTGAAAAGGAAGTTGTTGGTTGCAGATGGGTGTATAAGATCAAGAGGAATTTAGATGGATCATTGGCAAGGCACAAAGCTCGAATGGTTGCAAAGGGGTACACTCAGACCCATGTATTTGACTACAATGAGACCTTCAATCCAGTTGTGAAACCAGTGAGCCTTAGAACTGTCTTAAGTATTGATGTTAGTGAAGGATGGGATGTGAGATAACTTGATGTTAAATTATTTCCTTAATTGAGAGTTAGAAAAGGAGGTATATATGCACTAGCCACCTAGATTTGAAGTCAGAAGGATAAAGGATTGGTTTGTAGGTTATCCAAGGCCATATATGGATTGAAACAAGCTTCAAGAGCTTGGTTCAATAAGCTTTAGTGTGTCTTGAAGGAACTTAGTTTCAAATTTTCAGTGGCAGATAATTGCCTATACAGCAGATTTGCCAATGGATCATGCATTATCTTGTCAGTTTATATTGATGACATTTTAGGGACAGGTTGTACAAAGAAGAGGTTGAGAAATTGATTAAGATGCTTGATGCAAGATTCTCTTTGAAAGATTTGAGAAAGGTGCACCAATTTCTTGGAATAGAATTAAAAAACACAGAACATGGCATCTATCTGTATCAAGAACCGTACGTCAGAGATTTATTAAAGAAAGTTGGCATGGAGGCTGCTAAGGGAGCTCCTATACCCATGGTGACTTCACCACCTTTGTCCAAGACTGTTGGGAATCAAAAGGTTGAGGCTAGCCTATATAAGAGTGTCATAGGAGGCTACAATACACTACTTAGCGTTAATAAGGTAAGCCAGTATATGCAGGAACCTACGATCACTCATTTTAGAGCAGTGAAGAGGTTGCTAAGATACCTAGCTGGGAGTCACATTCATGGGTTGGCCATAACCAAATCTTCCATCTCAATTTAAACTAGTTATGCAGATTCTGATTAGGCCACTGACTTGGATGGTAGAAAATCTATTTCAGGATACTGTGTGTTTTTGGGTGATAATCTCATTTCGTGGTGCTCTAAGAAACAAAATACTGTGCCCAGATTGAGCACGAAAGCAGAGAACAAATGTTTAGCTCAGTGTGCCTCTTAAATTCTTTGGATTAAGTCCTTATTATCATAACTAAATGTGAAGCTATGCAAGACACCTGTGATATGGACTGACAATATTGCAGCTAAATGCTTGGTGTTAACCAAATTATGCAGAATGAAGCATATGGAGATAGATGTTCATTTTATTAGAGAGAAAGTGAGTGAAGGTTTGCTCTGTGTACAACACGTCCCAAGCACTGATCAAACGGTTGATATCCTCACCAAAGCTCAAACAGGCCAATCCTTCACTAGTTGCAAGGATACACTAAAGATAATCCCAGCACCTCATTTGGATTGAGGGAGGATGTTAGGATATGTGATTTATCTAGCTGTTTACGTTAGCAATTGTCTTCTAGCTTTGCATGTACTTTCTGTCAATTAATGTCCCCTGCATACATTTATGAGTCTTTGTCTATGGTGTTTTGTGACCGTTGGATCACCACCACTTGTCATTATCCTACCTATCTCTAAGGTACTACTAGGTCAAGTCTTCTATAAATGTAACATGCTTTATCATTTAGCAATGAAACAGTAGCCTCCATCTGTTCTTACAACTATAAGCTATGACTTCTTTATTTCTCACAATGTTCAATATTTCTCACAATTAGTGTCAGAAATTAGAGAATTTTATTTTCTTAAAATAGAAACTAAAAGATAATTAAAATAACTAGCTTTAAGACATATTGTCAAATGAGTCAAATATGAATCAAAGGGTCAAAATAACATCATCCACAAGTGATCAACCCACTTCCTTTGCACCATCTCTTTTGTTATCTCGAGAAGGAAAAAAAAAGGAACACATTTTCAACAAAGGAATTGACAAGTGTTTGTTATAATAGTTGGTTTAATTGGTACAGCTTCTTTCACTTGGACAGTGGAAACTTTCCTCGGTACTTCAGCCTAACTTTCTTTCCGTTGGAATAATCATGACAAAGTTGGATTATTCCAAAGTTGTATAACATGTAACAAGAGCATTCGCTACCTAAACATTTAATTCTAAACTAGTAGTATCCCCGTGCGATGCACGATTTATAAGTGTAAATGAATAAATTAATATTTTTATATAATTTTAATATAATAAAATATTATAATCAATAAATAATAAGATATGAAAAATTATATGTTAATGAAAAAAGAGTGCAGTGAAAGTTTTAAAAACTAAAATATATATTAGTATGGATATTTATTCTTCGTAATATATGAATATCTCCAGCATCCTTCCATAGAAGTCATGTTGATGATTAGGGCTGGAATTACAATATGGAGTTAATAGGGGATATATTTGTAATATTAAAAATTTAATTACCGTCTTTATAAATAATTTTTCATTAATAATACCCAATAAATTTATTTAAAAAAGTTAATTTTAAGAAAATATTTTTTTTCGGCCCGGGCGGAATCAACCCAAATAGCTTTATAATATTTATTTTAGGCTAATATATGTCAAGTTATTGACAATAATTATATTTTATATTGGGGTTGAATTTTATATATAAAAAATTGTTATTTCCAAAATTAGTAATAAATTTTGGGCGGGAAAACTTCAAAGTTACTAATTTGGGCGGATTTTGTTATTATATTAAGTATAGATTTGAGCATCTTAAAAGAAATAAGGAATTTTTTTCTTTATTCGTAGATTTAAGAAAAAAAATATCATGAGATAAGTACGCAATTACTATTTTATCGGCTCCAAAGCTCGCTAATTGATTTTTAGTGTGCTCACTATACCAATTAGACCTTCTCCACAAATTATCAAAAAATATCTTAACTGTTTCAAGAACCTAACATGCTTTTTGTGCACCGGGATTTTCCATTAAATGGTAGAAATTATAATCCTATCTGCCTTATTTTTTCTTCAAAATAATACAAAAAGGACCTTGCGTGAGGGCTTAAAAATAATTACACTAATTATAATCATAATACATTTAGAGAGAGAGAGAGAGATGCAGCAGCTACACCAAGGACAATATTATTCTTTCCGGGTGATAAAATACATTGCATTATAAAGAGTACAGAGCTCTAGACTGGCTTGTTATTCGGGTGAAGAGGCAGAGGCTAACAGACGGCATCTTGACAAAATAATCAAAGATCGCGCAAAATTCAGCTCTGCATACAAGGGTTGAGCTACGCGCTTTCAAACCCAAATATCCGGAAAACACCTGTACAGTGCAACAGTGGTCCAATTTTCTCAGAGTGGATAAGCTTAATTAGCAAACGTTTACTAGGGTAGGTTACGGTACCTTCATCGGCCTGGTATTTGTTCTTATCATCTCCAGCATATGCAAGCAAGTTGTGCTTGGGATTCCATTCAACGCTGTTCATGGCCGCCCTACATGGGATTTGGTGTACTGATCGCCCTGTCTCCACATTCGACTGTTCCCAAAACTTTAGTTACAGTTGATGACAGTATCAAATTCCTAATTATTGCTATATGATTTTTATTACAGATAAATCAAATTGGTAGCCTGATTACCAAATAACCCTATAAGAGCATTACAAACAAAACCCAAAGTTTGGTGTTCTCCTCAGAAGTTAGAACTAACACCCACCCCCCCCCCCCCCCCTCCCTTTTCCCCTAATGCACAGTTTGTAAAGAATCAAACTAACATGGTTTTAAAAAAAAATGAAAATATATATATGAGCAAGGCGTCGTGTTTCTGTAATATATGGTACTTATTCTTATGCTAGATAAAATTTTGCTATATGTCATGGAAAAAGAACAGAAGTTAATTGCGGAAAGCTTGATCTGGAGAAATAACCAAACGAGATTTCGGTATACTCACAATATCAATGAACAAGTCCTCACTTGCAGACGCGATATATTCTCCAGTGTGGTTGAAACTTATAGTCCGAACAGGCCATCTGGTAAGAGTAATGGAAAATGTGTACATTTCAGAAACAACTATAAGATTTTCACAAGACAAAAGACTTGCATGTCTCTCAATGCATTACGCCAAAAAAGGTTTTGTCCCTCAAAGGAGAAGTATTCGTGGTTGGGGCACATAAGATAGAGAGAACGAAACTTTACTCAAGTTTTGTGAATGTACGGACACAGAGCATCTCTTTTATATCCCAAAGGCTGACTAATGAATCAGCACTTCCCACCGCAAAGTACCTGTTCAAGGGAAAAGAGTTTCCAACACCAACTCAAAATATTCAACGACCTTTTTCTTCAGAGGAAGAACCCTCTTTACCCACATATATATACATATATATAGAGAGAGAGTTATCAGACGTTAGGCCAGACTAGTTTTCTACAGGGGCGGAACTTGCACATTCTGAATTATTGGGATGCCCATTCTATTTTATTGCATAAAGAACAAAGAATGACAGAAATCTGAGACACACCTTCCAGAAGGATCAATTGCAATACAATAACAACCTGCAGTATGAGCCATGAGGGTGTCAACTGCTTTGAGAGACGGATATGCGAGCACTTCAACAGTACCTAGGATGGAGGAGTACAAAGTCAAGAAGATTCAAAGTTGAAAAGGAAACTTAATCCAAATTGATTTAGATAAGACCTCTTCTGCAAATATGTTTCTCACCATTTCCAGTAGTTAAAAAGAACATATCACCAGTCATATTCCATGCTATTTCATTCACCTGATGAGGAAGAACACTGGAAGCATTAGAAAAGGGGGGGAATGTTCAAAACTGGAAACAAAATAACACAGAGCCATATTGCATAGAGGTTAGACCAAGGATTTTCATCCCTCTACAATAATGCTTTGCCTCTAGTTAGTTTTAAATGGTCATATCATCTATATAACAATGGGATGACCAAAGTAATAATTTGAAAATGACAAAACTGATAAAATAAAATGTGATCCTGTACAGCAGCAGAAAGAATATAGCACCCAGTAAAAAAAAAAAAACATGTACACTCAATGCATGTAGATAGATAGATTACGTCTGAGAAACAAATATGTGAAGACTAAGTGATTTTTAAGTTCTACTGATGAGTGGACCTTTATAGCAACTGATTGAGAGATAGCACATCTAATGAGTCAGAAAAGATTTTACCTCATAGTTGAACTTGCGTTTGTGTATGGGCTTAAATTTACGTACGTCCAATATTGTCAACTCGTCATCCTGAAGTAAAAAGAAAAGCAAGTCAGACCGAAGTAACAAAGAGTGTCTTTGCAAAGAGCTCCTCACGAAGTGAATGAGATCTTCTAACCCTGTTTCCAACAGCTATATGAGTTCCATCAGGCTTATAAGTGATGTTAATGTTTTCCCCACTGAGTTCTGCTTGTTGCGAGCATTTTCCACCTGCAATACATAAGAATCTTTTAACACCAACCCAGCATTTGTACAAGTTACTTGACAGGCCTTGAACATAAGTGGTTAAGTTAATGCATCAGGACTTACTACGAGCATCCCACAAGCGAACAGTCTTGTCGCCCGATGCCGTTGCAATCAAATCCGAATGCTTAGGATCCCAGCATAACTGATCCACACTATCAGTATGCCCTTTTAGCTCAATATCTTTGGCCTTACCCTGTATAATCAATTAGCATGCTCATCAAAACAGAGCTTAAGAAGACAGTTTCCATGAAAAAATTCTGAGATCAGAAACAGGAACTGATACAAGTTAACAAAGATTTTATTCCAGAAATCCAAATTTTTCGGCAAAGCTGGGCTGTCCTTTCCATTTTAGTGCATACTATATCAGCAAACCCATCACAACTGCTTCAGCTAATTCACCAATACATTCCGCAAGAGAAAAGATGATTGTATAGAGTCAACAATTAGATACTTGTATTACCTCTAATTAATCACTTCATATACCTTGCGAAAATATTTTCCTTAGTAGTTACATTATATAATGTATTTAGACTCCATTTGAATTGATGGGTTTGGATGTATGCATTTCAAATCCACAATAACAATACTATTAAACTTATTGAGATAAGTACATTTTGTAATATGTTAACTTAAAATTTGAACTAATATTAAGTATTTTTGGTGGATCTCTACTCCACTCAATGTGTGTAGTCATTTGAGATCATTCTCCAAAATCCTCTACTCAAATAGAAAACCCCTTCAATCCAATTGCAGGCCTTATTGTATCTTCACAAAATTATTCATTTTCTAACAAATAACATCAACACTTAAATTTAAAACAACGCAGTGTTCTTGTGACTTCAAGTTACATAACTTCTTACTATTGTTAAAAATTCAGGGTCGAATTCAAACGTGCAAATTCCAATTCCCAGATACACATTTTTCAGTAGCAGCCGAAATTAGAGGATGGAGATAAAATCCGTAAAATAACAGAAATTAAAACCGAAATGGCTTATCAGCAAATCTTACATGGCCGTGAGGCTCAATGTGCCAAATCCGAGCTGTCTGATCAACAGAACCGGAGGCCAATTTCGTGCCCGTGCAATTCCATGCCACCGAATGCACCTTTTTGAAGAATAAACGCAGAATCAATAAATAGAAAGTCTATTAAACGGAAAACATGAAGTTTGGTTGAGGTAGATTGTACCTTCTTCTTGTGACCTTGGTACTCTCTGCTATGGAGGGTTTTGAAGGGTATGGGTTCCTCCATCTCACAATTTGCTCCGCCAAACTCTTCCCTACAATTTAACATAAGCCTGGCCTTTTCTGTCCCCTCTTTTTTTTTTCCTTTTTTCCTTTTAAGTTTATTATTAAAAAAAAAGGAACTTGGATCTTCAATTGTTCAAACATCGCTTTTTACAATATAAAAGTATCATTTATAAAATGCAAAATACATATTTTGTTCTTAAGTGTTAGTTTTTTTAATTTTGAAATGTCCTTATAGTACCACTATGTTTCGAAAGGTCCTTAAAATATTGAAAAATAATATCTTAAGCTATTTCATGGTTAATATCTAATATTATTTTTAATTTCAAAGTAGGCATAGTCCAATATAATCAAATCAAATCTATCGTATTTCTAACAAGATTAATTTATCACAAAGTATTTTTTTATCTTGGATGGGGAAAAATTAACTCTCATCTCGAACATTTGCTTTGATTTATATTCTCGTATAATTTACCTTCGTTTGTGTAATAATATCGTTATGAAATATTATACTATTATTTCATTAATAAAAGATAGGTTACTAAACCACTCTCACGAAAATCAGTAATTTCAGATATTCTATATATTTTTTCTTCTAAGGCGGCTTCAAGTTAGATTTCTTGTGCTCCTCAATGGTTCTTCGATTGAATATTTCTCTTGCTCTCACGGGAATTTGTCATGGAGAGCCTTTATCTTCTCTACTTTTTTATCTAGTTGAGGACATGTTGTCATGCGATATAGTTATTCTAAAGAGGGAGCTTAGTCTTTTTACGGCAAAAAGAAGCATTTTTTGTCCACCTTATTTGTTGTACACAGATAATATCATGGTTTTCTGTCAGGCGACTGAACCTAATTGCAGATATATAAAGCAAATTCTAGACAACGATGCTAGGATTTCAGGACAAGTTTGTCGTCCATCTAAATCTATGTGTTTCTCTGACTGGGGAGTTCCTCCAGCAAAGCGTCGATATATACCAAAAACTTCCTCCTTTACGGAAGGTAGCATACCATTTACTAATCTTGGTGCTCCAATCTCCATGGTGTTCCTAAATTTGTTCTCTTTCAACAATTAATGGATTATATGTTGCTTCAGTTCTCTCATTAGGGACACACACTTTCCATGACAAGAAGATTATATCTAGTTGAGTTTATGATCATGGACTCTTAGGTCCACCTGTGCTATACGTGGCTTGGTACGCTTTAAGGAGCTTAATGTGTTCATTTGATGTATCTAAGTTCAATAACATGTAAAAGTGTACTTTCGTGTCGATTTTCCTTATTTGTATGATTTGATGCTTTTTGGATGTTCCAGCACGTACTTAAGGTACAATAGGCCCAACTTGAGCCAATGCCTAGGCCAAATCAAAGTTCGTCAAGTCACAAATTAAAATTATGACGAAAATGGAACGAGAAAACGAGCGAAAGAGGCTCGAAAAGAGGATGGAAGATGACGACACACGAAAATGCGCAAGTAATACGACAAGATACTACCCACGGTTATCGCCTACCAGTACCAATCCTATGCAGGTTGCGGTATGTTTGGGTAGAATGTGCCCCAAGTTGGCCTCTAGTATATCACTCCACTATGGGTCACCTGTATGCCTTGGGCATGCCTTGATAACCTCGTCGTAGTTTTATTTTTCATTTGTATCTTCCTTATTTGATATTAGATTACGGCAATTTAAGTGGCTACGAAAATCTAACTTCGAGCTCTACAACTTTGTAGAAGGAGTTGGGTGTTTATTCTAGACCCTTTATTCCCAAAGTAGTAAGTCTAATCGAGCACATTTGAAGAAGTCAACCTAACTTGACTTATCTCATCCTCTTTTAATAAATTATTGTTTTACCCCTCCTTAAGGGTATGTTTGGTAGATTTTAGGTAATGTAAATTTATCTCTTCCTCTCCTCTTCATTTTGGTAGCAAGTTTCCACATTGTATAATTTACTCTCTTTCTCTAGAACTCTATCATCTCTCTTTAGTTAGGTTTTTAAGGTTTTATTGTTGTGGTGAAGAATCTCACCTAGGGTTTTCAACATCTTCTAAGATAATCTATTTTTTGGCTAGAGACTTGATGAATTAGAGTTTTTTACTACATTTACTAAAAATTTCCTCCATTAATACTATAAGACTAAGCTTTCTTCTTCTCTTGCATTTGTTGTCATTTACTTTTTCTCTCTCTTCTTGAATGCTTAGCTCTTGTTGTTTGATGATTGTAATTTGATATTTATAGAGTGTGAGTAGTTCCTCGTGATTTCCAATGGTTGGGGGTAGCCGACCCAAGAATTGTGGAATATTAGTAATTAGGTGCTAATTTTCGGGATAAATCATTATATAAATTAATATTATGGGTTAGAATGTCTTACGCCCTAGGGATAACTAACCTAGTGAGTATAAGGTCTTCCTCGAAAGGAGAGGGGATGAGGGGAGGACCTGCATCATAATTGTTTGCCTTGATGGAATCCTCACTGCCTCATCCGTGAACATTATTCACTTGGGGTAAGGAATAATAGTGTTACTGGTTGTATTGAGTTATTGCCTAGTTTATCTTTATTGATTTTCTTCCACCTGCCTACAATGCGAATAATCGAGGCGCAGCCCATTATTATTAGATAGCATACTATGTTCTTTCTTGTCGAACTGTTTGGATTTCAAATTTAACACATGACCTTCCGCATAGCCCCTTGTTAATTAGTATTTGCTAATCCACTTTCCTAGGTCGGTGTGAGACCTTTACTTTGGAAATCCGTTTATAAAATATTAAGCCTCTTTCTTTTGTTTTATGCTTGCTTTGATTTACACACATATATATATATACACATATATATATACATATATATATCTATATATATATAAAAGTAAAATAGAAGGCATTAATGTAATTTTAGTTTTCCCTTCAAAAATTTTATACCATAATTGGTAACTTTTTCTTATTTTTGGTAAGTTCATAACTTTCTTTTACTTTTCTAAAATACAAATAACTTTTTCATTTTTAATCCGATTTTTATGCATAATATACCAAATTATTTATCCTTTCACGATCTTCAATTTGACATCCATATCATATATATTATAATGAGATATTTGATTTGAATAAACAAATTGTTTGTTGGTTAACTATTTGTGCTAGAATTGATGTTTATTGTGAATTGGACTATAATATTTTGGTTTTAGTTGCAACTAAAATTAGTAAAATAAATTCTTTATAAAATATATAATTACGTTTCTTTTAATAAAAATACAACTAATCAATTTATTTTATTTGACATGAATTTTCAATTTTTTTATTTAAGTCAGGGAGAAAATCCATTGTTTAAATAATGAAAGTCCTACTTTATTAAATCAAAGGCAAACACAACAATATCTATTTTATAATCAACTTATTAAATCATCAAATCTGCTAAAATATCTTCTTATCACGACTTTGAGCATACTTATAATTATCTATCAAAATAGGTATTGAAATTATTTTTAATTACCTATTTATATTTTTAATAACGAGTATTTTGTTACAATTACTCTTTTAAGGATTTTTTTTTTTTTTTTTGTAGCCTAAATTATGAGTTTTATTACATTTGACAGTCTTTTTAATTTTTTACTTTTATTAAAACTTCAATTATATGTTTTTACACTTTCTAAGGCCCTCCCCAATGGGAGGAATTTTGCTGATGTGTAAGATGGAGAAATACCCAAAAATTAGGTATTTACCATTGGGGAGGCTTTTTGGGTGGATGGGGGTTAAACCCGGGTAGCGGATCCGCTACCCAGGAATTATGGTGGGCCCCGCGAGTGGTGGAGGGAGCCGTTGGCGCACAACGCGCGCTGAAAAGGGGGGGAGCCCAGGCGCGTGGGCGCCACGCGCGCGCAAAGCGCGTGCGCCGTGGGCCCCGCGGCCTGCAGGCTTGTCCCCCACTTATATTTTTTTTTTTCATTTTTTTTTTTTTTTGCCTGCATTTATATTTATGTGATGATATGTGTGTGTATTTGAGATATGTGTGTGTATTGAAAAATAGCCGTTATTGCAACGGCTACAATTTTTTTTTATTTTATTTTCTTTTTACTGAAATTATCTAGCTTTTAGAAAATAATTTTTAATTTTAAAAAAATTAAATTTGCCCTATAAATATATCTTCCCACTTCATCATTTTCCCCACATTTACCTACTACTCTCAAATTTCAATTTTCAAGATAAATTTCTTCTCTTCTCCTCTTCACACCCAAAAAAAAAAAAAAGAAATGGATAAAAATCCGTGGACGCAATGGTTCAATTCTTCGAATTCCGGAGAAGAAGCATCGCCTCCAAATATCAACTTTCGTCCACCTGTTACCAACTTCAATCCTCAAAATCCTAATTTTCCAACTCATTTTCCTACTCATTTTCCAAATTTTCCGGAAGGTAGCAACAACCAACCCATGCCCTTTACTCCATCTGGACCAGCATTTTACATGCATCCGAATCAAATACCGTACATGCAACCTCCTCAGTCTGGGTTTCGTCCGATGATGGGCATTAATTCATTGAGAAGGGCCGGTAGTGATAGTTCCGATACAGACAGAGACACTCCGACCCCGAACTCTCAGCGTTCGTCTCCTTTCTCGTCTCAGTTCTCCCCAGTCGGACTTGATCGAATAAATCTCGATGCCGACTTTGAGGCTGCTGATCATCCACCCAGGGCTCCAGCTCCACAAAAGAAAACTTACTCTCATGATGAAAACACTCTTCTCTGTAGCTGTTGGCTCGATATCAGCACAGACTTTGTTGTTGGAAACGATCAAAAGCTTGATCAAATGTGGGTTCGGATCGCCGAGGCATACAACAGGAACCGTCCAAGCGGCACGCTACTTAGGACTCATAACCAGTTGAAGACTCATTACTATACCCTGCAGAAACAAGTGAGATGGTTCTGTGGCTGTTACAATATTGAGAATAAGGCCTGGGGAAGCGGTTGTAGCGATGCAGATATCATAGCGAAGGCGAAGGTTCAATATACTGCAAAACATGGAGGGGAGTTTAATCATATGAGTTCTTGGTATGTTTTGAAAGATAGCCCGAAGTTTGCCAATCTAGACGACGATGTCCGCGGCTCAAAAAAGACAAAAGTATCGGCATCTGGAGAGTACGTGATATCTTCAAACACCAACTCCAGCGCTGGAGAGGAAGTGAGGACGGAACACGCTCGTCCAATGGGAAGGAATGTGGCTAGGCGATTGAGCAAGGGCAAGGGAAAAGCAGGCACGTCTAATGTCGAAGAAAGCCTCGACGTTATTGAGCAAAGACTCCAGGCCTTAGAAGAACAAAACAAACAAAAGATCGAAGGATTGAACTCTATTGCCACTTCGAAAGAGTATAAAATAGTGATGAAAGATACCTCGAATATGACAGAGGACCAATTGCGTTTCCACCTCCTTGTGGTGGATAAAATCAAGAAGAAGTGGGGGATGTAGCTTTGGAAAAGTAGTCGTTGTATGCAAAACTAGTCATTGTATTTCTTTCCGTTATAAAACTAGCCGTTGTATTTCTCTTCGTTATAAAACTAGCCGTTGTATTTCTTTCCGTTATAAAACGAGCCGTTGTATTTCTTTCCGTTATAAAACGAGCCGTTGTACTTCTTTCCGTTATAAAACTAGCCGTTGCAAATATAGCCGTTACAAAACTAGCCGTTGTAAAACTAGCCGTTGCAAATATAGCCGTTACAAAACTAGCCGTTATAAAACTAGCCATTGCAAATATAGCCGTTATAACTCTAGTCTATAAAAGGTCCTATCCAGGTTGTTGCACATCTCAATCTATAACATTACACTCCTCTACATTCGAAAATGTCTTCATCTTCTGAAGAAAGTGATAGTCTTCTTGAATTCTTAATGGATGATACGACTGAGAAAGAAATACAGTCGTTACTTAAAAAAAAACAAGAGTTACTTGTCAATGCCGGGACTTCTGACGGCAGAGCTAGAAAACGAAGAACGTACATTCGCCGAGATCGTGAGGCGGGGCATGCAAGACTCTACCTCGACTACTTCTCTGAAGATCCGATATACGGAAGCGAGACATTTCGTCGGCGTTTTCGTATGTCGAGAGAGTTATTCTTGCGCATAGCTGATGCATTGGAAGGCCACGATGACTATTTCCGGTTGAGGGTCGATGCAACTGGACAAAAGGGGTTCTCTCCACTCCAGAAGTGTACGGTTGCCATCCGCCAATTGGCGTATGGGGGACCTGCCGATCAATGGGACGAGTACCTACGTGTTGCCGAAACAACCGCTGTAACTGTTTGGTGGATACTACTTGAGAAAGCCTAACGCCGATGATTGCCAGCGGCTGTTACAAATGCACGAAGAAAGGCACGGATTTCCCGGAATGCTAAGAAGCCTTGATTGCATGCACTGGGAATGGAGGAACAGTCCGGTAGCTTGGAAGGGCCAATTCACACGAGGTGATCATGGCGTCCCAACAATCATGCTCGAAGCGGTTGCCTCTGCAGATCTATGGATATGGCATGCCTACTTTGGAGTAGCAGGCTCCAACAACAACATAAACGTGCTCAATCAATCTCCTTTGTTTACGGAAACGTTGCAAGGAGTCGCGCCCTCCATTAATTTCACAATCAATGGTAAGCAATATAATCAAGGATACTATCTCACCGATGGAATCTATCCAGAGTGGGCTACTTTTGTGAAAAGCTTTCAATGTCCCCAAGATCCGAAGAGACAACATTTAAGGTACTGCAAGAGGCTGCTAGAAAGGACGGCGAACGAGCCTTTGGAGTGCTTCAAGCGCGTTTTGCAATGATTCACGGTCCTAGTCGTTTTTGGTATAAGAATAACTTGAAGGATATAATGTTAACTTGCATTATATTGCACAACATGATTATCAAAAATGAAGGAAATGCAGCGATCGATTGGTCCGACGATCCCAATTACGCCATACCGCCTCCACACGTAAGTCAAGGATCAACTGGAGCATTCATTGACTACGTTAGAAGAGGTGTCCAACTTCGGGATAAGCAGAAACATCTCCAGCTTCGGCAGGATTTAATTGAGCATGTTTGGGCTCGGTCCGGAAATAATTAGCTAGATGTCAAATTGGACGTTTCTTCGTAGGAGTTGTTGCTGTCGGATTTTTTTTTTTTCTTGTACGGTGTGAGCTTTCAATTTGTATTTTTACTATTTACGTAATAAAAAAAATTAATAATATTTATTTGGTTTTTTTTTCTTCCGAAAATATCCTAAAATATTAAAAAGTTAAAATAATCGAAATATTTAATTATTAATTATTTATCCGAAATTAGTTAATTATAATATAGATGATAAATAAAAATATAAATGGGATAAATAGGATATTAAGGTGGGTCCCCCAAAAATACCTACTTTTGGGTATATTGTTGGGGAGGAGTTTTGTTTTGGAGGTAGGGGTATTTTTGCTTTTGAGGTGGCGCTGACGTGGCAGCAAAATACCTGTTTTTTGGGAAGTGCCATTGGGGAAGGCCTAAGCTAAATAATACTTGGTCGCACAAATCAACAACGAATGTCTTTTTTACTTTTAATAACCTAAATAAATTTGTTCGCGTTAATCAATTTTTATCTTCTAATAGATAATCCATTTCTAAGAAGGCTATAACATTTATATAAATAATTTACAATACCAAATAAAATACGAAAATATTCAAATATTTTGAAGAAACCAAAGACTTTAATTTGTTATTCGAATCATTAAATAAATTTTGAATTTTATTTTGTTAAAATAAGATTTTATTAAATAAAAATTGTTTATGTATATTTACAATTAGAACTTGAAAGTTTATTTAGATAAATTAAAAGTTAAATATAAAATAAAATCAGGGACATAATGAGAAAATTATTAAACTTTACATTACATATGATCCAAATAAAATATCGTTGTTCCTTTTATTATATATTTTATGGTAATTTTAATTATTTATAGTTAGAATTTAAATATTATTTTATAAATTATACATTTTTATATATATAAGCCACATTAGTGACAATTCTGTAAGTAACACTTTCCAGCCTAAGATTTTAGACTGTGATTGGTAAGTTGTTGTCATATTTGGTAAGAATAAAAATTTATTTTACTTTCTAAAGTTGCAAATATCTTTTTCCTTTTTTTTTTTCATTTCTAATCTATTTATTATGTATACTATATCAAATTAATCATTTTTTGACGATGTTTGATATGACATCCATATGATATATATATATATAATAGTAAGATATTCTATTTCAAAATATTATATTATTTATTTGTTGATTATTTAAGTAAGATTTCATTGTTCATTTTGGGTTGTACAAAGAATATAGTATTGGTTTGGAATACGATTAAAAATAATTCAAATAATTCTATTTTATAAATTATTTTACTTGATTATTTCATTAAAACCACAACTAATTAGTTTGTTTTATCTGACATGAATTGTCTCAAGTTAATATTTGATTTATAATTAGCTTATTAAATTATTGAATTTGCTAATGCTTATTTGATATAATAATTTTTTTTGTTGATAACTCACAAAACTATGATGTTCGCTCATATATATAACTTTATATATGATATCTTAGAATTTTTTTTTTAGATATATTAATGTTATTTTTCTATAAATAAATACTATTTGCAACATATACTATGATATTATACAAGTTGCAACTAAACTTCTTTTAAATAAGCAAAATTAACCAACTAGAACTATATGTTTTTTAGACGTTGCAACATACACAATACTGGGTCACATTAACCAATCTCAATTATGTCTTTTTTTTTTCTTTTTTTTTTCACATTTTGCAACCTAATAGTTTTTTTTTTTTAAATTAATCAATGTGTATCTTTAGATGAATCTATTATTTACAATATAAATGTATAATTTAATTGAAACTTTTCAACATATATATGAAAGTATTAAGAAATATTGGAGCACTCATATGTTTTATTTTGTTATTCCAACTATTGAATTATTTTGTTATTCCAACTATTGAATAACTTTTGAATTTCATTTTGTTAATTTTTTATTCTTTGTATATGGGAAATACCAAGTAAAGTACTAAAACTTGCAAATAAGTTTTTTTAAAAGGAGATAGTTATGTTTAGAATTTAAAACTTAATTAAGATAAATTTAAATATTTATAGTAAAATGGAAAAAATTAAAGAAAAATAAATTTCTTATAACATTATCCAGTTTATTTTATTTAATAATATAAGTTGATAGTTAGATATTTATATTTGTTTTAACATTCATAATTAATAAAGCTATTATGCACATAGGTAAAGTTTGGGCTAAAATCATTTTTGGTCCCGTAACTTTTTACTTGTACAATTTTGGTCCCAAAAAAAGTTAAAAATTCAATTTAGTCCTGTAACTTTGGAATTGGTCCAGATTTAGACCCTTTTCTTTCCGATAGTGACCAATCTGACCGGAAAATCGCATGTATCATTCACATGACTCATTTTTCCAGTAGAATTTTTAATATGTGGCACCAACAAGTGATAAGAAACTAGAAAAATAAAAAAAATAAAAAAATTCCTCTTTCTTTTAAATTTTTTAATTTTTAATGTTATTTTTACTTCAAAGTCACTTGTCGATGCCAGGTATTTAAAAATTGGATGGGAAAATGAGTCTGGTGGCCAACACGTGCAATTTTCCGGCCAAATTCATCACCGACGGCAAAAAAAGGACCAAAACCGAACCAATTCCAAAGTTACGGGACTAAATTAAATTTTTTAATTTTTTTGGGACCAAAATTGTACAAGTGAAAAGTTACGGGACCAAAAATGATTTCACCCCGGTAAAGTTTGATGCAGACACATTAAATGTATGTTTGAATTTTAAAGATTAGAAATGATCATTTTGAAAAAGATTTTTATTGATATTAAATATTTATCTTAATGTTAATCTATAATATATATATATATATATATATAAAGTAAGTTATATTAAATTCATATATGACGTGCGAGAAACTTATATTTACATTACTTCTAATTTTATTTATGTTTTATTCTATATTATAAAATAAAAAATTATTAGGATAAAACGATCACATATTTAAATATTAGAATATATCATATTTAGTTTATTAAAATTATGACTTTCTAAATAAACTTCCGTGCATCGCACGGGAATATTACTAGTTATATATATAAGCTAAATGAGGGTTGTTTATGTCATTTTCACATTCCCGTCTAATCTTTTACTGCATAATTGTAACTTACCATGTTTGGTAAGTTCACAAGTTTCTTTCATTTGTTTTGAAACACAAATAAGTTTTTCATTTCTAATTCGTTTTTTATGCAGAATATATTAAATTATTCATCTTTTCACGAGCTTTTGTTTGTCATCCATATCGAACGTATTATAATAAGATATTTGATTTGGAAAAAGTAGATTGTTTGTTGGTTAAATATTTAAGCTAGATCTGAGTGTTTATTTTTAATTGGATCATAATATTTTGGTTTGAAGTGCAACTAAATCTTAGCATAATATCCCATATAAAAAATGTTAATTGAGTTTTTCTTTCAAAAAAAAAAAAAAAAAAAAAAATTTATTAGCTTATTTACAAATATTTTCTTTATTTAAGTTATGAAAATCATTTTAAAAAAAATGAAAGGCATAACAGTATTTTTTACTCCATAACAACAACATCTGTTTTATTAGTCACGGTAGAACAGGAGTTTTGAACATATATATATATTAAAATTGTTATTGAAATTACTTTTAATTACTTAGTCACAGTTTTTATAATGTAAAGTTATTGAAATTACCCTTTTAATAAAAATTACTCTTTGCAACCTAATTACTAGTATAACATTTGTTACAATGCAAAAACTTTTTTTTCTTCTTCTTTTTTGTTTAATGTTGAATAACCTCAACTATATTTTTGTTGCACTTTGCAACTTAAACAATACTTTGTCGACCAACTAACCTCCACTATGTCTTTTTTTACTCTTAACAAACCGAGTATTTTGTTTGTATTAATAATTTTTTATTTTAAATAAATGAGCTATTTATAAAAAAATATAAAAAATTATTTAAATGCATTACAGTACCAAATAAAAATTCAAATATTTTGAAGAGCTCATAGACTTATTATTATTTGAATTATCAAATAATTTTTAGATTACTTTCTTTGACGTAAGAATTTATTAAAAATAAGAAATATTTAATTATATTTGAGATCACTAAGTGAAATGTTCAAAAGTACTACTCCCTCCGTCCCAGCTAAACTTGCACACTTTTCATTTTCGTCCGTCCCAACTAAACTTGCACACCCCTTAAAAAGGATAGTTATAATACAATCTACACCCTCAAAATCTCCACCCTCAATCTCCACCTTTAATTCACCTTTGAAAAGTCAACAAAATCTCAAAAAACAACTTTTCTTAATACTTGTGCCAACTCTCCTAGTGCAAGAATAGCCGGGACGGAGGTAGTAATAAGAATCTAATTTTAGAAAGAAAATATTTTTAATTTATAACTAGAACTAGAAAATTTATTGAGATCATTTAAAACAATAAAATAAAAGCAAGAGCATAAATAAAAAGTATAGAAATTTACATTATATATGAAATATCCAAACAAAATATTAATATTTCTTTAATTATATATTCCATGATTATTTTTTATTATTTATTGTTAGAATTTATATATATATATATATATATATATATATATATATATATATATATATATAATATTATCAGCCATAATATAGACAATTATGAAATTAACACTTTCCCGCCTAAACAGTTAGATAATTGATTAGTTTTTGGCACTTTGTAAGAATCAAACTTTATTTTACTTTTTAAAGTTGCAAATACGTTTTTTTTCTTTCTTTTTTTTCATTTCTAATTTATTTTTATGTATATCAAATTAATAATCTTTTTTACAATATTTAATTTGACATCCGTATCATACATATAATGAGATACTCCCTCTGTCCAAACTAACTTGTCACGCTTTCTATTTTGGTCCGTCTCATTTAACTTTTCACACCCATAAAAAAGAAATTTATCTCACAATCTCCACCCTCAAAATTTCCACGCTCAATATCACCGTTGAAAAAGTCAAAGAAAAAGCAAAATATATTTTTTCTTAACATCTGTGCCCGATCAACTGTGACAAGTTAGCTGGGATGGAGGGAGTATTATATTTAAATTATTGTGTTGTTACTTCATTGATTATTTGAGTTAGATTTGAGTGTTTATTGTGGGTCGCACTACATATAATTGGTTCGGAATACACCTAAACATTAGTCAAATAATTCTCTTACAAAAATTATTTTACTTGATTATTTTGTTAAAATCACAACTATTCAATTAATTTTATCTGACATGAATTTTCTCAAGTTTTCTTCGTGTTTTACGTTGAGAGAAAAATCATATATTAATAATTGAATACGTACTTTATTAAATTAAAAGTAAAAATTAATATTTAATTAATATCAGCTTATTAGATTATAAAAATTGCAAATATTTTTTTTGTTTGTAATAGATTTTTTTTTTTATTAATCACGGGACTACCACTTTTCACTCATGTATAAATTATATATGATAAGTAATCTTAAAATTATTTTTATTTTCTTATTTCTATTTTATGTTTTATATTTAAATATTACTCCCTCCGTCCAGCTTATCTTGCACAGAGGGAGTCGGCACGGATATTAGGAAAAATTATTTTTTGGTTGTTTGTTAACTTTTCAAAGGTGGATTGAGGGTGTAAATTTTGAGGGTGGAGATTATGTTATAACTTTCCTTTTTAGGCTGTGTAAGATAAGGTGAAACGACCATTTAAGGAAAGTGTGCAAGATAAGGTGGGAAAGAGGGAGCATTATTTTTATTAAGAATTACATTTTGCAACCAAATCAACAATTTTACACAAGTTGCATTAGAAACTTCTTTTTGAAAAAATAACGTTAATTAACTTGAACTATATAAATTTTGTAGTCTTTCCAGCATAACAATATTGTATCACATTAACCAATATCAATTATATTTATATTTTTTTTTCATATTTTGCACTTTGAGTTTTTATTTTTTACATTAATTAACAAATGTGTATCTGTAAATGAATAAACTATTTATAATATTAATGTATAATTAATTTATTTTAGAATTTTCACCATATATGTGAAAATATTAAGAAATGTTGAAGAACTCATATTTTTATTTTGTTATTCCAACCATTGAATAACTTTTGGATTTCATTTTGTATTTTGTTAATATAGTATATTTTAAATCACCAAGTAAAATATAAAACTGGCAATTAATTTTTGGAAGTTAAGTGGTTACAGTTAGAATTTTGAAATTTTATTTAGATAAATTAAAATATTTAAAATAAATTGAGAAAAACATAATAAACAAAATTTCTTATAAAATTATTCATCGTATTTTATTTAATATATTTAGATGAGTTGATATTTAGATATTTATATTTATTTTAACATTTAAAATTAATTAAACTACTTGTGGTTTACATATAGGTTAGAATTATACAACACACTAAATGTATAGGAATTATATCTATTATAATACTCTTGTAGAAAGTAATATAATTAATCCCTTTCGGACCCTTCTTGGTTATCATAATTTGTATCCTTATTGATTAACCCTAGAGATGGATCTATAAATTTATATAAACCATAACATGCACCTATAACACATAGGAGTTAAGAGATTCGACCTGATAGTTGTTTACACAAGAGATCGATTTTTTATTGAATGATTTCTAACTCCCGTCTTGACCTTTTGGATTGTATCCCTTACTCAATCCTCAATGCCGGATGAACGACGAACTTTGAAGAATTCCAAGTGGGAAGGAAGACCTTAAACCGCCGTCGCCTACTCTCTCTTTTTCTCTATTAAGTGATTTTTTTCAATGTTAATTCTCCTATATGAGAGACCATGTATTTATAATACATGGTTGGGTGTGGGTCAAGCCTGGTAATTTAATTCCTTATAGGATTAGGAATTTAATTCCTTATTAGGAATTTAATTCTCTATTCCTACTTGGACTAGGAGTCTATATGGGCCAGTCCAGAGTCAAATACAAGAAATAAAGATGTGCATAACTATAAATTAATTTTTCCTTGTTCAGCCCAGAACATAATTTCTTCATAAATATTAATTCATTCCACTAGAAAATTAATACTAACTTACCCCTTTATTCCCGAGTTGAGTCGGGGCTTGAATTAGACTTAATTAATCATTGTATTTATAGTATCGAATATCCATTAATTAATTAAAGCCTCTGACAACTTAAATTAATTAATTTCTTATTTATTCCTTAAGTAGTACCACTCAACCTTATTGTTGTACCTGAATTTAATCAACCTGCAGGGTTTAGTACAATAAACCTTTTGAGCTCCTTAAAGGGATATCATCATCCTAAACGGATACGGTTACCTAAATCTAAATTACCAATTATTATATGCAAATTGTTGTCACCCAAAATACATAGTATAAAAGTTATAACTTAACTCTTGCTCATAGTAAATCAAAGTGACACACAAACAAGCATTCATAACTGTAATCTTATTTAGGCTTTAGATTATTATAAGTCACGGAGATCTCTAGTTCTTCACTAAGGTCAGACAAAAGAACTTATCTCACTGTGATCCTATCAATACGTAAATATGTACCAGTATAAGTAAATAGTCAAGATAAACTATTCCTACTTAATACTGCAGCCTAAACCAACAACTCGTCCTCAAATTGTCTGAGTTGTGATTTACATTTTATATCTCATTAAGTTTAACCAATCATATGATCTTATGTGATCTACAACACACCATATGATCTACTTATTTCAAGAGATATGGGGACACATACATAGTGAAAGTGTAAATATAATCAGATAGGAGATAAACCGTGAATAACTGAAAACATTGTATATAAAAGGTTTTGCTTTCAGTATACAAATCCAACAAAATGTGTGTTTGGATTTTAAAAATAAGAAAATGTTACTTGAAAAACTTATTTCTTTTTCTAGGTTTAATCTAAAATTTTAAAATATTTTTTTACTAGGATACAACGATCATATTTTTAAACATTCAATCATATCATATTTAGAATAAACTTCTGTGCATCGTACGAGAGTAATACTAGTATTGATAATTGGACAATCTCACACAATTAATAAGTTTGGCTTAACTTAATTAAAAGATTGATTTGAGTGTGTTTTGCGAGATATCTTTCTCGTGAATACGATAATCTGTATACTATTACTATTGATTGATTGTACGCTTGCAACCTGGAAAATGTGCTAATCGTAATAGGTTATGAACGTTTTTCTCCGACAAGTTCACTCTACATATATAGTGCATCTATTCTCTTCAGCGATGAAATTTTCATGGACATTGCGGACTGTTGACATTATGTAATTTCCGGTTGCACATATCTTTTGAGCAGCGAATCAATTAGTAGATACTTTCTCAAAAAGGGAAACTATTTTTACTTGATGGGATTTCATGACAGATTTCCTCGAGACTGTAATCAAATACAATATCCATTTTGAGGTATATTTTCATTTTACTTAATATCCTTCGGACTCTTATGGTACTCTTTTTCTTCTTTATGATTTACCATATGTAGATTTTAATGAGGCCAAAAAGCAGATTAGTTAGTCATCGACGTGTGTTCTCCGGTTAACAACCTATGGTCTCCGCTAATTTAAGCTTTCCTGTACCTCTTCAGTTTTCCTTTCATCTAATAATTTATGTGTATATGCACAAATGTGTATTGTTCTTCCTCCCATCGTGGATAAATGTAAATGCGTCCATTAGCTGACATGTCAATATCTTATAAATTAAATTGACCATCTTAACCATATGTTAGAGATATTTTTGATAAACCAATTGCCTACTATTGATATCGGACGACTTAAGATCTTTACAGTGGATATATTAATATGTGCCCACATTGAATAGAAGAGCATGTCGTATACAAATATAAATTATAATATATGTGGTTGGGGAAGGTGGTGAGAGTAGAAAACCAACAGCAGAATATAGGCTACACGAAGTAAAACTCGCATCGCATTAGAATTCTACTGAAATGCAACTGGACTAGAACACTATATACACTCATGAATATTGAGTGCACGTAACAAGATTCCATCTTTAACTTTTCTACCAAAAAGCAAAGAGATATAGATCAGCGATATTCAAGAGAAATTATACTAAGCTGGTAAAGCTTCTGGAAATTAGAATCACCAAAGATAATAGACTTGCTTCAAAATTTTACATCAAACATTCTACTCTTCATCTTCTTCATTCATATCTTCAATTCCAACCCAATGAGTAAAAGCAAAAAGAAATTCCTTGAAGTTTACCATTCCATTCCTGTCCCAGTCCATCTCCTCTGTCAAACAGAAAAAAATAAAGAAACAGATAAATAAAGAATCGGATTGGCAATAAAATTATTTATAGGCAAAACCGATGTATGGTCTTCTATATCATTTGTAAAAGTCAAAAATAAATTTATCTGACGAACAATCTTTTGATGCTACAAGACAGTGATTCCTGCTATGCTGGTCGCTACTGTTGCATGCAAGAAGTACCATTGTGAAAGTGTGTTTCATAAACAATCTTGCACATATCACAAGCAGTTGTGACTTGTGAGTGTTGGGAGAGAGAAAGTGCGTACTAACCAAATCTTTTCATGGCAATTCTCCCGGAAGACCGTTCTCCTGAAGTGGTTTCATTAATTGCCTCAACCATCTCACTTTTGCTCACATAACCATCGCGGTTCTTATCTAAAAACACAAACGTGTCGACAACTGTTTCAAAAGTATCCTTGAGATCCGGCATTCCTAACTGAGATTCGACCAGTGTCAAGGAATATAGCAAGTAACATGTTGGTGGAGGAAAACATATGAACATTTTTGCATTTCATCATGAAGATGCTCTTGGCATATGAATATTCACAATATCCACCCTCGTCACGGGATTAGCACACATATGCCCAAATTTTGGCATCCACTGTACGATTTATCTAAAAACATGTACCCTGATCTCTCAACAGAAAGCGGATAAAATAATTAAAATAAAAAGCAACTCCAGTATCATATTCATTTCTAACCACACAAATTGAAGGAATGAACTTTAATATAGCACTCAGGATACAGATTGAGAGGCCGCAGGGTCTTTCTTCAGAAGGTAGACGAGGCATAGAAGAACAATGAATTCATTGAACATTATTCTCATGTCTTCATTTATATCACATGCATCAAAGAGATCATTGATTTCCTCATCAGTGAAATCGATCTCTAGCTTGCAGAAACAGTGTTTCAGCTCCTCCGGATCTATTGCACCATTACCATCCTCATCTATCAACACACACAAAGAAAAAGAAAAAAATCTGGTCACAAGTTCTTTCAGAACTTTTATTATTAGGAAAAAGTAGTCTAGAAGAAATTGGCACTAAACTTACGAGAACCAGAATTGGAACTATTAATGCGACTAGAAGTTTAAGAACAAATTAAATTGATAAAGTAAAACTAAAAAAGAAAAAGGAAAAGAACACACACACAAACAAAGACTTTCCAATCCCATCAGCTTGTTATGGCATAGACATGAGTTTCCGATGGAAAGAAAAGTATAAAATGCTGGATCTTTTGTTTCAGACATGGAAAAACAAAGATCAAAATCAAGTTACCAAATTCTTGAAATGTTGTTCGGCATTTCCTAAAGCTCTCGTCGATTTTTGGGAATTTCAAGATAATGCTATTGAAGGAAATCATAGAACTCCCATGAGCTTCTCTCCTCCTTACTGCTTCCATTATTGTTCTTTCAAGCTTTGTCATTGGCACTGAATCCTCAGGAGATTCATCCTTGTCAATTACACCTCCCATTAAAAGTAGTGCCTCTCTGCAGAAGTAACATTTATGAAAATCAAAGAAGTGAGAGTATCAATCCCTGCTAAATCACAATGCCAACCAGCTTATTGACGTGCTTCTAACTTTCAGCACCACTTTTTATTCTTGTTCAAAAAGCAAATAACAAAATTTAATTTACACACACACACACACAAACACAAGCACACCGTGGGAAACCCCTTCCTTCCAGCAACCAATATGCATGTTAAAATTAAAAAACGAAATTCAAATTTGGTCGATATTCCATGCACCATGTAGCTACATATTTAAATCTAGGTTAGAGCTTATCACCCTCACGAATGTCAAAATTGAAGATTCAATCAGAAGATTACTTTATATCCGTTTTAAACTAGGAGATCCTGTTTGAGTGGTTTCTTCTCGTTCTACCAGCAATCACAAAATAAAATAACACGAATCATTTCATGCAGATTTCGGAAAAAAAATTAATCAATATAGTCGATACAAAAAATAATCAGAAATAACTAAGTGCGTGAGCGTGTACCTTTGTTGTTTATGCAGAAGAATCCAAAAAGGCAGATGCTGTGAATACAAAATGCGGATGTGAAATTTATGTGTAAAGCTGAAACAACAGTTTTCAGATTCTGAGATTCAGAGAGCTGGGGATGGATGGAGACGATGAAAATGGTCAATTATTATTATATTGGATCAAACTCGTCAGAAAACTAGCCCAAATGCAACTTCACGTGGGCTTTGGACTTGTGTAAATAACGGTATGGGAAATACCAATGGGGCACATCCGCTTAAAAAAGATGTTTTAGTTTAAATAGAGTAGGATCTGTATTTAAAATTGTAAAAGATGTATTAAAAATTGTAAAGTAAAATATGTTGATGATGATACATGTCACATCCGAATGAAAACATCCCAAAACAAATATCTCCGTAGTGAATTCCCAATTTCATTCATATATAATGCAACCGACTATTATCATTATCATTCTCTTTTACGTCTGCTAGTTCGGCCCTATGGCACAGCCACCGTACTCCTTTTCGTGTACCTTTTTCTCATTTAATTAATAATATATCCATGCGAAGCATGATTTATAAATATAAAATGAATAAAATAATAAAATTATATGTGAATAAAAAAAGAGTCAATTAAAAGTCTTAAAAATTAAAAATATATTGTAGGAAAAGCGTAAAAGGTAGTGATAGGTATGGCCCAATAACTCCGGGTCGGATTGACACCCCGGACCAGAACAACCCGACCCGAGCAACTGAGCCCAGGAGGATAAGCCCAACAACCGGCCCAGAAACGTGCGCTCAAAATAGCGTGGCCCAATTGCGGCGTACCCCACGTTCTTGGCCCACGATCTACTCCCGACTTCCATGCAACGGTAATAGGCGCGATTGTAGGGAGTTAGTTAGGGCTTTGAGTTGAGTAGTATAAGTAGGAGAATTGTACTCAGAATTAGGGTTAGCTTTTTGTATTCTGAAACAGTTGCGTGTAATTTGAAAAGGATAGTGAAGAAACACCTCGGCAGGTGATATTTTCAGCCCGTGGACGTAGATCTCCGGATCGAACCACGTACATCCTTTGTTTTTTAGATTTCTTGCATTGATTTACGTTGCGAAAAGGGGTTTTACGTTCGGAGTTTATTGGATAACGGATTGCGCTTTATCAGGTAGAAAAATAAACATAAAAGTAAAGAACAGAAAGAGGCCCAGAATAATTAGGGATTTCTCATTCATCAGATTTCTATATATAGGGTACCAAAATACAGGGTTTCATGAATCCACAAATATAAGTGAATACCTAAATTGACCTTCATCAGTTACTTTTGACGAAGACACACCAATTGTGTTTTTCCTTCAACACTCCCCCTTGTGCCAAGTCAAAAGAGAATTGGTGCATAACTTGTTGTCTTGTTAAAAACCTTATCAAGTAACAAAACCTGTGGCAAAAAATAAACCTTGATCGAATGAAAAAAGAGTACAACGCACCTTTATTGAGACTCCCACTGAAGTCTACATCTCTCCTTGATACGTACATCTAGCAAGAGAGTTTTGATCTCTTCATTCTCAATTTTTTGCATAAATCAGGAGAATATTACGTGGTTGTGGTTATAGAAAAGCTTTGGCGGTACATGTTTGGTCTCGTCACCTTTGATGTGTAGCATAATCCATCTGTTTGTTGCAAATAACTTCATCTTCATAACTTCGGATAGACTCTTCAGTGGTATAGCTCAAGTCACTAATACTTTGACCATATAGGTTGTTAATGAACTTCTTGAGATATCATCCATGAGTGATGTGATGAGGTAGTTTGAGTAGTTGTGATTGGTTGATCTTCAATATTTCGTCGTGTTCCTCATGGTAACCAACATCTAAACCAACCAAAGTAGTATTTAGTATTTCGTAGTAGAGGGTAGCTTCAACATTTACTTAGGAGTTACGTATTCTTTTGTAATCTTTTTATCTCTTTATATGAGAGCGTTTGACATTTTCTGTATAGTTTACAATTTCATTTGTAATCTCTCTTGTCTCAAATATGGGAAGAACAAATGTGTCAATAGTTTCTTTCAGATTTCAAAATACTATTTGATATCATTTCACCGATATTGTGTTGTCTTGAGTAAAATATAACTTACAAGTTCAGTGAGAAAGTAATATCTGGTTGAGTGTATTGAGTTTTATATAATAATGCGCACATTTCAAATTAAGTAGGGAATTTCATCTCGCAATAGCTCTTCCGTCATTTCCTTTAAATTCAAATGGATCTTTCCTTATGTCCACATTTCAACCAATCATAGGAGTGCTAACAGATTGCACTTTATCCATGTTAAATCGTCTGATAATCTTTTGGATATCTGTAAACTGAGGAATTAATATTCCACAAACTCGGTCTTCTTTTTTACAAGGTATAGACAGTTCCGAGTTTCCCCATGGTCCTTTATCTTAATTCTGATTTCAAATATTTCTCTATTATGTCCATAACATCGACATACATTGTTTCCTTTATAAATGCACAAATACGAAGTTAATTGTTCTTTTCCTTCCCAATCAAGTAGTCACTTAGACGGGTATACCAATTCCGTCCGGGTTGTTTAAATCAAAGTGAACACTTCAATCTAATATTGTAAATGCACTTTGTGGTTTAGAGTCACTTGAGTTGGGCAATGCAAGCTATCTGACACTTTCACATATCTCAATAACAAGAACTCCAAAGAGATATGTTGTAACCACATTAGTATGCTGCATTTTCAATCCTTCGAAAACTTATCAATAAGACGTTATGACGTCTGTTGCGGGAGAATATCTCCTCATAGTCAATTCCAGGATTTTGTGAGAAAACATTGTGCTTGAAGGTAAGTTTTGCATTTCAAGATGTATTCTTCTCACTACGCCTACTGACAAAACCTATTTTATGTCCTACAGACTTTACACTTGGTGAGGCTAGCACTACCAAACCAAATACCCGTTGTTTTATCATAGAATCAAGTTCTACCTGGATTGATTCCATATAGGCCAATATGCTCTTTGTTGATATCATACAATAGAGCGTGGTTCGATATTATTGTGCTCTATAATTCATTGAGCAACAATGTATACATCATCAATGCACGTGAAAGATTTTTCCATTAACTCACATGCATTCTCATTGTCTCTAGAATCATTTTAAACTGCGGAGCGTCCTCCAGTGATGATTCATGAACATAATTAATTAGAAATAATTTGAGAGTATTTCTTTTCATTGATGATTCGAATTGTGCCACACCTGCCTCCTTTCTTGAGCAGGTGTTCATTGAACCAAGTGGCATCCCCTATTGCCTTTTGGGAGCCACGACCTCCACACCTCCACTAAGTGTGGTTGCAACACCTTTATCTGCAGTGTTGTGCCCTTTACTGGGGACTTTTAACCTTACAGGCACATTTGCAGCTGGTATATATGATCTTGTCACTTTAACTATTTTAGCAAATGCATCAACAATCAAATCTTCCATACTTTGAAGACCGATAATTCGTTTTACTTCACTTTACATTATGAAGTGTGAGGATCCTAATGAGACATACTAGGAAACACTTCCTGTCGTTCCCTTATAAATTTATTTTTCCTATCTCCCCCTAACAACGGGAATACTGTCTCATTAAAGTGACAATCCATCAATCTTGCGGTAAAAAGATCTCGCCTGTTAAAGGTTCCAAATAGCGGGTAATAGTTGAGAATTCATATCGAACATAAATATTTAATCGTCTATAAAGATCCATTTGGTGCGTTGTGGGGCGTAATAGGCTCATATACTGCATAGCCAAATATGTGTAAATGTAAAAATATCAGGCTAAATCCAGTTACCATCTGGTACACACAAAATAATTGGTTAGCAGTGGGTCTGAGACAAATAAAGTAAAGTTGCAACAGTATTGCATAACCCCATATCTAATACGCATTTTAGTATGCATTTCAATGCCTAATCCTCCATCTATATCGTTTTGATGGTGACATATGTGAGACCATTTTCGTGTATGCACATAGGTTAAAGGATGATATACAATTGATCTTGATAGATATGTAATAATCATCAAATCCTTATGATCAGAACTCTCTAGAGTTAATAAGTCTTATAGACTTTATGAAGTGAGGGTGGTGAGTCTTTATATAGTATTTTCTAGGAGTTTTTCGAATGCAACATTTCTTGTGGACAATAATGTGATGATCAGTTAGTGTGTCAAAGCATTTACTAGAACCATAGATATTTTATTGGCCCACTTTCTCGTTTGATAGGTCTACATATATTACATTGCGTTCTTTTGAAAGAATGAAATATCTTGCTTATATATTTAGCATAGGAAGATATCGATCCTATTTATTGCTAAATCGTAGGCTTGGTAGAATGAGTGATGTGCCAAAACATAGTTAATGAGGCAGAGTGGGATGTTGATCGTGTTTTTAGTACTTTAGAAAGTATTGACTGTGTTATAATAAAATTAGCACTGACATTGTACATCGTATCAGATTTTCATCCCTTTTGTATTCCAGTCGAAAGAAATAATGTCCATATAATTTCTTAATATGGATCATCATGTCATGACTTGAATATCTAAAGCTCTTGTACCAAAGTCTACGCGAGTCAACATTCCAGAGTTCATTATTGGTAGCAACATATGAGTTTACATCCCAATGTTCATTGTGGAATATAACATATTAGTTTGTGTCCCAAAGTCCATTTTGGGTAACAACGTATAAATATGTGTCCCAAAATCCATTGTGGGTAATAATATATAATTTTGTGTCTCAAAGTTCATTTCTTGGTGCAATATTTGATCCAACAATCATCATAGTAGTGGAGTACATACCACTAGATTGACTCATTAATTTCTCTAAGATGTGCTTCCTTTCACATTCATTAGAAATATTATAATATATTCAATTCCATTCTCACAGATAATTTCTAAATGATAATCTTTGACACAAGTATCTTTAATTAACAATGTTTTAGTAGCTCTTGGTGCATATAGAACATTTTGCGACTATAATTATTATGTCATTAGACATCTAAAGAATTTCCTTTTAGTACTTGTGATCCAATGTTGGTCATTATGCAGTGACGCAGTGAGTCTCTGTTCTTTGGACTTCCTGTATCTTTTATAGTTAACTGCTCTAGTAGTTTTTATACAAAAGTAATATTTCCACACTTATTTATTACCAACTCTATCCCTTTTGTGTAGAGGATTCCGAGGTGTCTTTTGCACATTGTTTCCATAACCACCATGTCCATTTAGGCTAGGCACATCGGAAGACCTCAAAGACTTCTATATCCCTTACTTTGTGGTGTATCATTACTACAACTGTAGAGACAGACACATTGGTTCCCTTTACTTTTAGGTTATTTTCACTATTTAGTTCACCATAGTTAGGCTATAAAATTTTCTTTATCCCAGCGCATTTGGTGTTATTTTTTTGAAGAAAGTGACCATACCTCTCAACTACTTGCACTGGTTGATTAGCTAATTGAATATTGTAATTCTTTTATTTCGTACTCTAGCCTATACGAGTTCGCTAGTATAAGCATTGGAGTAGGAAAGTAAATAGATTTTATGTATCTTTACTAAGTTTTTTTGACCCTTTTGTAGTTTGGTAAGTGGATTTCATCAATTCTCGATTTTCACAAAATCATATTTATATATACATCGTGGGAGAAATCTATATTTATGAAATTCCTCGTGTTCAAACTCAAAAAATATTTAAAAAAAATGCATCATGCTATCATATAAATATATAGTTATTTGTATTTACTTCGCAAAATAGGAGGATTCGAATGACCTTGTAGGAAAGACATTCTTTCCGATGGTACTTCTCAAACTTTGTAGTGGGAATTTTGATGGTTTTAGGAACCATAGTTGTCCTTGCAACCCAATCTCCACGCTTGTGGAGTAATTTGATGCTCGCGTACACAACAGAATTCACTCAAAACAAATATGATTAGCAATATAATTTTTTTCAATTGTATATTCAATCGTATCATATAATAAGACTAATGCACATAATTTGTGGGAACAAGGTTAAGCTAAGCATACACAAATACTTCTTTCAATAATGAGTTTATTGAGAATTGAAATTAGATCCAAATAAGTTTATAAAACAAATTATCCTCAAAAGAAAATTCATTTGAGCCACAAAATCCACGAATCCCCTCTTGGTTTATTCTGCTCAAGTGATCTGCTACAGAATTGTCAGCACCCTTTTTATCCCTAATTTCCAAATCAAACTCCTGTAATAGCAAGATCAAACGTACCAGTCTGGGTTTTGCTTCCTTCTTTGGCATAAGGAAACTCAGTGCAGCATGATCAGTGAACACGATGATTTTGGTCCCAACTAGATAAGACCTGAATTTCTCGAGTGCAAAAACAACAGCGAGGAGTTCCTTCTCAGTGATAGTATAGTTGGCTTGGGGCGGATTCAGTGTTCGTGAAGCATAGTAAATCACATATGCCACATTTCCTCTTCTTTGCCCTAGAACTGCACCCACTGTTTGATCAATAGCATCACACATTAGTTCGAAAGGAAGCTCCCAGTCAGGTGGTTGGATGATGGGAGGAGTGACAAGCCTTTCCTTAAGCACATCGAACGCAATCTTGCATTCTTCATTCATTTCAAAATCAACGTCTTTTTGCAATAGACGACACAAAGGGGAAGCAATCTTGGAAAAATCCTGCGATAAAAACCTGCATGACCAAGAAACAAACGAACTTCCCGCACATTTGCGGGGTAAGGCAAATAGGCAATTATTTCAACTTTAGCTTTATATACTTCAATGCCTTTCTCATAAATCAAATGTCCTAGTACAATTCCTTGCTCTACCATGAAATGGCATTTTTCCCAGTTCAACAAGAGATTTTTATCAATGCATCTTTCTAGGATTTTCACAAGATTCTCAAGGCAATTTTCGAATGATTTTCCATAAACACTAAGGTCATCCATGAAAACTTCAATGAAATGCCCAATAAATTCGGAGAAGACACTTACCATACACCTTTTAGCACGCCGAGTCTTCAAGGTATATATGATGATACTACGGGTTAAGATTTCTATGCACAATCCTTCTAAAATGGCGGGATGAGGCTGCATATTGGGCTGGACCGATTTCGCCACCTCTATCAATTACCAATATATAGGCTTCATGGTGATAATTATGATTACTAATGAAAAAGACAAAAACTTATATGAGACGGTCACACGGCCGTCATAAGGTGTGACGAGAAAAAAATATCACTTTTTGTGGTAAAAGTATCACATTTATCTGTAGAAGTATCACTTTTTTCGAACAAAAAAAAGTATCACTTTTTGTAGCAAAAGTATCACCTTTATCTGTAAAAGTATCAATGTACTAAAAAATTCACTTTTATTTGTAAAGTTATCACTTTTTCCAGTAAAAGTATCAATTTTTTCTATAAAAGTGTATTCCGTCACACGTGTGACCGTCACACACAAGACTCACTCAATGAAAAAATATGTATAAGTAATTAAAAATCGATTCATAATCGATTGGCAATAATTTTTTTTGTATTTGCTAGTAATCCCAAATCAATTAAGTTAATTGATAGACTACCAGCAGATGTAAAGTTGGTTGGTATTAATTTATTTAACAACTGAATATGAAGTGGTTAGAAAATACCAACAAATTGTACATTTATTGGCAATTATCAACCGAATTTGTAGTTAGTAGATGAGAAATCATTCCCCGTAACAAATATTACTAACGACTTACATTGGTTGGTAAATTTCATTGATAATTTGTTGGTAAGTAGTTACTAAGTTTAGCGCAAAAAAATTACACCAAATTTAGCAACAAATTTCTTTAGTTGATAAAATCTTGTTGCTAATCTGTCACAAAGTCTAATAGACATATCTCGTTTCTAATCCGTTGTTATTCTGTTTTTAATTACTAACGGATTCCATTTGTTGGTAAAATCTGTTGGTAAATTGCAGTTTTCTTGTAGTGTGAGAAATTGCTTAATTATTCTTAACTTATAATAAGGTTTTAAATTTTACACTTTCACCCACTAATTGTGTTTTTTAAAAATAATGAGTTAATTTTTATTTTAATTTTAACACAATTCAGAAATAAAAAATATTAACCGACACTACAAGAAAAATGGCTATTAGAGATGGCAATTTAGCCTGTACCTGCGGGGACCCGTCCCGATCGGACGAATTTTTTGACCGTTGACCTGGTCGGGGCGAATTTTGGGGAAACCCGAAGATCTATGTGACCGGGTCAGGTCAGGGTCGGAATTTATATATCCCGCCCCGAACCTGCCCCAATATACTATACATTATATATATATAAATAATATAATACATACAAACTGAGTCAGTATATACATACCAGCTATATATATTTATGTTTTCTAGATAAGTTTTTATATAAAATATGTATATGTATGGTAAAATCTAGAACTTAACAACTAATTAATAAATTACCTACATATATATGGTAAAAAAAATACACACACACATATCGGGTCGGGGCCGGGTATCCCCGACCCATGTATTCCCTGTCGGGGTCAGGGATGGAGATTAAAAATTTATACGCATCGGAGAACAGGGCGGGGTCGGGGACAACAAAACCTGGCTCCGATCCGTCCCATAGCCATTTTTAATGGCTATTAGGATGGTATTATTGGGACATTTCAGTAAAAAGTATCATATTATCTATGTAATAGATATTTATCTTAAGAGTCCCACTAATTAAGAAGAGAAGAGATGAAGAAAAATCCTAATTAGAACGATAAAAGTGAGAAAGAGAGAGACAGAAATAAATCCTGATTGGAACGATTTAAGGAAAAGAAGAAAGCCCTAGCCCATTTCTCATCTTCTACTCGTCACTTTCACTCTCTCTCTCTAACACTCACGATTCCCCATCTTCATCTGTGCATTTCTCTTCTCTAGCCTATGGAACAAACGTTCAAATTCTCCGTTTTAGACACTATAATTTCTACTTCTATCTCACAGACTGAGTTTTCTGGTGATTACAGTTCATCAAAAGTCAACAAATTTCATAAACCAGAGGAGAGAGAGATGGTGGTGAAGATAATGAAGTGGAGGCCATGGCGCCGCCGCTTCAATCGAAGAAATTTGAGGCCAAAATCACAGTTCATCAACTAAGGGACGTCGTCGTATCGCCTAATCTCCGAGATTCTTCTAGATTTTCCGTTGAGATAAAATGGAAAGGCTCCAAGGGGATCTCGTTGAGCACTTTAAGGAAGAGTGTGAGAAGGAATTTGACTGAGGAAGAGTTGTTGGGAGAAGATGGAGTTGTTCGATGGAACGATGAATTTCGATGCTTTTGCAGCTTTAATAAAGAGGGCTTTTTTCATCCTTGGGAGGTTTCGTTCACTGTTTTCAATGTGAGTTCTCTTTTCATTTCTTTTATGTAATTGTCTTCTCTTTGTTTTACTAAATTGAGAGAATTATGAGAATGGATCCTTTGTTTACAAAAGAAAAATTGTAGAATCATGAGAACTGATTACTTTGATGATCACGTGAATTAAGAAGCATAAACTAGTGAAGTCTTTGATGTATAATCCTGATGTGAACTATTTAGTTTATTCTTTCTCTAGTTTATACCTTTTTGACCGGAGAGGGTAGGAGAGTTTTTCTTCACCCGGTGGATTTTATAATATACAAACACGTGGTTGTAGGCCCGGCCTGAAAATGCCCGGGATCATAGATATAAGGCCCATCCTAGCCTTATTGTCGGGCGTTCGGTTTCGGCAGGTGATTGTGCCAATGGATCTGGAAAGTTATTTATCTTAAAAGTTTACTTGCCAGAAGTGATTTATTTTTTACTTATATTCTACAGTTGTTGCTAATGGATCTGGAAAATCTATAACATTTTCCATGGTAAGATTTTGATTATTTGAGCTCTTATTGTTTTGTTCTTTAGGGTTGAGTTTTACGATAAACCAACTTATATTTGTAGCAATACGCTTTGTGATAAGAGATCTATTTCATAGCTTGCATAATGAAGAAAGGCAAGCATTTTTGCATGTACATTACAACTCTTCATTTTTAACTTCCATGTTCTGATAATTTTCTTTATACCAATCTGAACTGGATTCTTTACTTTTCTGCTTGTCAGGAAGGTGCAGGTCACCAGGTGTTATCAACATTTTCCAAGATTGGGTTCGACAATTCTGACAATCGTATCCTGGTAAGTTTTGGAGGATACTTTTTCTTCTCCCAGGTTCATCGATATTTAGTGATAAATGCTAATTCATGATAATCTTTTTCATATGCTTATTTCTGGTATCTATTTGGATTACAACATGATTTTAATCTGCCAATTGATCTCTTCCTCTGAAGTTATCATTTATGTTATATAGCTCAACCCTTTGTGGATCAGAGATTTTAAGCTTGACAATAAAACATTACAATTCTGTTATATTATCAAACCTGTAGTGGGTTACATCCTGTTCCGCAGTTGATCTGCTTCTTATTATTTGTAATATATCTGTAAGTTATATTTACCCATAAAATGGTCCTGATCTCTGTACTTCAGTCCCTATGTTTATCGTTGGTTATCTAGCAGTATATTTATGAATCTTGACTTCGTGAGCTGCCTATGTTCTATAAAATTCTTTGTAGTTTGGTGTAACATCCATTTCTCGTTTACAGATTCCAATAGCTTTACTTATCTCTCAATTGCAAAAGAAAGTTGATGGAAATCCTGGATTGCTTAGATTCTCTGAAGCAGTAAACTTGTTCCGCGAGTTTGGTCATGTGGTATGTTTCTTTTGTATCAAATAAGATTTTAGTCTTCTTTCTTAATGCATCGTGTGGACTTAGATGATTTTTTTAACTAGTGAGTTGTAGTAAAAATTAATTGCTCTCCTCCACACCCCCCTTCTAAAACATATATTTGGGGCTCTTGCATTTCACTTCTTTGCAAGCTGGAAATCAATTAGCTTCAAAAGATTCCTGCATTTTTGGTTAAATGTAGTGTAGTTGGTGTCGTCACAATTCTGCTTCATCATAGTTGGCCACTTTTCCAAGTTTATTATTTTTATAATTGAATTTATTATTTTCTTCATTATTTATGTAACTTTCTAACATGTCTGCACTGCTACAGTAGAAAGCTGGGGAACCAGATTCTGCACTTAATTAAAGAAGAAGGAACATTCAGTACTATGCATACTCTTCTAATTTATCTGCAAATGTCTCCAATGGACCAGAAACCTGCCATTGCGACCCTTCTTCTTCAGCTTGATCTCTTGGTTTGTTTTTTAATTACAACTTTCTCTAAGTCATGAGCGTTTCTGTTTAATTCATTTCTACATCGATCGCATGTAGCTCCCCGGAAGATGAGCATCTACAGAGAAGAAGCCATTGAAGCACTTGAAGAAGCAATTCAAAGAAAAGACTTCCCATCTTCTCAAATGACAGCTCTTGCCACCCTCTCGTCTCTTTCTGGACATTCCAAGAAGCTATATATGGAATGTTGGTTGCTCAGAATAGTAGGGTTTCATTCTATGATGAGAACAGATGAAATAGCTGATGGAATGGAACAAGCTCAAATGGTACCAAATTTCCATTATAGAAATTCAGACTTAATGGTGTACTAAATTGATCTTTATTTTCTGTATAGAAACAAGAATAAAGAGTAGCGAGGACTTGGGAGAAAAGGATGGCGTTCGTACTTTCTAACCACGAGAAAGGGACCATTTTCAAAGCTTTGGTGATGGCTGTTTCACCTATCCTGCAGTTTTATGCACATTCTTCATCTCTGAAATGTTCAAAATAGATAATATGTCCAAATTCGTTCTGAATATTGTAATATTATCTCTTTAACTTTGTTGATATAAAAGGTTTCATTCTATATCTATTTCAATGCTGATGCTTGTCTTTGATATTTCAGTGTCAGGACTGATAGTGGTGCAGAAGTGTTAGAAATGACAAGACTAGCAAGGTGAGAGTTATAACTATTGATTTTATTTCCCCACTTTGCTCAAGATTGCAATGGAATGGCATGCATTTTCAAGAACTAATCTTCAGTTCCTTAGACTAAGATTCTGGCTTGGATCTGTGTTTTGAATTGTTGATTTTTAGAGGTAAAAGTGAAATGATAATAGTTGACATACATTTATATGATGAGCAGATTATTGGTTTTATAAAAAGACAAAGACAAAATCTTTTCATCCTCCTATTGAAACTCACTGGCAATTACCACCCTCAAAGGGAGAAACAGATCTTCCCGTAGTCTTATGGCAACGCTGTCTCAATCATTCAAGCTTAGGGGATCATGGAGGAGCCAGAGCATAAAAGGAGCTCTTGAAGGAATCCACAATCCTAAAGATGAAAAAATAGTTGATTCATTTCGGGAGTTACTTTTTCTTGAGGGTCACTTACCAGAGAAGCAATTTGATTATCATACTCTTTTAAGGTTATTCATTTTCCCCTGTTAATCGTAGTCCATGTGGAAGATTTTTCCTTCTTCTTTGTCTTATCATGCATCGTGGTTTCAAGTGGCGTATGTGTAGAATGACATAAATTTGTTCTTCAAGTTTTTGTTAGTTATTAACCTCTAAGTTCTTTGAAGTTGTGTACAATGTAAAAGAACGAATGTTATGCTGCTTACCTTGTTTATAATATTTTCTGAAATCTTCTGCTCGCAAAATCGGGGTCGCTTTCATCAAAATGAAGCTCTTCCCCTATCTATGCCAGAGGTCGGGGTTGACATTGTCATATGCTATTATATTTGTTGCATGTAAATTGATTTAGTGCATTGGAGTGTGATGCTTAGTAATTATTGTTTGATGTTTTTGCTTGTAGCTTTTTTAATATTTTACTTTTTTTGCTAAGCACATTTATATAAAGATTGATAACAAATAAATAGAAAGTATGGACAACATTATAATATATCCTCAAAATTATTAAGTTCTACATAAATGTGCATGAAGCAGGAAAAACTTCCTGCATTTTTTCTGGTTTAGTCGATGCTTTTAAAATTCCCAACACCATTTTGCAGGGAATGAATCAGTTCTCAAAGCCCGCCAGTTATCTCTTTGTGGAAATTCAAAAAATCGATAGCAATTATTATCCTGAGGTATGATTTACCTCAGTTCTTGTTTTACGTTTAATCAGTTTATTGTGAAGCTGTCTTGACATGTTTATTGTGGATAAATGAATTAAGCATATCCTAAAAGAATTTTGCATGAACTATTATGTTTTCTGTGACTAAATTATCAGAAGCAACATGTATATGTATTGAACCTGCTCATTGTAGGGTTACTGCGGTTGGAAGGTGGAATGTGATTTCAAGATAAGTACATTTTCATCATACTTAATTTGGCCACGCCTCTATGTATATGACAAATCACATTTCTGAATTGCAGCTTTATATTGTGCTTTCCTATGTATGCCTTGTCTATCTTGGTGTAAGTCTCATCTTTAGTTACTTTATAAGCAGGTAAAATCTATGAACTCTTTGTCTAATTTAAGCTCTCAAAATTTTTAAGTCAAATTAGCTTAATCTGTACGTCTGATTATTGGAAATTTTTAGGGGAAGTATTGATATGGATAAGACATATCAATAAACTCATTTCCTGAGTTACTTTGTGAATGATTCATAAACTCATTTCCCGAGTTAATCTTAAATTCACTTTCGATTTCTAGTGAAGTCTCTTCGAAAAATGAATTATGATCTAGCGAGTATTGTTGTTTCATAGCCTAATTGCTTCTATTTTGAATTATGTTTTTGTTTTTTTATGAGGAACATGAAGTTCTTGCTAGGTTGTCGGAATTAAGATAAATAGTTTGCCACCCGTACGATCTAAATGACTACATCAGATGATCATAATTAATTTATGCAAAACAAAATAGGAATCTGATCCAACGTGGATATTATGATAATAATGTTCTTTCAAGACTTTGTTGCTTAATTCAGGGATATTATTTCGATGTATGGAAGTTCAGTTGAAGAGCTCATTAATTCTCAAATATAAGTTCCTCTCTTTGGAGTATATCTCCAATTTTTCGTGCATTTCCTGATCGAAGACTGAACGACGATTGACAAACTACACAGATTGAATGCCTCGTGTATATATATATATATATATATATATATATGTTGTAAGTAACAACATTTTTGCCTAGCTTGTTAGCTTTTCACTCAGTACATGCTAGTTTTCATTTATTTCTAATATACATCAAGTTTTTTTCCATAGTTGAGTTGAACTTGTTCCCTAATCTGCCAATTATAGGTAGTTGATGTAATACATAATGCTTACTTGATAAGAGTGATTATAAATTGTTGGACTATTATCTTATTTCATTCCAATGCCCTGCAGATTTGATGATTATTTGATTTTTTGGTTCATGGAGTAAGTGGTGGAAAAGCGGCAAAGGAGATTCAATTAAGAATTTTGCAATCCGCTAGATAGTCTGATCCACGGTTAATTTCAAGCTCAAGAAGATTTGATTGCGTAGTTAATTTTTTTATATTATATTTGGAAGCATATTTGTGGATCTTTTTGCTAAAACAATGTAGTATTAAAACTATCAAATTAATTGATGTTTTATGTTTTTTTGTCCTTTTATTGATGTATTTTATTGAATTATTTATTATTTATTATTTAAAAAATTAAAACAGGAAAATAATACCTAATAACAGGTACCAAAAAAAGGTTAAAACCACAACGGTTTATAACTGTTGTTAACAATAAGTGTTGTGATACAAACGACAACAATTACGCTTCGTTGTAACAGATGTTGTGGTAAATGTAAACCACAACGGTAAAAAACCGTTGTGGTATACGCATTCGACAACGGTCATAAACCGTTGTGGTAGGTAGGGGTTGTTGTGGTAAATGTAAACCACAACGGTAAAAAACCGTTGTGGTATAGGCATTCGACAACGGTCAGAAACCATTGTGGTAGGTAGGGGTCTACCACAACGCCATATACGACAACGCTGATTTATTTCTATCATTGCCAACCTTGATTTGGCAATCCCGCAACTCACTGATCTTCTCCAACTCTTCTCATCATGCTGCTTCCATCGCGTCACGTGCTGCTCTCTTCCGACGAGATTACTGAAAAGCTCATCTTATCCTCGAGATGCCTTTCTATGCTTTCTCGCAGCTGCACCTCTCGATGCCTCCTTCAGGGGGCATCATAATCTTTTTTTACGGGGGTATTTCCTTGCCTCAAAATGCTGCCTTCTCTAGTGTGTATGCCCAACATGAGGATGGCTCTTTTTATTTTGCTGCTGCTCACAAATTCCCTGGAATTGTCTCGCCTGAATTGTCGAAATTTTTTCCCTTAGAGAATATCTTCAATTTGTTTTCGATCAGAATCTCTCCAATTTCCACATTCTAGGTGATTCGAGCATTGCGATCTTCAGCTCACTTGGTGAAACGGATTGTGCTTCTGAGTGCTTACCCATCTTGATTGACATTAGGCACATCCTTTCCCATATTCCGGGGAAAGTTCTTTTTTGGATCAGAAGGCTTGAAAACTTTATTGCTCATGCAATTGTTCAATTTTTTAAACATTGTAATTTGGACCAATGGTCTAGCTTTCTAAGCCTTCATTCCTTTGTCATTCAATGATGGCCGATTCCAGCGTTGAAGGAATTTATCTCCCTTAAAAAAAAAAAAAAGATAACCCATTACTTATTACCTTAAAAGTAGAGTTTAGCTATCAACTAGCAACTTCCCGGTCTTACATAGTCATCTTGAATTCTCTCTTTCGTGAGCTTTAGAGTTGTGTAAATTGTAAATAACACCAACTAATATTTTGGGTTCGATGAACGGTAAATAAAATGAAACAGGAACGTATAACACTACAAGAAAAAGGGTCTTTTGAGATCACAAACTAGTCTTAAATAATGAGTATTTGTCACAACTTAAGTGAAGTGGTCTCAAATAATGAGTATTCGTCACAACTTATAAATATTTGTCACAACTTTATTGTCGTCTCAATAACTCAGACGCAAATAATATATTTGTGACCACAAAAATGGTCTCAATGCGCCTCAAATATTTTTTGCAACAAGTAGTTGTCTCTAAATGGTCCCAAATAATTTGTAGAGAGATTTGTGACAACAAATGGTCACAAATAACTTATTATTGGTGACCACAATTGTGGTTTCAAAAAGTGTTATACAAAGTAATGAGAATCATTTGTATACTAAAAAAGAAAGTACTCTAAATGAGTGACATTCTCTCAATTTTTTTAAATTTATAATTTTTTTAATAATTAAATTAATTTAACTTATTACAATGTTATTTAATTCAAATTCATAATTATATGTTCAAAAAGTTGCATGTAATGTTTTTAGCTCTCCCCATTTTTTAGCTAATTTTATTTGAAAAATATTTGAATAACACCAATTAAGAATTCAAGAATTTACCATGAAATCAATTAAACTATTAAACATTAATTAATTCAAATTCCTTTATGTTGATAAAATCGCTTATATCAAATCCACTCTCATTTTTTAGCTCTCTTCCATATTTTTTTATCGTTTGACAACTTTTAGATATTCCTAATCCCATATTAAAACACCACAAATATTATGATTATATGATTGTAATTCTTAAATGCTATTACAACATATTTAAAAATAACAAAAGTTCTTAGAAGTAAAAAAGAATATATACCTACTAAAAAACCATTCGTTTTATATAGGTACAACTTTTTATTCTTTGTCAAGTTGATAAAATTACAATCTTCTAAACACTTTAAATTCTCGTTTAGATAAAAAATATTTTTTTTATCGGACTTACCTAACCATACATAACTTATTTATGACATTAATTTTTTTAATATTTTATATTAACACATAAAAATAAGATATTAACTTTAGAAACAATATTCCTCTCTTTAGGACACAATAAATGGTTTTAAAACCAGATTCTTTTTATAGATTGGAGGAAGTACAACATAGATATGAATAAGTCTACATCCATAAATATGAGTGGATTATAAATCATATTTATTCATTTTTTAGGGTATGAACATACTACTTGTGTAATTTTTCTTTTACCTTCTACATAATGATATTTGTAAATACTCAGCAATAAATCTTTGTAACTTTTATTTTCAATTGACTGTTATCTTGGAAATTGATTAAATGGCTTATTAAAATTGTTACAATCATTGTACTAATACATTTATCAACTAATTTCACAATATTTGGTCTATAATAATTATATAAAACCTACACCTAGTCAAAATGGTAAGGTCTAGTCCCCCCCTCACTCCCACCAATTCAGATCTCTGTTACAGTAGGTGTTTCATCTTCTGTTACATGCAATTCACTACGTGACACATATTAATTTGTGACATCATACTATACACGTGTCGGTTAGTGAATATAGTGAAACACAAGATGTAACATCAAAATGTAACAGGTGATCTCATGGGCACTCCCACCCCACAAAAAAATTAGCTAAAACTGAAAGAGCAACAAATATATTTTTCGTTATCCATTTATTGTTACACTATTATGTGTAACAAAAAATACCTAACAACTGTCCATGCCTCAGTAGCTTAGAGCCTAATGACATCTTCTTATCGATTTATAGTAAAACTTAGAAGTTCAAACACCATTTGTCCCTCCTCCACTTGAGAAAGGGAAGAGAGAGAAAGAAACAAAATATAACGATTGCACACAATAAGCCCGACAAAAAGTAGCCAATGTATAAGTGACCGTGTTGGCGAGGCACGGAAAAATTAATATTCCAAAACTTTCCTCTTCTAATTTGTAGAAGCGGTAAGTCAGGTTCGATCCCTCGAGGAGCAGTCGATTTATCGTGCTTTATGTATTAATTAAACGAAACGAATAAGAACAATAGGGGGGGTTGATTTGATTTTATCTAATTAACTATTAATGAAGAAACGAAACAAGTAAATAAGCACAAAAGTAATTTCAAATAATTAAAAAAGAGATTTCAGCCCCTAATCTAGTTATTCCCCTAGTTCGATTAGACCTTGTAATAAATGCACCTATCGTTAAATTAATCCCGGAACTTCTACCCCTAAATTAGCAACAAGCTCTGCTAATTCGAATTACCCCTTAATTTTAATAAACCAAAATAAGCTCTTTGATTTATCTATCTAACCAAACGATCTAGAATTAGCTCTCTAGACCTAATTGGTTAAACGCTTAAAGAACTAGAAATAGGATAGACAAAGTGTTGGACTCACAAGCTCGGTCCAATTGACCTCAATTTATGTTACCTAGTAAATTAATTCACTATTCACTACCAATGGATATAAAATCACAACGATTACGTATTATGATAATACCCTAGCTATAAATATGAGGTCAATCAACTGAGGTGATCAATCTAAATTAACAATCCACATATAAAAATGATCAAATACAATAACATAAATAAATTCCAGAATATAATTCAAAAGCAATCACCATAAGAATTACGAGTTAAACGAACTAGGATTCAAACATCGACTAAGGACTAAAACAAAAAAATTAGCCGGACATATTGGCGTTCAAAAACATAAATAAATTATTCAACATGAGATTAAAAGACAGAAAATAAAAGAACCAAAGACGCGAAGTCCCGATCGTGCTCCTCCAATTCTGCGTGAGTTCTAGTTCTCCAGAATGTATCCGTCCTCTCTTCATTCTTTTTCTCATTAAATAAGCCCCAAGTGGGCCATTTTTGCTCTCAAAGTTGTTTCCTTTCTTCCAGCCAAAAGCCTCTTTGAATAGGCTTATTCACAAATATGGGCCTTAGCCCCATGTCATCACCTCTTGCGGACTGCAATGAAGAAGCCCACATGACTATTTCTAATTCACATAATCATGGGTCTTAACTCATGTCACATTTGTCACTTATAATTCAGGGCCCACATGGGTCTTTGGCTTTCTTTCCCCGATGGTGGTTTCGCCCTGAACTTCAGCTTGGGCCGTCTAGGCTTGACACTGAGTCGCCCAGTGTCAGACTCAACTCGGTACGTGTCTCTTCGTCTTCATCCAGAATATCTCAAAATTCACTACAATAAGCACTAAAAACGCAATCAATGCAATTCGGACCAAGAAAGTTAGATAGGTAGGTAGTAAGTGCAACAACCAAAATTCACATAAAAATGCAATCTTAACAACTGAATTAATGCACAATTCACTACCTATCAAATTCCCCTAAACTTAAATTGTTGCTTGTCCCCAAGCAACTTAAAATTAAAGCACACCAAGTGTGAGCATAAGTTCAATTTCATCAAGTGAGTATTTGTATGAAGAATAAGATGTTGGGAATCCGGAACTGGGGTTGGATCTTAAAGAACCGGTCCAGAAAATCGAGTTCTGAGTCAAAGCTGTGAAAGAGGTAAAGGAAAATCGGGGTTGAGTTGGTTATTAACTGCTGTGCGCAACAGATATAATCTGCTGCACAAGAAACCGTTGTAGAAGCCGTTCCAGCAACTTGCAGCAGTTTGAACTTCAATCAGTTATAACTTCCTCATCACGTGGAGTCGAGCTACAAAACTTATATAGATATAAAGCACTTTTAGTTGCGAGCTAGATCATTAAGTTTTCCCTCTTTTACATTACACTAGTGAGAGAATTAGATTTCTAGGGTTCGTAACCTAATTCGGCTTGTGCGTTAGGGGTTTGCTAGTTTCTTGTTGATTCCTGTAATTGCTTGTGTAGTGAAGTGAATTGAGGTGCATAGAACCTCCGTGGACGTAGATCATCACTGATCGAACCACGTAAAACTCCCTGTGTTCATCTTTCTTTTGATTTCTGTGTTTCACGAGTGTTCAGCCCAAATCCTGAGTTACTGGCCGAACAGAGTTTTGTTTTTCTTTTATGTGATCATCATCTCACAACAAGTTGCGCCGTCTGTGGGAAGGTTTCTCAAACAAGAAGAAGAGAAGAATGGCAGGAATGAAGATGGAATTGGACAAGTTTTCTGGGAGGAATGACTTCTCTCTATGGAAGATCAAAATGAATGCCATGTTGGTACAAAATAGGTTATCAAATGCTTTCAAGCCTGAAGATCAATGGATGGAGGCTGATAAGCCTAAATATGGCGATGTGGATCAGAAAGCATTAAGCTTAATCATCCTATGTCTTTGGGATAAGCCTTTGAGGGAGATATCCAGATGCAAGACTACAATTGAGGCATGAACCAAGCTGGAAGAGCTGTACCAGTCCAAGTCAGTTTCTAATAAGCTATTCCTCAAGCAGAAACTGTTGGCTTTCAAAATGGTGGATGACAAGGTGATTTCTGACCAGTTAGATGAATTTACCAAGCTTCTTGATGAACTGGAGGATTTGGGGGTCAAGATTGAAGAGGATGACAAAGCTTTGATGGTGCTTAATGCTATGCCAAGATCAACGGAGAGTTTTAAAGACACTCTTATGTTTGGGAGGCAAGATAAATTGAGTTATGACTCAATTATCACTGCCTTGAAAACCAAATGTTTATAGAATCAAGGAGACAAGAAATTCAATCAATCTGGTGAAGGTTTGAACATTAAGTTCAAAAGATATAATCAAAAAAAGAAGGGCCAAACTTCAAAAGATTCAAATCGTGGAAATGAAAGTTCTAAGAAATCTGGAGATTGGATGGAAAACAGGAAGTGTTTTAAATGCAAATAATTTGGACACCTAAAGAAGGACTGTCCACTAAAGAAGAAGACAAAGGATGGCCAAGGTGCTGAAGCTGCTGCTGTTGAACATGAAGGAGACACACTAGAAGTTCTAAATATCACAGACTCAAAGATGGAGAAGGAGTGGGTTCTTGACACTGGATGCACCTTCCACATGTGTCCTCATGAAGATTGGTTTCAAAATCTCAAGAAAGAAAATGGAGGGTGTGTCCTGCTGGGAATTGATCATTTCTGCAGGGTTGAAGGCACTAGCTCGGTGAGAATCACAATGTTTGATGGAGTTACAAGAACCATCACCAATGTGAGGTATGTACCTGGTCTCAAGAGGAATTTACTTTCTCTAGGATCTCTCATTGCCACCGGATGTGAATTTAAGTCTGTTGATGGTCACTTGCACATAACTAAGGGACATAAACTGATAATCAAAGGGAAACAACACAATGGTTTGTTCATTTTGATTGGTAGACCTGTTGTTGGTTGTGTGGGTAGTATTCTTGGCAAGAATGAACTGGTGTTGTGGCATGAGAGATTAGGGCATATTGGGGAGAGAGGATTAAAGGAATTATCCAAGAGAGGCATAATTGGAGATGTGGGGGAATCAAACACTTGAGTTTTGTGATAAGTGTGCATTAGGCAAATCACAAAAGCTGCCTTATGCTAAAGGGATTCATACTACTCAAGAACCTCAAGATTATGTTCACTCAGACATTTAGGGTCCATCAAGAACTGAAACACATGGAGGAGGGAGATATTTCATGTCTATAATTTATGATTTCAGTAGGAAAGTGTGGGTGTTTGTGTTAAGAAACAAGAATGAAGCATTCACAAAGTTTAAAGCATGGTTGATTCAAATGGAGAATTTAAGGGGCAAGAAGCTCAAGCATTTGAGAACTGACAATGGATTAGAGTACTTATCTACTGAGTTTACTTAATTTTGTGATGAGAGAGGAATCACAAGACATAGACCAGTACCAATGAACCCTCACCAAAATGGTGTTGCGGAAAGATTCAATAGAACAGTACTTGAAAGAGTGAGGTGTATGTTGATTGATGTTGGAAGTAAAAATCAAACTTTATTTTAATCTTTTAAACCACAAATAATTTTTTTTATTTCTAATCTATTTTTTTTATGTATAATATATCAAATTAAAGCTCTTTTGAAGATTTTTAATTTCACATCTATTACACATCTATTATAATTAGATATTTAATATGAAATATTATATTATTTATTTGTTGATTATTTGAATAAGATTTGAGCGTTTAGTGTGGGTTATAGCATAGGGTAAGAATACAACTAAAATTAGTTAAATAGTTCTCTAATAAAAAAATAATTGTCTTGATTATCTTATCAAAAACAAAACTAATCAATTTATTTTATTGACCTAAAGCTTTCTTCATTTATCGTGTCGAGATAAAATTGATTATTCAAATAATTAAATATGTACTTTATTAATTAAATTAAAAATATAACTTAATGTATAATTTAATAATCGACTTATTAAATTATTATATTTGTAAATATTATTTTTTGTAATAATATGTATTGTTTGGTTTATCACAGGACTACGACTTTCACATATTTATATATGATAGTTAATATATTTATAAAACATACCTTATATTAAATTCATATATTACATGGGAGAAACTTATAGTTACATTACTTATATTTTTTATATATTTAATCAAAATTATTAAAAAAATTATTTGGTTTAGAATACATCAGCACCATTTTTAATATTAAATTATATAATATTTAGTTTAATTAAATTATTATTATATAAATAACTTTTCGTACATCGCACGGGAGTGATACTAGTTAGTGAAATGAAAGCGGGAGATGAAATATTTTTGGAGCCAATTTTTATTTGGCAAATTTAGACAATTACCTATAATTATTTTTGTTAGTAAATTAAGTAGAAAAGAAAAAGAAAAATCTATTTCACCTTTTTAATCTGCTCAAGTTTATTTTAAATTTTACCAAAAATTTCTTTTATCGGAAAATAAATTTTAAAAATTTGTTGGTGTATGGTAAATTATTACTTTTAAAAACTTGACTATTATTTAGTAACTAAAATATATTGTGGAGAAATAATTGTTGGTTATTTGTCGGTAATATATCGCAATTGTTGAGTAAAATAAAAATTGCTAATTTTGTAGGTGTTCTGTCGGTAATTAAAAAGTTTTAGTAACAATATATTTTTAGTCGGTAAATATTGTTGGTAAATTATTATTTTCTTGTAGTGACCCCCTATAGTGTGTGTGTCATTGGAACTTGATAATTCCCATTCCCCCTCAATTGAAGAAATAGGAACGGGAATGAGATGGGAGTTCAAAATAATGAAATTGACTTTATGAGATGTGTGATGCGGTTAATAATGTATAAACTGCATGCTTAGATGAAATCTTTGAGGAAGATTCCTCTTGTGAAATTTCCCTAATGAAATTTTCCCATGTGATCTATCTAATGTTGCATTAGGTGAATTTCTCACTTGCTCTCTTTAAGGGGGATGATGTTTTGTTTGGGGAAGCAAATTAAACTTAAACACATCTTCATTTTCAAATTGTTTCAAAGAAACACCCTTCACACACGTTGATCTTCAAGTTTGTGGAGAGTTATCTCCTTTGAGAGGGATGTTCCTTTTTCAAAGAAATGCATAATCCCTAAGCTTGACATCTTAGCTTATAGGCATTTGAATTTCATTTCCATTTCTTCAAGTATACCATAGGATATGAAGGAAGAGTTTTTAAACATTGCTACACTCGATGGATGGATTTAATTCGGATTGGGGGTGGGTCAACAAGTTGTGTGGAATTTTTCATAAAAAAGGTATTAGTTTTTATATATAATGCATAAAAAGATGTATATATATACACAACTCACATCTATGGACGTGTATATTGTATATTGATTACTTTTCTGTGTTCATTTGTTTTCACAAAATTTCATATGAGAACCAAGATTGGAAGAAATTAAATACTTGTATGTTATTGATAATTGATCAAAAGTAACATATAAATTGAAGAAAAAAACTAATTCCCTAATTATTTAGCCCTTGCAATTCCAGAGCGATAAAATTATAGTAGTCAAGGGCTGTAACAATTAGATTTATTTGATTTGGTCGTATTAGGATTAGGATTTCGGCCCAAAATTGAAACCTGCGGCTACTTGAGCACATCACTTGAGTTTATTTTTTCATTTATCTGAAATTACGACATTAAAATCATTATAATATTTAATATGAGATTGAAATTACAATTAATCAGTTGTTAAAAGTCTAATTTTGCAATTTTGTGAAAACAACAATTAAATTGGAAGGGAGGGAACCTTGTGCAGATATTATTAATAGCGTGTTCAAAATAAGGAACGACAGCTCAACAGAAAACCACCCTTATGACTTTATCTCGGTTAAATCCGAAAGGGGTAAATAATAATACGTCATAACGTAACTTTCTCTCTCTCTCCTCGTCGGCCGAATAAATACGTTTGCCTCCTGCTGTTTTACCGCCACGGCCTTTTTTTTTAATCTTATCTTCAATTGAAAATCATCGAAACAGGGAAAATAAATAAATTATTATTATTATAAGAAAAGAGGAGGAAGACACGTAAGAGAGCACAAAAGGGACAAATAAAATACAAGTTGGAAGTAGCTTCAGAATTTGGTGTTGTTTAGGGAGGGAAAAATACATACAACAACAAACGGAGAAAAAGAAAACCTCTCACATACGCGCACATATACATACATCCAACAATATTCGTTTTTCTATACTGTAAATCGGATCTTTCGTTTTCATTCAATCTCCGAATTCTCTCGCTGCACTCTTTTAGAAGCTTCCGATTCTTAAGGATTTCTTTTGTTTATAAGTATCCTTTGCGGATTCACAAATATAGGAATCAATGCGATAAGATTATTCCAATTGCGATCCACCTGAAATTGTGTTAGGGTTTATGTAAGCATTCCTTCCCCTTACTGTATAATCAACATCATCATTCTGGTGATGGAATGCCTTTTATTGCTGCGGCTTGCGGGAATCTTTGTTGCTTTTTTTTTTAATTGAATTCAAGGGAATTCTGAGGGGAATTATAATGGCATTGTTCAATTTTTCACTTTATGGACGGTTGAAGCCAGATGAAAGGATTGAATTCCTGAGCTTGGATTTTACCAAAAAATAAAACTGTTTTCCTCTCTTTGGGTTATCCTTTACTAGATTAATTTTGATGAATTGCTGACGGGAATATTTAATCGATTTTTTTGAATTTATTCTTAACCTGTCATTTTGTCGTTGAACTGGATCATATGAACCAGAATTGTATCTAGCTAATTACAGTTAATAATTTGCTTTACGGATTTTCCAGATTTGCTTGAAAAGATTATGGCAATTATAATTTCTCGTTAGGAGGAATGGCCGAAAGGGGGTTATATCATGTCCCCTGAATAATTTGATTTTGTGTTGATGTTTTCTGTTCGGTTTGCAAATTATTAAGACCATTTGGGCAGGTTATGGAAGAAAATTATCTATTTGTGAGTAAGTTTTGTGACTGAACCCAATTAAAAAACATGTATATATTTACTTGACATTGTTAAGTTTTTTACAGCTGTCCATAACTGTGGCATATTAATCAGTTACTTGGATTAGACTGCATAGTAAGTATTTTAATAGTATTTCATTGGTTTCATTGATAATTTAGTTCAACTTGAGATGGTTGTATCTGGGAACCACATGCTCTGAAGTTGGAGGATCAAGTCTCCTTCTGAACCTATCCAAAATATGTCAGGTGTGTAGCATCTTCTATCATTTGAATCGTCATGATGGATCATGTCATTTCAATAAAGAAAAGTCGGGAAATCTCTCTGGTTGTCAGATTATTTATCTTCTTTTGGCTTCTTTTATAGAAGGACTAGATGTGCATGATGAAACAACGGAGAGAAAATCATATTATGAAAACTCTGAATATGAAAGAAGAAGATCAAAAATTGGGTCTTTTAAGAAGAAGGCCATAAATGCTTCAAACAAGTTAACTCATTCTCTAAGCAGAAGAGGGAAAAGGAAAGTTGATTTTAGATTGCCTTCAGTTCACATTGAGGATGTCCGTGACCCGAGAGAGGAAAGTTCTGTTTGCGACCTGCGTAAAAAACTTCTTGACAGGGATTTGCTGCCAGTTAGACATGATGACTACCACACTTTGCTGAGGTGAGTTCTTTTTTGCTAAAAAGATCCTCTGGTAAGCAATATTTTGCTGCCAACGCTCCCTCCCCCCCCCCCCCCCCGATTTTTTTTTTTTGTTTTTCATTTTGTAAATTGTTATTGTTAGCCTGCATGTTATTTTCCTACAGTTTAACCTAATGGTTCAGGCTTATGCTATTAATTGCTATTAACAGATTTCTGAAAGCAAGAGGTTTCGACGTTAATAAGACCATGGAACTTTGGGAAGAAATGCTTAATTGGAGGAGGGACTTCGGAGCTGATACTGTTTTGGAGGTAATACATGATAATTTTCAGTCTTTAATCGTGCCTGGTGCTGCTGGGGGGCTTCATCTTGTTATGCTTCCAGATAATGTTCTCTAATAAGTGATTTTTCAGGACTTTGAATTCAACGAGCTCGAAGAAGTTTTGCAGTATTATCCCCAGGGATATCATGGAGTTGACAGAGAAGGAAGACCTGTTTACATTGAAAGGCTTGGAAAAGCTCATCCAAGTAAACTGATGCACGCCACTTCAATCGAAAGATATTTAAAATATCACGTGCAGGAGTTTGAACGGGCTATACATGAGAAGTTCCCTGCCTGCTCCATTGCTGCTAAAAGACGGATCTGCTCAACAACCACAATTTTGGACGTCCAAGGCCTGGTGTGTTGACAATATTCCTGACCTAGTGCTTATTATGTTTTGAACTTTTGAAAAAATCTAGATATTGTTCTTCCTACCTCTCGGAGGGACACACCATTCCCTCAAGTAACATTGAAATGAGAAAGGAATCTCTTATCAAATTACTTCTTTAATGCTGACTGCAGGGAGTAAAAAATTTCACGAAAACTGCTGCTAATCTATTATCAGCCATGGCAAAGATTGATAGTAATTACTATCCAGAGGTAAATTTGGTATTTTCTAGTCAGTGTCTTTACTCTTTACTCTGTGCAGATCGTGGATATTATTTGTTATGCCACAAGAGATAAGTGATCTATTTGTCTTCAAACTATTGCATTATGCAGACACTCCATCGCATGTTCATTGTAAATGCTGGACCTGGATTCAAGAAGGTGCTTTGGCCTGCTGCACAGAAGTTCCTGGATCCCAAAACTATTGCTAAAATCAACGTATGGATATATAGCTTCTTATCATTCCTCATTCTTCCCTCCATTACCTGAAGTCTTGTTTAATTGAACATTGCTTTCTGTTTAAAGGTTTTGGACCCTAAATCTTTGGGACAACTACTAGAAGCCATTGATCCAAGGTAGGTTTATTTTGTCATCTCACATGACGTTTTAAAGTGAACATGCCATGTAACTAGTGTTCTTGTTTCCAGTCAACTGCCTGACTTTCTAGGTGGATCATGCACTTGTAATGTTGAGGGAGGTTGCCTGAGGTCTAATAAGGGTCCATGGAATGATCCTGAAATAATGAAGGTACTGGAACTGGTTCATGTACTTCTGGGAACGGACATCATTTTTCTAGTTTATTCTCACGCATCTGTTATTTGTAGCTTGTATATAATCCTGAAGCAACTTTCATGAGGCAGAAAACCAAAATAGCTAGTGATCAGCAGAAAATTGATTCATATTTCGAGATACGGCCGATGAAGGTATTAACTGCATTACATAGGATGTTAAATTATTATTCTTGTTTTTGTGACCTCTCTTGTGTATCAAATGAATAGGGAAGATGCAGTGGTTCATCTGTGGCTGAATCAGGACCTGATGCTGACGATCCTCATTCTCCAAGCAGACGAAATAGCAGGGTGATATCACGATTCTCTCCATTTCATGAAGAAGTAAGTTTGGTTACATGCCCATCGCTCGAATAAATCTCAAGTACAAATTTCAGACCTTTATGCTAGAGACAATAAATGGAAGACAATACATTGTATACACTAGCATTTGCAGCCTTGCAAGGGTCCCTTACCTCTATGCACTTGGACCTTTATCATAGATGAGGTGTAAGAACACTAGGATTCCAGTACAGGAGCATTTATGTTTATATGTTTATTATAATTCTCAGGCCAGAACATCAGATCCATGTGTGTACTACAGTTGTGATGATCAGTTTGCTCCAGATAAAGATAGTGACAATGAGCAAGGAGTGGGAGATGCATCTTCCAATATCAATGTTCTTGGAAATGCAGATGGCAATGCGAGACAATGTGTTGAAGGTTTGTTCTTGGGGTTTTGTATTAATTACCTGAAATATTACTGGGGTAGGTTTTGTCATTTTAATCTGATGAAATAATGTTTTCATGCATTTCCCATTTCAGATTTACTAAGAAAACCGGCAGTGCCATTTTTTCTCTCATTATTATAATCTTAGTAAAAATATTATAGTGTTATTTTCTGGCTATGTTGTTTGTTATGCTAAAGTTTCCCTTTTTGCAGTGTTCTATCTTCTTTGTGTAGAACACTCTGGGAGCACTTCTAAGCTTTACTTTAAGCAAAATGCTTTTGGTGGGGGTAGATGGGAGTTGCAATACTAACGCAAAATGGGTTAAAGAGTTATTCACTATCAATAAGCTGGAAAATGAAAAACGCGACTAGTCCAACTTTCTACCCCTATTATTTAGTTAAACATTTAATTGAATTGTGTATCAGGAGGGCTGGTTATGTATTGGTTGGACTTTATCCAGGAGAAAGTTGTGAAGAGAGGTTTCCGGTGTATGACAAGAACATTGATACCTATTATGATCAAGCTTTTTACATTTATCCAGAATGTACGTGCTGAATATTTGAGGAGACAGACAAATATTCATCCATTCAATACCGTGGAAAGTGAACCAGAACCAGCCAGCCAATTATCTGTCAATACAGAAGTTGTTACTGAAGTGGATAGGGTCCGTCCTTGTGTACAGCGTCTCCGGAGACTGGAAGGTTTGTTACAGGAACTCGATAAGAAGCCTGCTGAAATTCCTCTGGAGAAGGAGCAATTGCTTCACCGATCTCTAGAAAGGATCAGATCTGTTGAGTTTGACCTCCACAAGACAAAAACGGTAATTCTCCATCTTATTTGCTTGGAATTTTTTCTGCATATTTAGGTCTAATGATTGCATCAACTGTTTTGCATGCTTTAGGCATTGAATTCTACAGTGACAAAGCAGCTGGAGATTACTGAGTTACTGGAGAATATGAGGGAATCGAAATTTCATGTAAGTTGTTTTGGCTCGCCAATGCAGTTCTGTTGGAGTATTTGTTATTGCTGAGTCATTCCTTTACAATAAACAAGCTAAGCCTTAAACCCCACAGTCAGGTTGGTCAAATGAATCAGACCTTGATATCGTGCTTGGTCAAGACACATGTTCTCATTTACTTTAAAATATGTTTTAAAATAGGTTTTTCTGTTCCCCTTCCAGGCGGAGATAATGAGTTTCTACTTTTTATATGGCCTGACATTCAAAGGTCTCGTATGTCATGTATATGTCGAAACCATTTTAAGTGTGTTCCATTGATTCTCTCATCTACTGGGGCTACCCCTAGTTTCCTTCTAATCATCTACTACTTTATCTCATTCAATGTGTCTGCACATCCATCATAACATTCTCATCTCTGGTATCCTCACTTTTTTGTTCATATTCCATGCTTAGTCGCCCAACAATCTGATTCTAAGGCATTCCTAATCTCAGGACTCATAACTCAAACAATCAATTATCTTTAATCATAACGATGTAGGATAGGGATCCCTCTTTTTTCCCCGTTACCTTCTCATTGCTCTGTGTTTTGATCTCAAGGTCTTCAAAATATTTGGTTTGCGGACCAATTGTAACGTGTTATTGACTTTCTGTTTGCAGCGTCGAAGGTGTTTCTGTTAAGCTGTGATGGTCAAAATTGGTGGTGCACAGACTCTGCAACAGGGCAATGAATGGTCTGAATAGGTAGGAGGTGAACAATAAAAGAAACACTGATCCCTTCTCCAATCCACCTTTTGACACTCCAAAAAAGGATATGATATAGTTCTGTGGAATATATCTTGCACGGTGCATTACAGGAGAAGGTATACGATTTGCGGTTTGGTCTCTCTCGTTTTTGGAATTGATGCTGGTTCCACAGAGCATTGGCGAAGCCACAGGCCCATACTCCTTTATACACGACAAGTCCAGAGAATGTAAATACTCCTAGGCCACAGGCCCATACACAATGCAATGACAAACCATGATACACAATGTAAGATCTCTGCATTTTACATAGCATGGTGAGGATAAGCATAGGTTTTGAATCTTATTGTAAAGCAATATGAGCTGTTTATATAAAGGTAATATATGTCTATCTCATACATAACATAAGTGGCTTTGATGATTGAATGCGAGCCTTTTCCCATGGGTTTCGTGTGTATGTTGTAGATTTTATAAGCTGTATTTGCACTAACCGTCCGGGGTTGGTGGTTTTAGTTTATTGTGTCGCAGTGATGGGACACTTTCTCGATTGGCTCAGCCTAATTTTGGCTCATCAATTGGTTTGGTAAAATCAATCACGGGAGGGTGTGGCTATATTATTGTCTTTGGTACTGTCAAACACGGTTTAGTAACCGATTTCTGAAAATGAATTTACTCGTTTTGAGAGCTGCATAGTGCCTTTTTTCATACTGAGTTGAAAGAAAGGTGGAGGGTGCGTTAGTTGTGATGGTTACAGACACAATTTTTAAGTTAACTATCGCAATCTGTTGACTTGTTTCATTCCTGTGTGATGCAACTATAGACCAGCTCAAACAAAACTTTAATGGGATGATTTAGTGCAAGGAAAAATGAATGTTTTGCCTTTGTAGTTTGCGTTTTGCACATTGCACTTGGTTGTCTAGAACTTGCATATTTTAATTTTTGTTACCGGTTTAACTATCCTTAGCTCTGAATAATAAATCCGAAAATTTTCCTTGGTAGAACTTTGAAATTTCACCCTAAGGGCGAGATTAACTATGGAGTTGCACCGACACGGCCACTAGTGAATTGACCGGCAAGAAGATCCATGAATTTGCATTGATACGCGACAAAGCGCCAACTTGTTGCACAGGACGTGTCATATTGTTCACACATTGCTTTTCTGAGGTCATCATATTCAAACCCCACTTATGTCGATGACACGGAACGTAAGCAGCTCTATAATTATTAGAGGTGACAATTTAGGCGGTTCGGTCGGAGTGATTTTATTGGGTCAACATCATATTTTTTTGGGGTTAAAATTTGGTTGGACCTAAAATTAATCGGTCTGATCATGGATATTTTCCTATAATATACAAAGATTGCTTTTGGCCTATCGGATCAAACCATATAGTACTTTGGCCAATATTTTTATGACCTCATCCATCTAAAATATGAATCACTTGGCCGGCTCATCGAGCTTATTCGATTTTGCCATCTCTAATAATTACCAACTAACGCACGCAATCACGTAAAAAAATAAGAGCACACTGAAAACCGTCCTTTAATCAATCAACGAAATAGAGATAAAAACCCCTTTAAATACATTTTGGTCGTAGCGGCTATTAAAAACATAAAATTGCTATCTAACTAAGCAATAAAAAAAATCAAATTGAATAAGTGCGAGTCACCTATGGCATACTTGCAGGGATTGAATCTATATTAATGGAGGTTGCAATTAAGCCGTCCCAACATGGACATGCGCAGTCCTCCCTCGATCCTTGTGAATTTGTCTCGCATGCCCATGTACAAAACATAATATTTTTTAGATAAAATTATGTTTTTTGGACAGCATAAAAGTATTATCTTTTTACTATAAAAATGTATTTATATTTGACCAAGTACAAGAAGTTGTAGTTAAAATATTCACATAATAGGGCACCGTTAAAATATATATTTTTCAGAAATAAAGTTGAATCTTCTCGATAAAAGGTACGCCCTCCGCCCCGACCTAACTTATCTATTTTGGTTGGATACGGAGGTTAAGAAAAATTAAAATTTATGAAATCTTTGATTCTTTTAAAGGTAGGAATTTTGAGGATTGAGATTATGAGAGAAATTTGTCATCTATGGGCTACCAAATTAAATTGGGACAAACCAAAAAAGATAAGTAAACAAGTTAGGCTAGGACGGAGGTAGTAATACTTTTTGAATAACTTGAAAAGGACTATATCTTGCCAAAAAATATAATTTTCTAAAAGACGAGCGCGTAGAATATTGGCTTCTGATTATCAAATTTGGATCAGTCCGGTGAGAGCTTGAATGTTTTTTAGATTTTTATAAAATAAAATAGACTATAAGATAAGAAAATAAACAACTACATGGACTTTGAGTTGGTTTCATGTGCATCAAGTGCATATAAGTCTTATAGTGCATTCCCCTTTTCAAAACATAGATTTAAAAAAAAACTCGCTGAATTCCAGTCAAACACAAATTCGCGTCCACCAAATGGTCGTGCGCGACTCGACGGATCAAGACTTTTTTTGTTTTTGTTTCTGTTTTGTTTTGTCTTGTCTTTTTCTTTTTTTTTTCTTTTTTCTTTTTTATAAATTCAACGCTATATTTTAAATAGGTTAAAGACGTGTTTACTTAACATGTGCATCTTGTGGCCTACTAGTTACTCTGGTGATGTTAGAGGTGCTAGAGGCGAGAGGTCCTCAGTTCGGAAATCATGCCCTCTTCCAAAAACATTTCTTTAAAAAAAATCTCTTTTAATTTCTTCAGCACATAATATTATATGTAAACATTGTGTTTGCAATTTTTTTTATGCATAGGTTCTAGCCAGATTGGTATAGAGGTGTGCTTGTTTATTGGAGGGGTGTGGGTTTGAATCCTACTTTCTCCTCCTTTACTGGTGCTCTTTTTTCCAACACATTTTTGGACACTTTTTATTATTGTATTTATGTTTAATTAATTATTCTCTTATCTGATAATTTATGAAATTATAATATGTTGGTAAATAAAATATACCTTTTGGTTAAATAAATTATATTATATCGAATCCGCCACAATGAAAAGAAAAAACAAAAGTCAAAGAGATGGAATTGTAAATTATACTGTCCAATTAAAAAATTATACTTTTTGGTAACACAAATAATACTTTTCAGTATTACTAAAAAGTTATATTATATCGAATCCGTCACAACAAAAAAGGAAAAATAAAAATCAAAGAATTGTAAATTATATTATTCCTATTAAAAAAATATACTTTTTGGTAAGATAAAAATATTTTTTGGTAAACTAAAAAGTTATACTATATCGAATTAGCCGTAACAAAAGGAAAAAAAATAAAAATTAAAGAATTGTAAATTATATTGTTCCAATTAAAAATTATACTTTTTGGTATTACTAAATAAACTTATACCTTTGAGCAAGACTACTCTAAGGGAACAATAGTTATACTGTAAGCTGAAAATATAAATATACAGTAGTATACAAAAATATTATACTGTAACTAATAAATTTATACTATTAAGCAAAATAATATATACTATACGCAAACTGTAAATATACTATAATCTGAAAAAATAATTATGGAGTGATATACATAAAATAAATATATACTGTAAATTGTAAACAACGTTTACTACATGAACTTACATTTTTAAGCAAGCAAATATGTACTACTATGAATGAACACTAATTATACTCTATCGAATCCGCTACTACAAAAGGAAAAAAAATTAAAAGTTCAAGAATTAAAAATTATATGATTCTGCTAAACAAACTATATTATGGGGTTCCAAAACAGCGCGCTACCGCTAGGATAGAGCCTCGAATCATTATCAGTTCGCTATGTTATTGATATTAAGCAAACAAACAAACCAAAAAAAATCAGCTACCCACGGGTTAGGCAAATTCAGATGTACGATAAGATTGGTGTACACAAGTTTTTGCGGTAGATTCTAGGGGAGGTTATTGGTTAGGGGCCGGCTAATCTTCATGTATAAGTAATTATATTGAATTTAAAAATGATGTTAGTAACATAATTTAGAGTGATGCTCAAACACAACTCCGTCGTCTTCCCAAATTCAGTCACGTGTATATTCTGATTAAGACTAGTTTGTTTATTTTTATATTTAATGATATGTTTTGAAAAATTTAGGTTGACTAGCTAGAACGAAGAGATTGAATTTGACATGAATATGAGTCTTGTTTTGAGATTTTCTTTTTTCATTTTAAAATAACAAGAAACGCTCTCTACTGTTATTTTTTTATTGAATTTGAAGAAAGCTATGTGAAAACAGAAGACAAGAGGTAGGTGTTGCGAAATGAAACTCAGTGAGCAGATAATTTAATCTTTTTGTTGAGGTCCCCTACACAGCACTAATATTAAAGCAGAAATGAATAAATTGGGTGGTTAGCTGATACACGCTTCTTCTACAAATGAACAAGATGTATATATATATATAACTGCCATATTCTATTTACATAACATATTTCTGTATACAGATTATATATCTACAAATGTACTTTTGCTAGCTGGAATTTCCCTAATTTATTTGTGGTTTTATAAGAGATGTATGATTTGGCATTGAGAATGAATGCATAATGGCTTCTTCTCGAATACTACTTGTTCTTCTTCTTTGCTGCCTCTCCCTTTTCTCAGCTCCATCCGCTTCCACTTTCATTTCAGGTTTAATTCAATTCATAGACAAAAAACAGCAAGTGTGTGTGTTTTTGTTAATATTATTTGTACTATTTTGCAGATGACGGATTTCAGCAGCAGAGGAGGGTTCTCCAGTTTAAGAAACGTAAGCATTACATACAAAACATGTTCTTCTCCTGAGGGGGTGTTGTAGTAGTATTAACTGCTGGTATATGGGTGCAGATTGCCCAATAAACTTTGAGAAACTGAACTACAGCATCGTGACGAGCCAATGCAAGGGCCCAGATTACTCTCCCAACCTCTGCTGCAACGCCTTGAAACAAATAACATGCCCTATTGTGGATTATATCAACGACTTAACTACTGACTGTGCTCAAACTCTCTTCAGCTATATCAATCGAAATGGGGGTTACCCTGACGGCTTATTCTCCAGTTTGTGCCGTGAAGGCTCCCAAGGTCTTTTATGCCCTTCACTACCACCTGCACCTGCACCTGCCCCTGCTCCAAACACCGCACCCTCCACTATATTCATACTTCAATTCTTGCACCTTCTGCTTTTCTTTCTCTATTTTATTCTTACTATATGATCATCATCATCTTGATACCCCCACGGGTACATTCTGCAACTTACTAATAGTAATGTTTGTGTCTCTATTTTCCTTTGTTTCGCAAAAATTACTTGGGGCTCTCTGACTAAACTTATTTTAAACATCTACTAATATGGGATGTGTTTGTGGTGCGTGTAGTGTATTTATTGTGTGTATATGTATGTAGCATATAAAATTTGAGAGTAATAATCATAATCATGGTCTTAAGAAAAATGTTTTATCGATCAATGACCTAAAAGATAGGTCAACTATCAATTCAAGTTCTGAAAAAAAAAAATTCTATCAATATAAGGTCTAAAAGATTAAAAACTATCAACAAAAGACTCATAAATCTAAAATCATTGTTTGGCCTTTTTGAAAAATTGCAAAATCAACAAAATAAAATTGACTCGAAGTTATAAGTAAGAGAAATACACGTAAAAGGCCCTTCCATACATTATTACTTTCAAAATTGTTACTTTTACAAAAAATTAAAAAAATTCTTAAAGTTTTATGTAGTTTTTTTTTAAAAAAAGTTGTTATCTTTTTAAATAGTTATGTTCTTTTTTGAGTCATATGTAGGAAAAATTGTTAAAAAAAATATGTAATTTCTTTTTTGAGTTTATAATTTTTAAATTCATGTACATATATTTCAATAAATTGTAAATTTTTTTCCTTATTTAAATATATTTTTGTTAATTTCACTACTAGAAAAAAAACAAATTAGAGACGGAAAAATTCGTCTAATTACATGATATCGGTTTCTAGATTAAAATAGTGACGGATTAGAGACCAAGTGATTGGTCTCTGTAATGTTGGTCTCCAAAATTTAGGGACCGATTTTATTCCGTCTCTAAATTTAGTGACGGAATTTCCTTCTCTATTATAAAAATAGAGACCGAATTACCTACCGAATAGAGACGAATTATGTATGTCTCAAATTTTTGGTTGCTAGTTCGTCACTAATCGGATACTAATGATTTTTTGTTACTTTCCGTCACTATTCTATTTCTATTCTGTTTTTATTTTGTGACCAATATCATCCGTTGCTAATTTCCGTCTCTAATATGATTTTTTTTTTGTAGTGTTTATATATTTTAAAAACTTGTAGATTATTTAATTAATTTAGATATATCAAGTAACAATTTTAAAAATAATAATATAGTGAAGACTTTTGACGTATATTTCCAGTGCCTATTATTTTGAGACAATTTTATTTTCTTGGTTTTGCAGTTTTCTAAACAGGTTCTATAATGGTTTTAGATTTACGAGTCTTCATTGATTTTGGGTCCTCAATTGATAGAAATTATCATCCGGAACCTGAATTGATAGTTGACCTATCTTTCGGGTCCTTGATCGATAAACCTCAAAAAAAAAAAAAAAGATGGGATATATCAACTTATTTTATTAGTTCTTATGAGCTCTTAGAACTTATGTTTTCTTTTATTTTATAAGATCCTAAGTATCTTTTTTTTGCCAAACATTTTGCAAGAGCTTATAAAATGTTTAGAAACTTATAAGTTCAGTCAAACACCCTCTTAATCGTGTATTTAGTTTAATTGTTCAACTCCATTTTAATTTTATAGGCCAACATCAAAAGACGTAATTACGTTTTCTATAACTAACTCCGATCAGTTCTTACCTAGACGCTAGGTTATTATTGACTGCATATAAAATTTTATTGAGGCCGTCCCGTTTAATCCCAGTCAGGTCCCTATTAAATGCCAGGCACTAGTTAATTGTGCCTAAAATGATATGATGTATTCTCATCGAGATTCGACAGTATTTATTTTGGAAGCAACTTGAGTCATTCATATCTGCAGATTAATTGATACACAAGTTTTGGGTTGCTATTAGTCTCTTTGAAAGGTACAAGAACAAATGGTACATCATTTAAGAAAAGCAACAAAAAATATAATTACAATCCGCCTCCATCGTTTCCTTCCACGAATTTCACACGCTAATTTCTAGCACAACCGCAACTATACAACGTATCTATAGTTAGCGTGAGCAAGATCAGACTACTAAATTAATTAAATACCTTAATTGGAATAATCAAACTCCATCTAGCAATCGAGAATTGAGATTTTGGTTTTAAGGCTGAAATTAAACTATTAATTAAACTAAGGTGTAGCAGACGACAAACAATTAGAGTTTAAATCAGATTCAGAGATATATTTGAAGCTTCAATTTCAACTACGACTCCCTTATGGTTAATTACATGAATTATTTAGACTTTTAAACCTAATTCTATTTTTTATTAGGTGATCACAAAACTACGTTAGACCTCCTATCAGAGCAAATAACACGTAGGTTACGTAACAATAATTATCGTCTCTGATTAATTACTATACATGTAATTCCTAAGTGCATACAAGATCAATGCCTACACAAATAACTTAAACCTCTCGGTTATTATTAATTATATAACAAGGTATTGAAAGCCTATTAACAAACTTCCCCCCTCGAACGTCGAATTAGTAAGCCTAATTAAGCCTAGCAATTGGCCAAATTATTAAACCAACAATTAAAACAAATGCGTAGTAAAAAACATAGAACAAATTCTAGATAATCAAAATAATAAATCACAAGTCATCGAAGTTTACTTTATAGTCATAGAATATAACACGTAATAACTAGCTACTAACACAAAATACTCGTAGACAAACATAATTAATCAATCACAATATAAAAGTAACAACTAAACTCGGAATCTTCGAATAATCTTGACTCTGACACTCTGACCGATCTTTTCCTCTCTCGCTTGTTCTCTACCCAAGGGATTAAAACTGATGAATTATGTGAAAGCTGATGCAGAATCAGTCTCCAAAACCCTTATTTATAATTTGGGTGTGAAAAAGGTGATATTAGTTAGAAAATATGGAACACATTCAATCCCTATAAATTAACACATTAATTTTGTATTAAAGGTAATCTACAAAAAAACTTGTGAACTATTAATATATTTGATATGAATATTATCAAATAAGAAAATAAAAGAAACATCGAAAACAAATAAGTAGCTTGTTCACATAGTGAGAATTAAGTTTAGAGCATCCATTATTTCCCTGATATAATTTTAGAAGGTAAGAGCATGCAAAAATTAATGAATTCAAACAACTAGCCTAATAAGACACACAAACCGGACTGACATTCCAAAGAGAAAAATGAATCTTCAACTTTGAACATTTCACAACCAATAAACTTGTTAAAGATCAATACAAATAAGTTCCAGCCAGTTTTTAATGGAGAATAAAAAAACATAATTAAGAATTTGAGTCATACCTTCCATATTCTTGATTGTCCCATTCAAGTCAAGCTCGCTCTTCAATAAAACCATAGATTTGAGACATTTTATGGTTATTAAACCAGAGTATTCACAGTATCAAGCAAGAGAGAAAGAGCATGCAAGTTGCACTTGACCAAACGCTTCAATTGGCAATGAAATGACAATGTGCATGACCCATATTCAGGCAAAAAATCATAAATGGTCCCATAACAATTTGCTTTTACGCAATTAGTCCCGTCGAATTTTACTTTTTCAATTTAGTCCCGTATGTCCATTTTTTGTCCAATTTTAACCCAATTTTCGCCGCCGATTCAATTTTTGGCCGGAATCGTTCACGTGACGAGCACGTGACTCTTTTATTTGGATTTTCCGGCGGGTCTAAGTGACGTGTCTTTTTAATGCTGATGTGTATATTATTTTGGAACAAAAAAAAAAGAGAAAAAAATTAATTTCCAACTCATCACAAAATTGGGGGGAACATTGTTATTAATTCCCGCCTGGAAGCATTAAACAAAATCCAAAATAAAACAATTATTCTATCAAATTAATTTGCTGAACCAAAATAATTAGAACCCTAACCTAACCAATCTCCCAAACCTGAAGAAGACGTCTCCCAAATCCATTTCTTAATCCTCCGGAAAATCCATAAACATCTGAAGAGAAGGACTACGAGAAGCTCGCCGCTAGTCGTGGTGTTTTGGTTCAGTCTCAATGGTGTTCATTCGCAAGAAAGGGGCAATGGACTGGACAACCCCGGAATATGGTAAACAAACTTATATTCCTGCTGGTGTTCTATTTATTTAGGGTTTGTTGCACTCTCTTGGGGTATATATTGATTGTGTATAAAGCCATGAATGATGCTTAGGGTTTCGAGATTGTTGGCTAAATCTGGACTGTCTTTTTATGTATTACTCTGTATTGTGGGCCTGCCTATTTCCTTGTTAAAATATAATGTAAGGTAGGTTTGTTTTTTTTTCTGAAAAAGTTACAATAAAGTTGAAAATTAGGTTTATATTTTATATTCACTTTACGAATATTGTTGTTTGTTTGTGTGTGGGAAAGTAGTGAAAGTGACACAATGTTCTTTTTATTATAATTGTTGACTGGAAAGTGATAGGTTTTGATTGTAGGGACAGTCAAGTGTTTATTTATTGTGTTGGTGGTGGATGGTTATATTTATTATGTTTGTAATTGATTATGATGGCCCCCCCAGTGAATAATTTATTCATTTTTTTGTTAATGACAGATCCGAAGACCAAGTACATTACTGTTGTGCTTCATTTTGGAGGGGTATTCCAACACATGCCCAAAGCAGAGTATATTGGGGGTGAAAGGTTAGTTTTTGATTGGGTTAAGTCAAATGAAGTTAAAATTTCTGACTTAGATGAATTTAGTCTAAAGGCTGGGGTTAATATGGAGAGGAGATATCATTTGATGCTTAGCTGTGGGGGGTTTAAACTCATCATTGATGATGCTGACCTTAGGAACTGGGCAACCAACATGCTAGTTCATAGAGAAATGCATGTGTTTATTGAAAGTCTAGAATCTGTTCCTCAGGAGACTCGTGCTGAAAATGATGAAGATTCAGGATATGAGTCTTTTGAGGACCCAGATTTTGTTGTTGGGAATGAAATTGAGGACGATGATGATGTTCTATTTGAGAACAATGTAGACCATGTAGGTGTTGATGGGGACGAGGTTGACCCGAGTAACATTACAGGGTCAAGTGTCTTTGTTGAGGTGCCCGTGGGGGATGCTAGTCTAGTGGGTGAGGGGGAAAATGAATCTGAATCTAGTGGTGAAGAAAGGGAGAGCGATCAAGAAGCTGATGTAGTCGACGGGGGTGATGATTTCGATGAAGCTAGGTTGTCTGAAGAGGAGGAAACTGAACCAATTTACCCTGTGTTTAATCCTAGAACAATCTATAATCCCGACTTCACCCTAGGTCAGATTTTTACTTCTAAAAAGGAGTTCAAATTGGCGGCTCAGTCACATGCTATCAAAGTTAGGCGAAACATAAAATTCACAAAAAATGATGCAAGGAGAATCTATGCAAAATGTGTGAGTAAAAGGTGTAAGTGGTCAATTCATGTGTTGAAAAGGGTGGGGGAGGAGGCGTGGCAAGTGAGAACTTGCTATCTGAGGCATTCTTGTGCAACCACTCAGAATGTGAAAAAACTTACGAGTACCTGGATAAGTGATAGGTTTATACAGCGATTTCAATCTGATGATAAGAGGGGTGTTCCTGGGTTTATGTCTAATGTAATGCATGACTTAAATTGTACTATATCTAGACAAGTCGCATATAGGGCAAAAGTTAAGGCGTTGATGAAGATAGAGGGTGACCCTGATGCACAGTACGCTAAGCTTTGGTCCTATACTGAAGAGCTTCGAAAAACCAATCCGGGTTCCACAATCATTCTAGGTACAGAAAACGATGGGGGTGTAACTAGGTTCAGCAGGTTCTATGCCTGTTTTCATGCTCTTAAAATGGGGTTTTTGATTGGTTGTAGGCCTATTTTGGGTGTAGACGGGTGTTGGTTGAAAACAAAGCACGGGGGAATCCTTCTAACTGCTGTTGGGGTTGATGGCAATAATAACTTGTTCCCGGTAGCCTTCGCTATTGTTGAGAAAGAAAATGGGGAGATTTGGGAGTGGTTTCTAACTGTTTTGAAACAAGATTTGTCAATTCAATCTAATGAGTTTACTTTCATTTCCGACAAACAAAAGGGTCTAATTCAAGCTTTTAAGAATGTGTTTCCTGGGTCTGATCATAGGTTTTGTGTTAGACACATGCACAATAACTTTAAGACAGCTGGGTATAGGGGGCTAGCCTTCAAGGTTGCCATGTGGAAAGCAGCCTGTAGCACAACTGAGGGGGAATTTAATCTTAGGATGAGTGAGCTGAAAACAATGTGTGAGGGTACTTGGGAGTGGTTTCTTGATAAATCTCCTGAACAGTGGTCAAAAGCTTTCTTTTCTGAAAAGTCAAAGTGTGACATGTTGCTTAACAATGTTTGTGAAACATTCAATAGCAACATATTAGATGCTAGGAGCAAGTCAATTATTACAATGTTAGAATGGGTGAGAGAACACCTCATGAAGCGTATGCAAAAGAATAGGGATCGAGCTGCTGCAAAATGGAAGGGAAAGATATGTCCGAGAATTGCAAAAATCCTTGAGAGAAATGAAGAAAAAGTCTCTGATTGTAGACCCATTAAAGCAAATGATCGGCAAAGTGAGTTGCGTTGACCTCGGACAATATACAATTGACCTGGAAAGGCACAGCTGCTCATGTCGATCATGGCAGCTTACGGGAATTCCTTGCACGCATGCTATCTGTGCCATACTTAACCAAAAAAAGGATCCGGTAGACTTCGTCGATCCTTACTACACTGTTGAAACCTATTTGAAGGCATATGAGCTTCCTATATTGGGTATCTCGTATGAGGCACTATGGGGTGATACATTGTATATTCCTCCTCTATCTCCCGATTTTGGCAAGAAAGCAACTAGAGGAAGAAAAACTATCAATCGGAGGCTTGAGCCAGACGAAAAGGCCAAAAAGAGGAAAAAAAAGGGCAAGGGCAGGCGACTACAGATTATGAAGAGGCAACAAGTAACAATAACATGTGGAAAGTGTGGTGACATTGGCCACAATGCAGCAACATGTGCTCAACCTTCGGTAAGCTTCATTATTTTCTAAATTTTTTTCTTTGTACTTTGATGTTTAGTCTATTTATTATTATCTCATTACAATCGCTATTGTTTTTTTTATAGAATGAAGATCTAAACGATGACAATGGTTCGGCTGAGTATGAACCCGAGGGCGAAGCTAATCAAGTAATCTGGAATAATTTTTCTTTGCAGATTTAGTCTTAGTTTAATCTTATGAGGAGCTGATTTTTGTGATTTCTTAAAATGGTAACTTAGGGAAATAATGATGTTGGTCGAACTAGAAAAACAACAAAGAGGTGTGAGGGAAGTACGTCTGGTACTAAGGTATATTAGTAGATTTATTTTGTTCTTTTGGTATCGCATCAGTTATTTTTTTTCTAATTCGTATTGACTTGTCTCTTCATAGGTGAAAAGGAAGAGAAATGCAACTGGTGAGAGGAACATAAACCATGATTCTGTGGATGGGGCTGGTGGGCAAGCTAACCAGGATGGAGATATTTGTGTAAGTAAATAAGAGTGTTTTATTCTAGATTTTTCGTTTACGGTGATGCTATGTTTCAGTTTAGTGTATGTATCATATCGCGTTTATTTGTGATATAGATTGCACCTCCAAAGGAGCGTGAGCCACAACTAACTGAAAATGAGGAGGTTTCTCATGTGGATTTGGCAACCCAAGAAAGTCAAGCAGGCGAGCAAAGTTGGTACCAACCTCCATTGCCAAAGATTCCAGGTCCAACCATGTTCGAACAACTAAAGATGGGACAACCAGCTCTCCAGCCTCGGGTGCAGATTAGGGCTCCCCCCCAAGCTTTTTCGGGCACCCCCCGTACTCATCCACGTCTGTGATTCAGAAAGAATTGACGAAAAGCATCATCGTAGAAGGTGGGCAAAAATTCATGGACTTATCTTCTCAGCAGAACAAGAAGAACGGAAAGGAGAAAAGGAAGGCCAATCCTTTCTACTGAGTTCAGATTTGGTTTAAGCTGAAAAGTTAATAGACACTACAGATGTGTCTCTTTTGTGGGATTTAATACTTTGCTATGTAAATGTTGTTTTAATGAAGTGCAACTATGCACTTCTTCTATGGGGTAAAAACAGGGGTAATCCAGGTGCAGTTTTTGAATGATGCTAATGTGTTGAAAGAGTTCGTGGGATTAAGTGGATATAAGTAGGTGTTTAACCCTGATCCCCTACTATTCTGTGGTGTTTTGGATACTATTTATCTATAAAAAATCCTTAAGTTTAATGACTCCTTTCTAGTGGTTTTTTTATAAACTTTATTTGGTACATACTATGAATGGGAAAATTATTTCTCTTGTCTGTACTTCTTTTATCCATTCACCACCATGCTGAAAATTATCCATTTAACAAGATTGATGCATGTGACCCCCATTTAACAATATTTTGCCTAATTACATGTATGTAAGTATTCCAAATAAAAAATGATTAGTGAGATACTTTTACAGGGCGTTTGCAAATAATCCAAATCTTAGTAAAGTGCTTTTAATTGATTTTGTAAAAAATCTAATTTAGTTGCATTTGGATAAAATGTTGTTCAAACTAAAAGCGGATAGAAGTTGGTGTTAACAACTTATGAGAATAAGCTTTTAAATGCTTCTAAGAAGTAATTTTATGTCTCTAGTATAATACTACAAACAATCCCTCAACCTTAAAGTGTTTTTCAAAAGCAATTTTCTATCTTCTATTGAGATTGCAAACATCCCCTTATTACCATGATTACATCATTCAAGAAGCTAAAATTACACCATCATATTCGTATAACTAAAATGCATCAAAATTACATCACAAAAACTTACAATAAGCATCATTTTCACAAAGTGGTGTCCAAATCCCAAAATACAAGTCTCATCCACTTGCCATTTTCATTACAATATCTAAAATGCATCAACAAGCCATTACAGGTTATCTTACTACCACAACTAACATCAATCATCTCAAACATCACATTACCTACAAACTACATTACCTTAAAGTGGTTATAACCCAGCTTCTACCTTCTCCTTCAAGTGATCATCTTCGTTGTCCCTTTTGATCCACCGCTAATCCAATTGTAACCAAATGTAAACCGCATAGCCCAAATAAAGAAAACCACCGTGACAAATACTTTGATACAATTCAAGCTAGACTTTGGGCTCTTCAGTCGGTTCTTATTCCCTGCATCTCTTGCACATTCCTCGTTCTTCTCTAAACTCGAGTCGTCTGCAATAAAATGCAAGCTTATATTCTCCTCCTCTAGTCTAAAGATCTTTTGCTGCAGAATGTTGTTCATTTCCTCCAGCTTTTCATTAACGCGGACAAGATTTTGATTCTCTGCACTTAGTTCATTTGTCCTTCTCAAAAGCCCTCTTATAATTACCTTACTACGATTACAGAGAGGCGGATCAATCCAGCGTAAAAATTTGCAATACCCTTCTTTCTGAATAAATTGAGTGATGAATTACAATACATTCCAAAAGAGTTAATTTTATTAACAAAACACAATAACAACTCTCAAAATACATACCGGATAGTTAGGGCATCCATAGAATCTGCGCCCGACGTTTTCTTCCTTCCATGAAGTCACCACATTTGCGTCCACACCGCAGCGACACCTTAATGGCGGTTGCGAAGACCCGCTCACCTGCGACATTTACGGATACGAGGGAGAGACCTTCACCTTAGGGTTTTTTTCTTACGCAGCTTACTCTGCGATTTGGAGGAGAAGAAGGGGTGTTATTACCCCCAAATGATTTGCTGAGTTGGCCTTTTAATTTATTTGTTGTATTTTCTCTTTTTTTTTTTGTTCCAAAATAATATACACATCAGCATTAAAAAGACACGTCACTTAGACCCGCCGGAAAATCCAAATAAAAGAGTCACGTGCTCGTCACGTGAACGATTCCGGCCAAAAATTGAATCGGCGGCGAAAATTGGGTTAAAATTGGACAAAAAATGGACATACGGGACTAAATTGAAAAAGTAAAATTCGACGGGACTAATTGCGTAAAAGCAAATTGTTATGGGACCATTTATGATTTTTTGCCCCCATATTCATTAGACTAATCAGACAAAATGTTGATGTAACAATAAGTTTTCAATTAGTTGAAGCTATTTAGCAATTTATGTCAAGTACAAGTGAAGAACAAATTGGAACACCTATCTCATAAGTCTTGAGTACTTCCCATGTGGATTGTTTCCTCCCTTTCTTTTGAATCTCATCAGTATTCACTATTCTAATGACCTTTCATTCATACAATAACAAAACCCCATCTCCCAAGAAAAATATAAAATACAACAAAATGCATCCTTCTACAAGTATTAATTGAATGTGCAAGTTAAAATATGCTTTAATATGCAGATATAAAAAGGTTTCATGATAGTTGGCATACCATCAAGTGAATTAAGTATTTACAAAATGGAAAAAATGTACTGAGTTAAATCTAAAATAAAAGGTGTCTCTGACTTACAGATCCAACTTTTCATCTACCGCCAAACAACAACGAATATAGGGTTAAAATTCAAATACATGAAGAAAATTAATATTAAAAAATCTGCATCGTACTATACATGAAATAAAAAAAATAGTTAAAGAATCAACAAGAAATTTGTCTCCATAGAAACTTTACAAAAATAATTAATGAATTCATTTCAAACGAACTAATTGGGCATGAAGACAAGAACATGAATAAAAAAAATTAAATGGGGTGGATTCAGTTAAAAATATGAAGCGAGTAATAACTAAAATATTGAAAATGAGGTTCTACAACTCCACCCTCTATTGCAGTTTACCCCGTTACTTTATAGATATTGAGATCGAATGAAAGTAATTACTAATGATTCTTTTTTTCTAATTCTCTTTTTGTTCGAGCTTGTTGCAGGATAATGGAGATGATTTAGAAGAAAAGATGGATTTTCAAATATTTTGATTAAGTATAACAAAATTAACTTGTATTTTTTTTTCCTTTCTTGACTTGAAACTTATTGTAACTTTGATATGTAGTGATAAATGGTTTTTTTTTTTTTTTTTTTTTTTTCTGTCTAATTTTTACTTCTTCTTATGCGATATTTTATTATAGATACAACAAGAAATATAAATATTATATTTTATATATAAGAATTACAATAAACAGTGAAAATTATATTACATTAAAGGGTTAATTACCAAACAAATCACGACCTTTAGTCCAATTTTCAATTGCAACATGACCTTTAAAACTTGACAATTTCTAGCATTACCTTTCAATTTGTTTCAATTACAACATCTCCGCCCAACTCCGGCCCCCAATTGCTGACGTGGATGGCGGCGCTCTCAAAACGACGTCGTTTTGTCTAATGACTGAGATGTTCCAGCCACGTCAGCAGACACGTGGAAATTATTAAAAAAAATAAAAAAATTAAAAAATAATAAAACTAGGAAAATAAAAATAATAGAAAAATTATAATAACTAATTCTAATAAAAAATTAAAAAAGTAAAAAATATATTTAAAAAATTAAAAAATTAGCAATAGAAAAACATTCGTAACTAATTAGAATAAAATTTGAAAACATTAAAAAAATATGAAATATAATTTTTTGGTTTTTTCTAAAACATTTTCTATTTTTGTATTTTTTTTTTATTTTTTAACATATTATTATAATTAGTTACTACTCCCTCCGTCCCGGCTTAAGTTTCCTACTTTGACCGGGCACGGAGGTTAAGAAAAAACAGATTTTGTGGAATCTTTGACTTTTTTAAAGGTGGAGATTGAGGGTGAAGATTTTGAGAGTGGAGATTGTGAGAGAAGTTTGCCATTTATGGGCTGGAAAGTTAAGTTGGGACAAATCAAAAAGGAAAGTAGGAAAGTTAGAGTGGGACGGAGGTAGTATAATTTTTATATTTTCTTTCTTTTAATTTTTTTTTATTATAGTTAGTTGTTATAATTTTTCTATTTTTTATTTTTTTAAATTTCATTATTAGATATTATAATTTAAAAAAAAAAATTGCTTTTTCAAAAATATATTTTTAATTTTTTAAAATTTATTATAATTAATTACTGTAATTTTTCTTTTTTTTATTATTTATTTATTTTTTAATTTTATTTTAACTGGTAATTATAGTTTTTCTATATTTTTAGTTTTATTATTATTTATTTTTTTTGAAATTTTATTAATAGTTTCCACGTGTTCGCTGACGTGGCTGAAGCATCCTAGTCAATAGACAAAGCGACGTCGTTTTGGGAGCACCGCCATCCAGGTCAGCAATTGGGGCCCGGAGTTGGGCGGAGATGTTGTAATTGAAACAAATTGAAAGGTTATGCCAGAAATTGTCAAGTTTTAAAGGTCATGTTGCAATTGAAAATTGAACTAAAGCTCGTGATTTGTTTGGTAATTAACCCTACATTAAAAATAAATTATAAAAGACGAACGGTTATAAAAAAGAAAAAATCCGTTATCGTAGAAGGGGGACTACGAGAACACCACCACCTACCACAACGGTTCCTGACCCCCTACAATAATTAAAACTGTTTTTTGTAAATAGGGGGTCTAACACTATGCCAGCTACGACAACGGTCGCAAAACCCCTCTAACAACGGTGAAAAATCGTTGTCTTTTAGCTTTTCTGTAGTAGTATAATGATTGGCTATGATTGTATTAGTGACAATATTTGTCGTCATTAAAAAGACTTTTTAGTGACGGCAATTATACTGTCATTTATTACTAATTAGTGACGGGATGTGTACCCGTCGTTATTAAATTTTAATAGCGAAAGTTGTAGCTAGGGGTGGTGACGGATATTTCCCGTCACTAAAAGTGTTTTGCGATTGTTTTTGCTGTTTTAACCATAGATTTTCCTCTCAGTAAAAGTAGTTATTTTTGTAGTGTATGGTGACCAGTTTCCCCGCAAGTAAAACACCAAAAAGAAGGACCTAGGCGGCTAGAATTTTGAAGGGCAGGGGTATGAATAATAGGGGCATTAGTGTGTGCAGCAACCTCACTCGAACGGAAAGATCCAGCCCCAGAAGTTAGGGGTGAACGCACTTGTGATATTGTTTGTCTCGCCGTTTGCTTTACTACCTGGATTGTGCGCTGATGAACCTCAGAAACCGTGAAAGGATCAAATAACTGTAATGTGTCTTGCAATGGAAGGCGTAAACCACCAATATAACGAGAAACCAATTGGAATGATGATTCATTCAACTCATAACGGGCTAAAAGGGCATAAAACTCACTTGTGTATTCGTCGATTGACTTTTGTCCCTGGCGAAGGTGTTGAAGGCGGTGATACAAATCACATCCATAATTGAAAAGGAGAAAAACGATTTTCATGTGTTTCCAAAGCTTTTCTCACGAATCAATTTTTGGTTTCCCTTGGCGAGAACGAAACCCCTTTAGTTGTTGCCACCAGGCTTGAGTGCGGCCAGGCTTGTAGAGATAAGAGGAACACGGGAGGAAGATGGGACACCCTTGAATTCTATAATCTCCTCCACAGTTGAAAGCCAATCAATAAATTCATCCGGTGGCAAGTCACGCAAAAATTCAGGCAAATCCAAACGAAGACCTGCTTCCCATCGAGGATGGTCCACTCGTCGAACATGAAGTGGATCTGCAAACGGGTTGATATTGTCATCAAAATCGCCGGTATCCACAGTGGGTGGCGGAGGCAAGGCATGAAGAGCGGCGACTTGGGCAGTTAATTGCTCAATTTGGCGGTGCAGTTGCTGAAGTTCGTCACAACGAAGGATATCTTCCATAGGGGCTTCACGAGGATGATGATTACGTGGAGGCATTCTGTTGATCGTCCTGAATCAGATACTAGGTGATGCACAACGGAGCGTAATCAGAAACATTTGACAAATTAAACAAGCACTTATTGTTGATATAGAATATGCCGATAACTGCTGCACTTAAACAATAGTTTCTAAAAAATAAAAATCACAACCTGATCCTTAAGACTAAAAACAATACAGAATTAAAAGCAACACATAAAAATAAAATAAAGTATCTTATAAAGTAGATCAGCTTCTAGACACACTTGCTCCTATCCAAACATTCCAAGAATGCAAGTGCTTGTTGATCCACATCAGTTTCACTTATATATATTCTCCTCTAACTTTTAACATGAAGAGAGACTCTTACATTATAATATCACACAATTCATCTGCATATCACACAATATACACAATATGCGAACAAATTTCTGAAAACACATAAAGCCCATCTACCAACCAAGAACAAATTTCTAGGGAGAAAAATTAGGGGAAGGTTCAAATCCCGTAATGTGGGAGTCTCATGATCTGGAATTGCCGAAATCCATTTGTGTGCCTTTTGGTGTGCCTTCGCTATATATAATCAGAACTTTTGGTGATTTCTTGAACTAATCTTCTACTTTCGTTGGTTGATTGGGGTTTAGGAATGAGAGGAGAGACTGAAAACTTGAAGTTTTATACAGTAAGGAGACTTATAAAAGAGTGCCCTCTTCGAGTTCGAATTGAAAAGTGACAATGAAGTGGAGAATAGCATCTTCTATTTTCGTTAGGAAAGATAATCATGATAATGACAATAATATAACAAAATAATAATGATGATGATGATGATTTGTTCAAAATTTGCCTAACTATCCTTATAATTTAATACTTTGCAGTGATATTATACACATCACATGAAAAGTCGTATATATATATATAGATCAGTAAAATTATAGGTAACCATGCATGTTGGAGAAAAATGAAAACTGTGGAGCAGATATTGTGAATTGTGGGGTACAAAGTCATAATAATTAAGGTTTTATTGTTCATTGCAATTCATGTGCTAGAAGATAACAGTCATGCGAGACATAAGCACTCTTTTCAATATGCATATCGGACAACAACATGTCGTTTCAATACTTAATTAGCAATTTTAATCCTTTCCATTAATAGAAAGGAATTTGGTTCGGGTTTGAAGATTTGCGAGTACATCATCCCTGGCCGTAACAAATGCTTCTATGGCATCACCGCTTCTGCTGTTCACCAAAACAATAACATTCTTGGCCGGCATTGCTGTTGTCGAAAACCAAATCGGCTTTCCCCACCCGTAATTTATATCGTAAACTGGAAATCCACACCAACTCGTGAAGAAGCACCACTCCAGTTTTCTCTTAATCAACTGTAATCCCATCTTAAACACGTCTTTCATCATACTCTCTTTATTAAATGGTTTCGTGATGTAGTCCTCGCTAACTCTTCGAATCGAGCTTCTTAGTTTAGCAACAAGGAATTGTAAATCCTTGACTGAGTTATACTCATGAGAGGGGACACCTGCGAATGAAGCTGACACCCAGTTGCCCAACGCATTTTCAAGACGCTCATCACGTCCCTTCATTCTTCTTCGCAAGTTCACTGCGTGGAATGCATAGAATGTCTTTTTTAGGCCTTTCAGTGTTGCCACTTCCACAAAACTTTTCCATATAAAAGCTGAAACCAGTTCCACTCGACTCGGATCTTTGATGGTACTACTTGATTCGGTTACAGCTTGTTTGAGAAGTGAAAGTTTGTGGTTATCGAACACCAACCTTTTGGTCATGAGCTTCTCTTTGGTGAGAAAGAATTTGGATAACCTAGAGTGAGAAAGGACGAAACTTGGTGGGAAATACTTGCTGGTGCCCAAACTGAAGCTACAAACTTGTGCTTGGCCTCTGCATGTGGCGGACCATGTGTTAAGGAACGCCACTGCAGAGGCCAAATCGAATACTTTATGTGAAAAGCACGTGCCCACCACAACGCCACCGCAGTCGAAGAAAGTTAGTTGCACGAGGAGAAGTGGTCTTCTTTGGCCATGGCCTACTACAGTAGCAGGGTCCAGAGGAAGGTATTGCTTCAACTCTTCCATGTCGGGATCTTGTACGATGTCGTTAAGGTAAGTGGAAACTCGGGCATCAACAAACTCAACGCCATCATCATTGCAGGCCACAGAATTGTTGTCCTTAATCCTTCCTGCTAGAGGGTAGAATGACGGAAGACAAATTGAGAGCGAGTGTTTAAGTTGTTGAGATATTTGGTCACGGTTAGAGGTAGTTAAGCCTTTTGATTCATCAGCTTGGTAGAACAAGAGGAGGGGGACATATATTGGAGGTAATAATTGATCTATATAGGAAAATTTTAGCTTTTTAAGGTGAATTTCCAAAGAGGGCTTCATAATCTCTCTAGAGATTACTTGCACACAACCTTTCATCTCTTGATTTTTTTCTAGAAGGAACTTTCTGTTGTATTGTAGTAGTATTTGTTGAAAATTGGATAGCTATATATATATATAGGAGGGATGTGTATGGCAGCAGATATATCAATGTATTTATTAGGGGTGTTGTGTTTGCGAGTTTGTAAGGTTGAGAGTTAAGGCATATGTTTGTGGGATAGTTTATTGTAAGTTGAATTCGCTAACATCGTATCAACTTGCCCTCACCTATCTCACACACTTATTTAATGCATTTATATATATATATATATGCATAGTACTTATATTAATTCATAACAAATAATTCTAAAATAGTTTTCTCAAAGCATGATTATAACTCTAAAAATATTCCTCATATATTTAAAAAACCAAACATTCATAATTCATTATACATATATAGATATATGTATGTGCGTGTGTATATATATAAATATATATATTAAAAATAATTTTGAATATATTTTATGTAACTTTTCAAAGTATGAGAACTCAGCGAGAACAATTGTAATTTTTCATTAGTTAAAGAACTTTTGTTTGCAATTCTTAATACCATATATTTTATTTATGCTATTTGGACTTGCTTTCTTTTTTTGAATTGTATACTTTTACTTTTTTTGTATTTCTTTTAATTGTGCATACCCTGTTTGTAATTCCTAGATCCGACACTGAACACTTGACCTCTTAGTTTTAAATCAAAAGTAATGCAAGTGAGTTACAAGACTCTTGGCTATTATTCACATTTTAATTGCATGTCTTCTGCGAAAAATATTATTCATATTTTACAATTAAAGAATGTTGGGTACATTTAATAGGCACTGCATCATCTATAAATGACCTTGGAAGAGACCACATGAACGCATATGTTTAAAATTTGTTAAAATTAATCAATATCACATGCATTGCTCAATCCATTTTGGTAGTTAGCTTGTAGTTTGCAACATTTGCAATTGGTTATATAATCAATGAGAAGCACATGCATTGCTCAATTTATTTTGGTACTTAGCTTGTAGTTTGCAAAATGCCTAAATCGACCGATGCGTGATAACTTCAACTAGCTGTGTGGTGCGCTCATGCCATGTCCGGTTTGCACATGTAGACCTCATTTCGTAATGGTATAAGAACTGATTAAATTTTTTATATCCTCTAATCGATTATTTGGTAGCTCATATAACATATACATGTTAAGCAAGGACCCCCGGTAATAAGGTCATATTAACCCATATTAACTATCTTGCTAAAATGGTCTGATAGTATCTCATGGCTGGAATAATGCCAAGATAACTATTTTAAGTGTTTTTTATTATTATTATTATTATTATTATTATTATTATTATTATTATTATTATTATTATTATTATTATTATTATTATTACTATTATTATTACTATTATTATTATTATTATTATTATTATTATTATATATATATTTTTTTTTACAGTAGCTAATATACTAGTTTAATTAATCATTAATTAGTGATAATAATAACAATAATAATAATCATTAATAATTAAATAATTGATAACGATTAATTGGAAGCAATTGTAAATTAGAAAAAATATATTTTAATGATTATATTACAAGTAACTAGTAGTATCCCCGTGCGATGCACGGTTTGTAAGTGCAAATGAATAAATTAATATTTTTTATATTTTTATATAATTTTAATAATAAGATATAAAAAATTATATGTTAATGAAAAAAGAGTGCAGTAAAAAGTATTAAAGACTAAAATATATATTAGACTGAATATTTATTTTTCTTAATGTATGAATATCTTTAGCATCCTTTTATAGAAGTCATATTGATGATTGGGGCTGTAATTGCAATATGCGATTGACAGAGGATATATTTGTAATGTTAAAAATTAGTAACCGTCTTCATAAATAATTTTTCATTAATAATAGTCAATAATTTTAAGAAAATACATTTTTTTCGGCCCAGACAAAATCAACCCAAATAGCTTTATCATATTTATTTAGGCTAATATATGGTAAGTTATTGCCAATAATTGTGTTTTATATTGGGTTGAATTTTATATACCAAAAATTGTGATTTCCAGAATTGGTAATAGATTTTGAGCGGGAAAACCTCAAAGTTACTGATTTCAGTGGATTTTGTTATTATATTAAGTATAGATAGTTGTTTCCAAATTCTAACCATAAGACCTTCAAATATGACGACATTGAAGTTGGAGAAGAATGCAGCTTTAGGTCACCCAGCCCATTACACGGCCCATGCGATATGAGTCGAGTCTTACATGCATTTTTTTCCTTTTTTTTAGGATTTTCACCCTTCAACTCATATCTTAATTCTCCAACTATAAAGGGGGACCTAAAGATAAAATTTTATACATCTTCTGTCATAATTTGGAGTGTCAAGCAAGGGATTCAAGGAAGAGTTCAAGAATTCAAGAGCAAGAAACATTCAGTTACATCTTTTTAATTGTTTTGTTCTTAGCTACTTATGATATTTTTGAGGATTCATTTTTTTTACTACCGAGAGGTTTATTATTAAACTCTGACACTCAAAACTACACAGACTGAAATACAATGGTTCCTGGAGAAAAACACCTTCCTGGAGAAAAATCAATTGGGCTTCATTACCGAGCCCAAAACATGAATATTTATCAATCACAATATTTGGAAATTATAATATGATATACTGTCTTGAGTTTGAGTTGAAAAGGTTATGTTGCGGGATTTGTGTAAATCAATTGTAACTTATTACCAACTTTAAATGCAATTCCGGAATTAAATGGCTTGAATGTTTTAACATATATAAGGTAATATCAATTAATGCAGCAAATATATCATACATAAGGCTTAATTAATTAATGCAGCTAATATTGAAGTTTTCCAGAATTAGCAATGTTGTTTTGGGCGGGAAAATGTTGATATTACTATTTTTGGCGGATTTTATTATATTATATAGTATAGATATTGGTTAATAGTACTTAGTAAATTAATAACAACAACAATGACCACAAGAACAAGGCCACCATTATCGTTAATCAATAAGTTAATTAATAATGATTAATTATAATTTATGAAAAATATTGATACTAAATAATAATGACTAATTAATCAATTAATAATAATAATTAAAAATAATAAGAGGGGAGGGAACCCATAAATTATAGTGCTAATACTGGTGCCCAAGATTTTAACCTAAATCGGGAGATAATTGCTATGAGGAGAAACTGAAGTTTGAGAAAGTATGAGAAAGAAGAGAAGAAAATAGCGACATTTTTAGCTTTTTTGAGGAACAAAAATGTACATACACTACTCTACTCGGGTCTAACAGTAATATAATTTGGGTCACCAAACACCCGATAAAATTATCATAACACCTTATACTCCTTACCAAATGAAAGACTTGTTATATTATACCCTCAAACCATGTTAAAAAATCTCATGATAACTTATACTCCCTTATCCAATATGCAAAAACTTGTGTGCACCCAATACACAATAGGCTTATTGTACACTCCCCTATTTAATTTGGAATTAAAGATACATATAAGGGTCTTGTTTGGATAGAGTGACAACAACAACATGTGGTGTAGCGGTGAGGAGTGCAGAGGTTAGGTTCGAGGTGTGCGGGTTTGAACCTTGCTTTTGCTCTATTTTTACCTCTTTTTATGTTGGTCAATAGTATATGTTATATTGAGTAATAGTATATGTTATATTGCGTAATAATATATGTCATGTTACAAGTATACACATTTTTTTTGAATAATATATAATTTTTTTAAATGATATATTACATTGTCTAAAATAATATAAAAAATAATTAATAGAGCTCGAACCCAAGCCACTACAAGTGCAAGCATGTGTTTATCAACCAGCACATATATAGAAAAAAATTGGAGAAGATGGGGTTAAAACTCATGCCCTAATAAACAGCAATTTAAGATTTTACCACCTAGACTAGTGCATCTTATGTGCCAACAAACATGCCTTAATATATATATATATATATATATATATATATATATATATATATATATATTATTAATTTGAATCAAAAGAAAAAAAATTAAAGTTGCGTGCTGCTGAGGCTCAAACTCAACACCTCAATGCGCACAAGCAACACTCCAACCGTTGGGCCACCAGCAATTTCATGTTATCAAAACGCAACCCCTAATATATATCTAATTCCCAAATTAAATTGGGGAGTGCACAATAAGCTTATTGTGAGTTGGTGCACCCAAGACCTACTCTATCCAATATCCCCTACCAAATGAATCCAAAAAGTGAATCATCTATATAAAAAATAATCATATTTTTCCGCCCATTTCAACATCAAAATATAGAGAGGTTTAAATTATTATTGATATAGTAAAATAATTGTATAGATATGCTAAAAAATTAAAAAATCAGTTCTAAATTTAGATTCTTATATAAAATAATTGCTATATAAAAGAAATTATAAATGACAACTTTTGGTTGATTTACTTTATAAATACTATTAAAATAAATTAAAAGAAAATTATTCTTTTCGTTCTTTTGCCTTTTTGCTGTAAAATATACCAAATTAATCTTTTTCATGGTCAATAATTTGATCTATACATTGCGAATATTAAAAAAATTACGTTAAAAAAATACAATTATTCGTCGATTGTTTAGGTTAGATTTGCTTGTGTAGTATGAACAAGATATTTGTATTGAGTTTGAACTATAAATAAAAATTTAACAAATATTTGTAAGAAATATTTGTTCTCTATAAATACTTATTAACTAATCTTTTAAGTTAATTATATTTATCTTTCAAAATCTTAATTGTATTTTATAAACAATTATATATATTTATTTTTCTAATATTATAACAATTTGAAAATAGTAAAAACTAATTATTTTTCAGTTTTCAAATTCAGAGATAATATTTGAATTATTTAAAAGAACAAAACAAAAAAGAATGGAGGAGCACATGCGCCTGTGTTAGAGATGAAAAAAATTTAGACGTTTGCTTTATTTTTTGTAGCTCTCTCTGTATAAAATGTTTCGACTTTTCCAACATCCTATAGACCCTAATAATTTTCCGTTGAATTCATTTTTTGTTTTGCAATAGATATAAAATAATAATTTTTTTTTAGTATTTACTCTAATATAAATATAAATAATATATTAATTTTGAAATAAACAATTGGTTATTGATTGATTGTTGTGCTTAACTTTATATCTTTTGTGGGTTGAACTATTTGTGCTGGATATAATTGTAAGTACAAATAAATTTACTATTCTTTATTTAAATAAATTAAGTTATTCTTATTTATTCAATTAATTGATTTTAATTTTTCTTCTCATAAATAAGTAATTTTTAATCGTGCTTTGTAGTTACCGTAAATATTAGTTCCATATGATATGTAAAATGATGAATTTGGGTTAGGGTGTGAATAATTTAGAAGTAAATAAATAGGGGGTTAATATTAAAAATCAGAGACGATTTAAAAAATTGAACCCGACGTGAATCGAACACGCAACCTTCTGATCTGGAGTCAGACGCGCTACCATTGCGCCACGGATCCCTCTTCAAACTTCAACCGATTCAAATGCATTATAATAGATATATGTAATATTTGGTGTAGCTGGAGGATGTCCGCTGCTGGTAATGGTTGTGGGGAGCAGAGGGTGCATCTTGGTGAAGGTGGGTTCAAACTCGAATCTGTCTCGATCAAACTCGTTAAAAATTCTATTAAAAGGATTTCAGTGAATTTTAAGTGGGTAAAGAATTTTACCTAATCAACTCTCAACTCCGCCTGTGTATATGAAATGAAATATATTAATATTTTATAAATATTAAACCAAATAAGATATTTTAAATAGTCAACATTCCTTCCTACGTAGATGATGATACTTTATTTTAATATTAATTATTTCTAGAAATTTTGTATGATTTATGAAATATTTATGTGTTTGTGTACGCTTTATATTTTCTGCTAAATGAACAACGAATGTGGCTATTTTGAATTATTCGCCTCTCCGTTGTCTTTGTTTATAAATAAAGTTGTTTATTTGATATCTATCTATCTATATATATATAAAAACAAAATGGATTTATAGTACAATTGGAAAATAATGTTTTTCCCGCCCAAACTGCTTATTATATATGGTAATAAAAAATATTTTTTTAATTAAAAAAAGAACAAAATATATGCCTAAAATATCTCCGAATCTGGTACATATAAATGTAATGGTAATGTTTTCGCAAAATTAGGGAAGTTGTTGCTGAATTTATTGGAATGAGTTTTTTTGTCCCTAAATATAAGTAATAATTAGTTGTATCCAGATTTACTTTACAAAATTATCAAATCGTAAGATACAAATCAATCTTTAACCATAATATTTTAGAATGAATCTTTACCAATATTATTTATGTTACAATACCTAAATAAATCAGCTATTTCTTTTATCGAAATTACTATGCAAATGAATCTACAAATTTATTTTATCGCATAAAATTAGGGTAAAAAATACTAATTACAAACCCTATATTCCAACTATCTGAAAAATGTATTATTTTTAGACCTAGAAACAAAGCTAGAAATAAAGCATTTCATCCCCCTCTCCCCTCCCCCCTCCCCCCAACTTATATACTTATTTGGAAAATAAAAAATTATTTTATTTATTTGACTGTAAATTTTAATTTATGACTGGCCCACTTACCTACCCTTTTTTACTCCGATAAATTAGGAAACGGTTTCCTTAACTAGTTAATTTGGTAAAAATTAAATCAAATGACATTTTTTTTTTGTGGAAGTTATGTATCTCTCCCTAAAAATCTATATATATATAATAAGCCAAGTCATCCGAAATTAGTAAGTTGAAACTTTTTCCGCCCATTTTAACAGTTACCATAAATAGATGTGAATTTGAATTTTGAAATTTGAAAAATCCAATGATATTAGCGGGATTCAATTTTTCAAATATTTTTTCCATCTAAAATTCAGCAATAACAAATCTGTACATATATGTATAACAGAATTTGTTGCACATTTTTTAAAATTTTGAAATTCGAATTTAAAAAGAAAATATTTATCCAATAACATTATTGCTCCTATAAATACATAAGGTCTTCAGTAAATGAGAATCACTTTTGCAGCTGCTATTTTTATTTCTTATTCATTTCGCAATTTACATTTTTTACTGCAAATTTCTATAATTCCTTCATTCCTTGATTATTATGTGTCAACTTTGATGGTTCATTTCGCAATTTACATTTTTTACTACAAATTTGTATAATTCCTTCATTCCTTGATTATTATGGGTCAACTTTGATAGGCACTTCACAATGGATGCTCCAAAAGTACTACATGCAAATCAAGATAAGAAAATATCAGCAACAGAATCTTGATTATGGCGAAAACAAGTTTGATGATTGCAGAATACAAATCTGTATACCATCATCGTTTTCTACGGTAATCTGTAATCATATAAAAATTCAACCTATATTTTTAATTTCTGTTATGTGAATTATTTATATTATTTTCCATATATTGTGCTAAACTTTACATTTTGTTTATAACATGTACAGTCTCAATCCGTTCAAATTATTGGCAAAAGATTAGAGGCAATCAACTCATCCGACGATCAGATGAGATTGAAGACTAATTTTGATTTTATTGTAGCAGAATTCAGTTTTTTAATTTCTGCAAAAAATAAGTTCATGTATCAACTTCAATTGAAATTCTAATTTTATGGAAGTATTTCATTTTTATCATTACAATATGTTTACAATTAAACTTTGATAAAACTCAGTCGAAAACGTTTACTATACGCAAGACTTTTAAGAAGAAATATCCCATTTAACAATTATCATGAACTATTGTAGAAAAATTTCCAAAATATTATCTTATAAACAAAATAAATTTAATATACAGATTGGTTGATAACAACTATAAAATGATATCACATATAAATTTAGAATTATCACATAATTGGAATGATTAGCGAAATCAATACTCATTATAGACCGAATTTTTATTTTAATATAAATTATAATTATGATGTGTATATTAATATATGAGCTACCATAGCTTTACCAAAAAATAGATGTGATTTTATCATTTTTTAATATACAATAATATGTAATCTTTAATTGAAGATATCTCATAACAGAATGTCCAGATCATTCCAAATCTTTCAGATATAGTTTTTGATTTTCTATACTCCTATAAAAAGGGCAAAAGGATGGCCGCTTGTTTGATCTCAAGAATTTCTAAATTGTAAAATCAATGTATCAAACTATATATAGATTATTGTATATCAATAATGATATGGAACCACCAGTGAGTTTTCTTATAGAGCCCACCATGATGTGTTCGGTCAGCTAACACACTCCACAAAAAAAAAAACACGCTAAATATATTTTTGATTCCTTCCTCGCCTCTTATTCCACAAAATCAGTTTTTTTAGTTTTTTCCACATTACAATATGATTTTTTCCCAAAATTATTTTATCTGTAAAGTATTTTATCCCTTTTTTTCCAATGTACAATATTATTTTCTCCCAAAATTATTTTATTTGTAAAGTATTTTATCCGTTTTATTTCTTCTCTCGAAATAATTTCATTTGTTTTTTTTCTTCTCTCGTCTCTCTTCCAAAATCTTAATATTAAATTATAAAAAATTTTGGAATAGATCATACTGATTAATAATAATAAACAAACAACCAAGATATACAATCCAGAATTGCAATACAATTTAATAAGATTGAGAAAAGAATATATTTTCTTAATGATTATTCTTATATAATGTATTTTATTAGTTTAGTCCATTAATTTTCTAAAATTAAAATACAACTTTATTTATATTAATGAGCTCATCTTATAGATATAGGAGATTATTGGATAAAAAAATTGAAAGATTTGAAGTCATCTATGTCTTTTAAAATTCTAAATCCAAATCCAACTTTATTTATATGAATGAGTTCATCATATGGACTATGAAGATTCAGTTCATCCTAAATAAAATTGTATTTTCTATGTCTTTCTTAAAATTTATTTCTAATAGAGGATATTTTGTAGGTAAACTAATAAAATATTTTATATAAGAATAATCCTTAAAAGAAAATTAGGTTTGTTTCTAATAGAAGATGTTTTGTACGTAAACTAATAAAATATTTTATATAAGAATAATCCTTAAGATTATTTGTTTCTCAATTCTATTAACTGATATCGGATTCTGGATTATTACCAATCAGTGTAGTCTATTCAAAATTTATCATAATTTAATATTAATGTTTTGATAAAGACAAGATACAAAAATAAAATAAAAATTAAAAAAAAAATGGAACAAGATACGAGTAAGAAATTCGTGAAAAAATTAAAATGTGTTTTTATTAGTGGAAATTACTGATTTTTCAGAGTAAGAGGCAATGAGTGAATAACACTGCAAAAGAACACAAAAGTTTTCTTTGTAAATTTTTTTAACCATTTCCTTTTCTGTTATATATTATCAAATAAAAATGTGTTTTCAATAATAAGTATTGTTCATGTTAATATTGATTTACTTTTTAAAAAAATAGCCTGTGCATCGCTAGAATGACAACTATTTACAAACAAAATAAATTAGTTAGAATGACAACTAAAAAAAACGGAGGTAGTACTACATTAATTAATTAGTTTATGGAGAGAAAAAAAAATTCTTATGAAAGTTCCTCACGTTGACTACCTACTTCTTAATTTTTTTATTTTTTTTGGTTGATTATTGCTAGGGAGAAATCTATTCTCCACTATATAAGTAATAGTAATACCTTGATTTGCAACTAAACTAAACTAAACTAAACTAAACTTAACTAAACTAAACTATCACATTTATAGTTCATGTATGAGTTTCAGGAATTGAAGATCTTGCAAGCAATTACTTTCTTCTATGAGGATAATTAAAGAAATATTTCTAGGTTTATGATGTAGATTTTGATGGATCCTTTTGCAAAGTCCCCACCGAGGAACAATTTATAGATTATATTCTCTTGCTTTTCTGCAAAAGTTTCAAATGGCAAACATTTTCTTGATAGATTTCTTATTATTTTCTATAGTAGTTCCTAATGGGAAAAATTGTATATCGATTTTTTCATTCTTTTCCGATGTTATTTTCAATATTTTCAAGACTATATTTTCAAAAGTGGGAGTTTGTGATACTACTGAAATTGACGATATATACTAATTGATGGTACAACTTGATATTTTCATAATCAGGTTAGGATTGCTCTTTAGTAAGCCTATCTTCTATCGTGGTATTTCCTTAGTTGTTTTTAGAGTTACGAATCAAGAATAATTGAATAATTTGATATTTTATGGGAAAGCTACTACAGGTTCGTGTATAAATAAGTATTTCAAAATTCGTTAACATTTATGTCTTTTTAGAAACTTGAATGATCTACATTAGTTTTTTCCAGTAATTTTTTGTTATAGTATGTTGATACTAAACCTTTTGTGTTTTTGTATGATATTTTTTTTTAAGAAAACTTACTAATTTCGAATTTTTTGAATTCCTGTTGTTTATTTATGATGAATTTTGATGTTATTATGTTTGTTATTGAGGATATATTTTTGAGAGTAAAAATGACAATTAAAACATTCCTAATAAGAACACACGCACACACAAAAGTTACACATTCAAATTCCAACATGTTACACTTTTAGCACTAAATTAAATGATTTTTTGTATATAAAAAATATTAATTTAGACTCTTTCTCGTGCATTGCACGGGGTAACTACCAGTATATCTAAAAATAAAATGACTTTTTGCTTGATTTGGAAAGAGTGATGTTTTCCCGCCCATTTGCACTTACTAATATTGGAAATTCTTTTTTCCAAAACTGATTATTTATTTGATTTTTTAATACAAGATTTGTGGGCCCCACTGCCTACCACTTTTTTAGCAACCGATTGGGTAAATTATAACAGTAATTGTATCATGAGATAATTTTGTTTTTAATTGAATGACTGAGAATTTTTTTCATTCCATATTTTGAGCATTTTTTATTGTATGAAGATTTGTTTAAGAAACATAAAATAAATCATCACTAATAGAAATCCAAAATCAATTTTTATGTTACAATCTTGAAACAAAATTAGCTAAAATAAAGGATTGAGCAAACTAAATTATCTGCAATATTTTTTTCCGCATAAAATTAGGAAACAAATTAAAATTGAAAACCCTAATTTACAACTATATAAATGCTCAGCAGGTTCCTCTGATCACACTATCACGTGAAATTTGTTGCGGCAAGAAATCACATTATCTCTCGAAATTACTTGCGTCACTATAATGGCTCCTGTATTCGCGAAAATTAGTGATGTTCATGCTAAAAAACATGACTGGGCTTCTATAATTCTCCGATCTTGGATCCGGTTGCTGATGTGATGCAATTTTGTCACCCAAAGGTATTCAGAGGTTAGTCTATATTAATATCAAATGTCGTAAATGATATTGTTACAAAACAAATTAAATGCTCGATTTTTTTTTTCTTTTTTCTATTATGCAGATTCAGTTAAGGTTTCAAACACCTATAATTGTACCCAGATGTTTGTGAATGCTGATGTGTGAGAGATAATTGAGATAAAAGCAACAAGTCAAATCTTTCTGAGTGAAAAAAAGTAATTTAATTTAGCCATTTCAAATTTATATTGCAATTACCTTATTGGGATATAGGATAAATAAATCATCGACAGTGGCGAGACCCATTACGATCTCTCAATCTACTGGGTCAAGATCATCACCGACTACCAAATTTACGTCTGGATGGCAGTTGTGAAGAACCTGCTGGAACTGTGTGAGGAAGAGGTATTAATTCTAAATTTTAGCACAAAAATTATAAATCTATCTTTAATGTTTTCTTCTTTCATATTTTGGGATGGTTCATTCCAGGTTTGTTGCACTATAGCTGAGGTTGAAAATCTAGAAAATGTTTGGTTTATGGCATGTTTGTCATGCCATCGTAAGTTGTCTCAAGATGTTGGTAAGTGGATGTGCTGACAATGTGGTGAGGTGCAAGAAAGAAACAATATCAGGTTTGAGTGTTTTCAATTTTGTAGTACCCACTTACTATCAATTGCAGTATTTATTCAAGCAGTTCACAGATTTGAATGTATATTCTTTGATGTATTTCTTTAATCAGTTATATTATTCCCAAGTTCATATGATAATGAATAAACATGTAACATATTCTCTTAAATGTATAAGAAATTTTCTGAGACGTATTGAGTACGTATCTGTTTTGCTCCGGATATAGTAATCCTATTTTTTAATACTATATCATTCCATGTTACCAACTCTTTTGTAAGGATTGCTGATATTGTTTTGTACCTGCAATTAATGACACATAAATGTTAGAGAAAACATAAATTTATTGGTAGTTTATGATAGTGTTTGTAAGCTATGTGTATTCATTTGTATGAAAAACTGCTATGTGTATATTATAAATTAGTCAAATTACTTTTCTTTGTATTATAGTTATTATATATTCTATGTGTTTGTTATAAATCATGAACATATAATATTTGGAAATCTAGGTCATGTAATCTTTTAATTGTTATAAATTATGAACATATAATATTTGGAAACCTAGGTCCGACGTAAGCATTTAATTCAATCATGTAATTGACAATATTTTATTGAGTGCTTATATTGAGTGATTATATCATGTTATTGTGCTCATAAATAAAGTTTGAAGTTATGGTGTTTCAAGTGATACACTGAGTCTATGTATGTATGTCCATGGTAAGGAAAGAATAAAAAATAGTTATGAATATTTTATATATAGATGTTTAAAATTTAAATTGTATTGAGGAGTTCAGAAGTAAAGACAAAGAAGAGAATATCCATATTTATGATAATAATTTTATATTCCCTATGAAATAAAAGAATAAAATGCAAGAGCTATATAGTATCATAAAAGACAATTGTTTTGAAAATTTAGGGTAGTTCCTAAAAGGTCAACATATAAAAAAAAAATTAGTTTAGGCATTGTGAAGTCATCATGTTGGATGTGTACATGTATTAACATTTGGAATATTATTTATCCTAATTACACTTTGCCATCTAAGGATGTGCTTATATTTTTTACAGATGCAATGAGTGGTTAAAACATAAATTAAAGTCCATCATTCAAAGTTGTCTGCGACATAAATGGTGAAGCGTAAAGGCTTTATTACCATAGGACAATAACATGCAAGCGATGGTATGTTGATTTTGTTGCTTATTCCTCAATAAGTGTTCTCATGTTTAAGTAGTTGAATACTTTATTTTATTTTGGTGCTATGTAATATGAGTACATTTTTCCAATCTCTTAAGTTATGCCATTGTGCAACACAATATACTAATCATTCAATCGTAAAGACAAATGTATTTTGTATACTAATCCATTGTTGATTGTTTGGTCAAATATTCTTAACTATCCCACTAATTTGTTACTCAATATAGTAGTTGTGTGTACCTTTAATATCAATCACACCTCTTTATTTGGAGTAGCTATTTGACTCCTCTAAAACCAGCTTCATTGATAACTTATTACCATATTTCCCGTAGAACTCAATCGATGCAGCATTGAAATCATGAAAAGGAAAGAAAAACATTCGGTAATCCAATATAGATTAATTAAGTACCAGAAATTTTATACAGATCTAAGCATGTTCGTTACAGATACATAAAACCACTTATATGTATGAATATATTTGAAATTATGCATAGATTTTATAGGTTAAAAACATATCTTGGGGATATCATCTCAAACAATATATAAACAAGATTTAATAGCTAAACTTCATTTGATAAACATCACAGAAAATTGCAGAAGCACATAACAATGTACAAGAGTGGACACTGCAACACTTAGTTCAAAATGGTATTATAAAAAAAGGGGATTTTGACTGTGTCATTTGAATATCAATTTGGTTCATAAATATTACATATGGTTGTTAAGCATCTGCCAGAAACACATAGGAGTCTTCATTTGAGTGTTTTCCAGTTCAAATTTATATAAAATTCCTCAAATGTAGAGATCTATTCAAAAGTTATACTACATCACATAATATAAGTCTGGAAATTACATATTTATAATTCAAACACATGTAATTGAAGAACTCTTTTGAAAACATATTATAATTACACATGGCAGAAGAAAATCCGGAAGACATATTATTAGGGGATTTTGACTATGACATTTGAATAGCAATTGTTTCATAAATTTTACATGGGAGAAGCAGATCTTCCAGAAACACTTATGAGTCTCCATTTGAGTGTTTTGCAGCCCAAATATATATACAATTCCTTAAATTTATAGATCTATTCAAAATTTAAACTGCATCACAAAATATAAGTCAGGAAAGTTCAGATCTGGAATTCAAACACATGTAATGTAAAATCATTTGAAAACATCATAATTTTTCAATATCAAAACTTGCAGAAACACATAATACTCATGAAAATTTGGTTTTCCAGTTCACTAATTATTTAATATATTTTAAATGTATGGTATTATTAAAAAAAATTACTACATGTCATCATCAAATTATCCGATTCAGAAATATAATGCAAATAATGAGAAAATGAGCAATATCTTTTAAAGCGAAGAAAAGATAAAATTATTACACTGCATGCCATCATCTAAGCCACATACTTACATTTATAATGAAGTATGAAAATATGACTATTTTTAAACTAAACCCATAAGAAAACATGATACTAACATAGAGTGTACCTTTTTTAAATTAGCATTTTGGGAAGGAAATCTACTGGAACTGCCTCAGATTTGGTGTATTTTCAGGAAAAGAAGCTTTAAAATTCTAAAAACCCCATTTCATCACAGACTGTTCAATTCCCCGCCGTGTTTCGAGCTCGAATATAAATGAATCTACACTGCATGTTCCAAGTTTTGAGTCAGAAACATTAACCGATAAAGTGATGTTCATGATTTGAAAAGAAATTTTACAGAACATTTTCATCAACTTAACTTTCGTCATTTCAAAATAGAAATCATCCAAGCTGAAAACTGTTAGATCTAGACGATTAAAACAAATAGAGAGAATCGAAGTAGGTTTGATAGGGTTTATTATCGAAACAAGTTTTGATGATGAGAAGTGCTCCAGTTTCTAGAGAGAGAAACGACGTGTTGAGGAAGAGAGTGAAGTCAACAGCCACGAGATTGAAATGTGAGTGTTGAAAAAAATGATTCTAGAATTTTCCTTATGGAAGACACTTAATGGATATGTATTAACAAATTGTATGGGCTGAGATTAATACATGACCGAATGGGCCACGAAAAATTAGAAATAGTGGGCTTATATACAATGGGCCCAATTTATGGAAGTGGACTAGCTATTAATTTATCTTAACAAAATATAAAGCGTAATGGGCATGTAATAACATAATTGGGTGGGCTGCGATTATAACATGACCGAATGGGCCACGGAAAATTGGAAATATTGGGCTCACATACAATGGGCCCAATTTATGTAAGTGGTTTAGCTGTTAATTTATCTTAAAAAATATAAAGAGTGAGTTATTTTTATTTATATTGGGATTCATTCAATATATTTTAGGTTATACTTTTTTTTTTCATTTGGTAAATGTTGGTCTTTTTATTTCTTGAACTATTGTGTTTGTTTTGTTTAGTAAATTATTTTGTGGGTACAAATGCATTTAAGTAAATGTTGGTGTTTTATTTAATTGCTATATGAATAAGTAATTATATTTTTATAAATTTATTATATAGATAAGTGAACCTTTTTAAAATATATATATATATATATATATATGTATATATAATTTATTTACATATAAATGTTTTTACTTATGGTATGCTTCAAAATGTGCGCCATATTGTGATTAGGACAAATAATAGAATATTAGTCTATTGGGCTATTTTTAATTGTGTGTTTTGAACCCATAATAGTTATTAGGCTCATTTTCATACAAAAATTATTGGGCCATATTTAAATAAAACGTAGTTTTTCTAATTTTCTTATTTTACAAGAATCTTTTTTTTTTTTAATTCTAGATAATTTATTTGCCTATGAATGCTTCTAATTATGGTATATTTAAAAATGAGCCACATTTATGTATAGGACCTTTACTAGTATATTAGTTTATATCGGGCTATTTTATATTTTGTGTGATAAATCAATTAAAAATATTTGGTCCATTTCATATAGAAAGTATTGGGACATATTTATATGTTTTTCGCTGTTTGTCTAAATTTCTTATATAGGCAATTGAGTATTTCTTTTGTGTTTTAATCTTGAGAAATTGTTTGTTTATAAATGCTTCTAATTGTTGTATGTTTCAAAATGTGGCACATTTTATGAACATGCCAAAAAATCCTATGTTAGTCTTTATTGGGTTAATGTTTATCTTGTGTGCTTACTCCATAATTAACATTGATCTGTTATGAATTCTTTAAGCACTGGTGATGATGGGGCGTTCTTCATATATGGATATAGTGGGACTAACAAGACTTTTATCTAGAGGACACTATCTGCTGCTTTGCGATCTGGAGATGAAATAGTTTTAAATGTTGCATCAAGTGGGGTTGCATCACTATTATAACCAGGTGGAAGGACTGCGCCCTCGCGTTTTAAAATCCCACTGAATGTTCATGATGATTCATCATCCAGTATAACATTAGGCTGCCCTTTTGCTGAGATGACAGGGATATCTAAATTGATTATTTGGAATGAAGCTTTAATGATGCACAAGATTTTTTTCGAAACTCTGGATAAGTTGCTTCGTAACATCATGAAGAAAGAGGCTCCTTTTGGTGGCAAAAATGTTGTCCTGGGAGGAGATATTAGAAAGATTCTACCTGTTGTCCTGAAATGAACTAGGCAGGATATAGTGTACGCGACCATTAATTCTTCATATTTGTGGCCTCATTTTAAGGTCTTCCGTATGACAAAGAACATGCTTCTACATGATCTTCTTGATATTGAGGAGCAAGAGCTAAGAAGGTTTTTGGAATGGATAACAAGTATTGGAGACAATCTTATTGGTGGATCGAATGATGGAGAACTGGAGATTGATATTCCGGAAGACATTCTTCTAGAAAGAGGTGAAAATGTTATTCAAACAATTGTGGAAAGTACGTATCCAATTTTTGGGAAGTAAGTGACGACACATCTTACCTACGCGGCAAAGTTATACTGACACCTACTCTAAATGTTGTTGATTCTATTAACGAGTACATGACGTCCAAAAATAGTTTGGAGGATGGAACGTACTTAAGCTCGAACACGCCATTTAAATCAGATGTGAATGTTAATCTTTTGAATGATCTATACACTCCAGAGTTTCCCAATTTGATAAAATGTTCTGGGGTGCCTAATCACGAGCGAAAGGTTAAAATTGGTACGCCGGTTATGTTGTTGCGAAACATAGATCATTCACAGGGGTTGTGCAATGGTACGCCGATTGGTGATTACAAAACTTGGTGATCACGTGGTTGAGGCAAATGTAATATCAGGGGATAATGCTGGTGTGATGGTTCTCATCCCATGACTGTCTGTGACTCCTTCAGATAAGAGAATGTCTTTTCGATTTCAGAGGCGCAATTTCAGTTTATCATTTCTTATGCGATGACAATAAAGAACAGTCAAGGACAATCACTTAACCATGTTGGTTTGTTCTTGAAAAAACATGTTTCCAATCATGGTCAGTTGTATGTTGTTGTCTTGCGCGTCACGAATAGAAAGGGGTTGAAGATTTTAGTGTGTGATTACGAAGATCCAGAAAGAAAGACTACCACCAATGTTGTGTACAAGGAGGGTCTTTCAAAAATTGTAGTCGTATTGGATTTTTTGGTGGATATATGTTACATTTTGATATTTATTTATGGAGATGTGTAGTTCATGCGTATTTGTATTATTCTAATATTTTTCGGATCATCGTAGTTTACATTCGGTTATGTGATACTATATTTCACCACTTATATCACAATTAACAACGATAAAAACATAAATTGTAATGCAACCACGTGCAATAATACCATGTGAAAGATCTTCCCGTGCATCGCACGGGTACGATACTAGTATATAAAAAAGTAAGTCATGTCAGTCAATTTTAGTAAGTTTTAAATTTTTTAGCCTATTCTTTAAGTTACTATTTTCGTAAGAGATTACAAAATTTGAATCTATAATTATCCAATTTTTTCTGTTGTATTTTGAAAATTTGAATTTATATTGTTCCTATTATAATGGTGCATTTTGAAAATTTTAAAAAAAAAAATCTTTTCGGCTCCGTTGTTATCTCAAGCGGAAAATCTGAATTATAACAATTCTGTTATGAGTCAATTAAAAGAATTAATAAAATCGCATTATTACATCCATATTCACATCTATATATAGATACATCTTTTTTTCCCAATCATCATTTTCCACCCTATTTATCTTATGTTGCTTACAATGGAACATCTAAAAAAAATGTATAGTTTGTATAGTTTCAGTAGAGCAGCAAGAACCTGGAAAAGACAACATGGAAAAGACAATCAAAATAAAGTTTCATTGGAGTAACGCGAACCTGGAAAAGAGATACAAGGAAGCTGTTCAAATTAATCTGCCATCAATCTTTTGTAAGGTAATACATTATTTACAATATGTAACTTTTTCTAAGGTAATACATTATTTACAACATGCTTCTTTATCTATGCAATAACGCTATGTGATAGTAAATGTTGATTCAATTATTATGTGTATACAGCCAATCCAGACAGAATTTTGGCAAAAAATAAGATAACAACAATCAACATATGTCGCGGAGTTTGAGCGCAAAAAGGATGGCGTTTGTTTGGTCTCAAGAATTTCTAAATTGTAAAATTCAATCTATCAATATATATATATATATATATGTACATATGTAGATTATTGTATATCAATAATAATATGGAATATATATGTAAATATGTAGATTATTGTATATCAATAATAATATGGAAACGAGTGCATTTTCTTATAGAGGCCACCTTCTATTTATGTGTTCTGCCAACTAACACACTCTACTAAAAAGATGCACTAAATATATTTTTTACTCCTTCCTCACCTCTTACTCTACAAAATCAGGTTTTTAGTTTTTTTTCCACTATACAGGATTTTTTTATTCCCAAAATTCGTTTTATTTCTTCTCTCTAGAAAATTAATTTTTTTCACTATGACAGATTTTTTTTTCCGAAAATAATTTTATTCGTTTTTTTCCTCTCATCTTTCTCCCAAAATCTTAAAAATTAAATTATAATAAATTTTGGAACATATCATACTGATTAATAATAATAAACAAACAGAAGATATATAATCCAGAATTCTAATACAATTTAATAAGATTGAGAAAAGAATATATTCTCTTAAGGATTATTCTTATATAAAATATTTTATTAGTATAGTTCATCAATATATATATACACACATTTATGTCTATTAAATATCTGAAACAAAATCCAACTTTATTTATATTAATGAACTCATTCTATATTCTATGAGATATAGGAGATATTTATATTAATGAGCTCATCCTATGGGATATAGGAGATTATTGGATAAAAAGTTGAAAGATTCGAGGTTATCGATGTCTTTTAAGATTCTAAATCCAAATCCAACTCTATTTGTATGAATGAGCTCATCATATGCACCATGAACATTCAGTTCATTTTTTTTATTATTTTTTTTTTATTTTTTTTATGAACATTCAGTTCATTCTAAAATAAAATTGTATTTTCTATGGCTTTCTTAAAATTTATTTATAATAGATGATATTTTATAGGTAAACTAATAAAATATTTTATATAAGAATAATTCTTAAGAATTTTTTTGTTTTTGTTTCTAATTGAAGATGTTTTGCAGGTAAACTAATAAAATATTAGATATAAGACTAATTCTTAAGAAAATATTTGTTTCTTAATCCTATTGACTAATATTGGATTTGAAACTTTTTGTTTCTCAATCTGTTCTATGATATCGGATTTTGGATTACATATCTTTGCTAGTTTATTATTAGCAATCAGTGTGATCTATTCAAAATTTATGATAATTTAATATGAATGTTTTGGTAGAGACAAGAGAAGCTAAAGAAATGGAGAAAATAATTTTGGGAAAAAAAAATCCGCAATAGTGGAAAAAAATAATTTTCTGGAATAAAATACGAGGAATAATTTCGTGAAAAAAAATAAAAAAAAAATGTAGTGTGTTTTTATTAGTGGAAAAAAATTAATTTTCGGAGTAAGAGATGAGGAAGGAATAAAAAAATATATGATGAGGAAGGAATAACAAAATATATGGGGCAAAACTAGTTTTCGAGTAAGTGGCGCGGAAGAAATAAAAAATATATGTAGCGTGTTTTTGTAAGTGGGGTGTGTTAACTAGCAGAACACATGCTCTATAAGAAAATCCAACGGTGGGTACCATATCATTATATATAGAGAGAGAGAGAGAAAGACAATACTTATGGTAAGTGTATATTTTCCTTCAAAAAGTTAAGTTACTGAAAGAGGAATTTTTACTCTTTCTTTTTCAACGAAATTAGTTAATTAGATTAGATATAACACAAGACTTTTGAATTTTAAATATAATGGCAGTTGTGTATTATAAGGATTTTTATTAAAAAAAATTGTTCTGTAATTGGAAATGAAAATAATGAATATCACAATTTTTGCCTCTATTAGTGAGCAGATTGTGGGACCAAAATCTTTTGAAACAATCCATTAAATAAGAAAATATTTTAACTAATTAGGGATAAATTCTAAATAGACTAGAAATTAAATTATTATATATTGGACTTTAAACTTAAAATATTGAATAAATTACATTTTAAAAAAATAGATAATTTAAAAGGGAGAAATACCATCGTGGGTATCCTAAATATATCCTGAACCTTAACAATAAACAACTCTAATCATGTACATTGGAAAGTACTAACAATTTTGATAAGATTTGATTTAATTACAAATAATAATAATAATAATTAATAATAATAATAATAATAATAATAATAATAATAATAATAATAATAATAATAATAATAATAATAATAATAATAATAATAATAATAATAATAATAATAATAATAATAATAATAATAATAATAATAATAATAATATGATGTTTCCACATTCAGTCTATTTCCTAATATTTATCTATTTTCCCACTTTAAGATTCGAATGTTGTGTATAAAGAAATATTGTAAAATTTGTGAATTTATTTTTTACCCTATAATGCTTTAACAAATCGCTAATTTAAACATTTTATTAACTTCATTCAATTTGCACTTGCTAAAATCATGTTAAGTAACACTACAAAATAAAACAAAAGTTTTCTTTGTAACAAATTTTAACCAGTTCTTTTTTGTTATATATTATCAAATAAAAATGCGTTTTTCATAAAAAATATTGTTCATGTTAATGTTAATTTACAGTTAAAGAGAAATAACCCATACATCACACGGGAACATTTACTAGTCTAACTTAAATGACATCTCTAAAATATTTAATATTTAATATAATTTCGTTGCACCTCAAGCTCCATACTCGTAGAACTTAAGAATTGGGATTTCCGGTGTCTAAGTAAAAATGTTCATATTGTTTTCTTTAATGATTTCCTGAAAATTGAAGGTTCCTGAAGATGAGAGATGCGGTGGGAAGAAACATATGATCTTATCTTTTCCTTTATTTTTCGAAAATTTCAGTTTAGTTACCTATAGATGATTTTATGGAGGCTCTTTCAGTTTAGTTACCTATAGATGATTTTATGGAGGCTTAAGAGCTTTTCCTTTATGCTCGGCAGTTTATATTATTAAGGATATTTTAGTCTTGTATTAAACTCTATTTAAAAAAAATGGTCTTTCTCAAAATGCAACTATGAAATTAATACAACTTAATTTTTAATCATCAAATCAATACACTTTTAATCATAACCATCAAATTTATTTTTACCCTATTAACCTAATATTCTACTTACTGTCGTAAATTTTTTGTGAATCCATATCTCGGGAAAGCTCTCCTGTTTATACTTCTCTCTTCCTTTCACGAAAAAGAAAAGAAAAATAAATATTTTCTCTCATCCAGGTTCTGAAATAAAAATGGGGAACAATAACAACTACGTTTTCGGTGATCGTCATGATTTTTTCAAATCCATTTTAATGTTATTCCGAAACCATGAAGCCATAAAACAATCTAAGACTATTAATTTTCAGAAAAGTAAATACTTTTCCAACTGCTGTAACTAAGATATATTTAAAATCTATACCTATTCTTTTCTTTTTTAAGTTTTTTTATTACTGCTGCAACATCTCAATCGGTAAGGAAAAAAACCTAGGAGAAAATAGCCTCCATATGGGAAGAAGACTGGTCAAAATTATGAGGGAATAGGGCTGGAAAGAAAGATGGAGAGAATTGTTCACACTATGAATGACAAATAAAAAGAATAGCTGAGATTCCCAGAAATTCACAGAAATTTTAACGTTCCCATTCGGGTAGAATTCGAATTTCATAACTTTCACTTTTAGGGCATCTTTTGCCACAATGCGCAAGCCTTTGTGGTGACCGATGGGCTGCCGGCAAGGGTGTGCCGAGGTGACGTTGGACGGTGGTGGAATTTTGACCGTTCCACAATTATGCGATCGAGAAGCAGTCTTCTGCACTTGGGGGATATGGATTGCACTTGCAGAGAACGGAAAATAATGATTTTTTTTAAAAAAAAAATTTCAAGGGAGTGAAGGACTTTTTCAGTAAAAAGAAATCAAATAAAGTGGGTATAATTTTTCACCATAGTAGAAGTAATAGTTATATCAATAGACGGTTGTATTGTAGAAGAATTTAAGATGTAGGAGTAATTAGTCCGCGCCAAAGGTAATTAGATAAAGCATCTATTTTCCTGAAAAGACAATTCATCCGCCTGCACTACATTTCCCCCCTAATCTCTCAACAAACAGAAAAGAAAAGACAATACAAAATAGAAAAAGAAAGAGAAAAAAATAGCTCAACCCAGACTGATAATCGATGAACGGTAAAAGAAACAGTTATAATACCTAATGGAAAATAACAATTCACAGGTCACTGACAAGGTTGGAACCTTCAAAACAGAAATAGTTGAATTAATGGCAGCTAAAGATCTATAAGAAAAGCATTTGACAAATATGTTGTCCAAGGCAAAATATTAGTTCTACTCAATTGGATTTCGCCTTCATTAAGGAGGCTTGTACCGATATATGGTAAGAAAATCGGTGCAGCAAATCATCTATCATACAAACAAAAAGTTCACATACAAAAAAGGCCGAAGTAATGAACACGAAACATTTCTATCGAATTAAAACATAAGCACTACAAGAAGAAACAAAAGGAGAAGTCTTCTCCACGCTAAGTGGGAACAACCTCAACATAATTTGGTGAGAACTGGAATATAAAGACCTCGAATATGACCAACAATGATAATAGCTGCACAAAAAAATATGCAGTGTACTTACACACCTTCTTTTGTAGCTTCAATGTTTCATCCGAACTTGAACAAATTTCCAACTGCGCAGCCTCTTTAGTCTTATGCTCTGGAACGGGTGTCTTATCTTCCGGAGAACTAGTGATTTGATCCTTTGCATCAACCCTCAGCTTACGAACTGTTCCTGATATAGTCAAATACTCAATTTCAGCTTCAATCCTTTGTCTAAAAAGGTCTTCAAGTTCTCTTTCCGCGTCTTGCTTTCCTAACCCTACAATCTCGGGATGTACAGCCAGGGAGACTTTCTGTACACAATCACCAGATGGAAATTGCTCGGAGCTTTGTTGTTGGAAGTCCTTTTCAACATCTGTCATCTCTGGCAGTATGTCTGATTCCGAATTATCAATTGAAATGTCTTTGCTAATTTCCTTTATCTTAAGCAATTCTGCGTGTAGTAGAAAACAATGGTCAAGAAATATAAGTGAACATGAAGGCAATAATTTATTTCCTAGAACAGTCAAACCTTCAATGTAAATGATAGAAAAGTAACATAATTAACATCAAGGAATAACAATAGACCAAAAGCGCAGTAAAATAAATCTTATAAAGGGACATCTTCAATCTGAAGAACCTTGATATCTGTCCTAACATAGAAATCAAAAGTTTATTTGTAAATAAGTCTTCTCAGTATTCATTTGAAAAGAACTTGCAATTCATGCGTTCCTCACAATTCTGCAACAAATATCCATAAGATAAATAATAATAATAATAATAATAATAATAATAATAATAATAATAATAATAATAATAATAATAATTTGTGATCCTAGCAAACCCATTTTCCCCAATTGGTTCACTTTCTTTGTTTTTGGCAATGGTAGGTCTTTCAATGAGCTTGTGTTTCTCTTTTGGTTGCTTTTTCCCCTCATACCTCTTCTCTGTTTTCTTTTTGGGGTGCGGACTGCGCAAGGATGGTCTATATTTGATAAAACATACTCCCTCCTTCCCATAATGAGAGTCCGGTTGAAAATGTAAAACTTTTTCATAACGACTTACTTTTTTATAATTCGATCATAGGTAACTATTTTGTGAAATAAAAAACTTTGATTTTTACTTTGAGTAATAAAAAGAAACACACACTTTTGAAAGAACTCTCATTTTGAGATTTTTTTGAACAGGAGTATAATAAAATCAGGAAAAGTTCAAGCCACCCATTCCACATTAAATATCCATTAATAGGGGCCATTCCATGTCGAAAGGTACAGAACTTTATATCATTTGATCCAAAAGAAGGATTCATCCATGAACAAGAAGGCAATGCAACAATATAGATTCAATGATCCCTACCCAATATGGCTAACTAGAATTCTCTATTGGAGACATACCTTCAAGTATCTATAAACAAGTAAATGTATGATGATAAGTTACAAAAGAACACCAAGCAAAAGAGAAAAGCATTCACTAACCTTTTTGTAATGCTTCTTGTGCAGTTTGCATGGCCAACATAGACTCAACTAGATCGGACGAGGAACTGTCATTCTCACTCTCTTCCTTTTTATTCTCTCGTGATAGATCCACATTTACATCCCCATTTGCTCCATCATGCCTTTCACTTTGAATTCCATTACTTGTGGCATAATGGCCCTGTTGCCTAAAGTTTGAACTACGTGAATCAGATTCTACGCTGGAACGTGAGTTTTCCTTGTCGGTTTTCAACCGCTCCCCTCTTGCCTTTTTAACAGCATCAACCCGACCCTTTTGAACCGAAATCTTTCCACTAAAATTCCACATTCTGCTCTTATCATGAGGAAACCCCACCGCCACTGGCATATCATATTTCATCTTGGGAACACTAGCTGCAGAAGAAGACTTACTACTGCTATTCTCCGAATCTGCTCCACCATCCATTAATGGCCCCACCACCAAATTAGGATCAGCCAACAGAGTAAAACCATCCGAATTTCCAATCACTTGATTTCGTGATGATACAGAACCCTCACTCTTCCTCTCTCTGTCGGTGAAAACCTGTGCACGCTTACTCGGATGCACGACAGAGTTAGGCAATTCCTCATGCATTATCATTTTGCCAGTACCCACACTACTCTCCCCAACCTTACGGGCATCCCTCTTAATCCTTTTCCACTTCTTCAAGCCATGCCCTTTACTAGGAGAGGGAGAAGGAGACACTTCCGATTTCTTCTCCGAAGAGAATGAACTCACAGAGTCTAAAGAATGAGTTCCCTTCTCCTCTAAACCAGAAAGCAGCTCATTAGAATCAGTATTTTGTGCTTCATAAGATCCATTTTCATGAGCCTTGGTTTCACCAGACTCCCCCAAATCAATACTCTTGTTATTTTCGTCCTTTTCAACCGCAACGGATAGCGATGAGCTAATTTCTGAATTCATCGTTAGTAAACTCACCGAATTCCTTCCTACCAGATTATTAGATTCGCCCAAACTTAGCTCAGATCAAGATCGAGAACAAAAAATCATGATTCTAGCTTACATGATATTCAAATACACGGAAGATTTTCAGAAAGTGAAATCAATAACTTGTCCGTGAAATTCAATTCCACGAATTTCAACGAAATTTCTTCCAGAAATTGGAAAAGAACAACATAAACCGGAAAACCAGGCAAATGGAATGAACAGGAGCAAGTTTAACTTGTAATTGTGTTATGATCAGGCGTACCTTAGTTCCTTGGGCTCTAATGGAAGAATAGGGGTAAGAATAACAGAAAAGAAATACGGAGATCAGAAATGGTATAGATCTGTGAACATGGAAAAATTGATTGATCGATTATAGTTGTGTTATGATCAATGAATAATAGCAGCAACGATGAAAATAGGAAAAGTAAAAAAATAGAAGAAAATGGATTAGGTGGAATGTGATGGGCCCGACAATGGGTGCGGTGGACAACAAATGTGTGTTGCTCAGTGATCTATCTGGAATACACTACGACTTCCTTGTGTTGGTTTTTTTTTTTTTTTTTTTTGTGTTATAATTAATCATTATATGTACAAGTGTCCACTCAGTTCAATATCGGGGCGGTTCGATGTGGGGGTCAACGGTTCCGGCTTTGAACCGGTGAACCGTCACGGTTCGTTGCGGGGTCAACGGTTTCGGTTCCGAATTGACACCGAACCCGCCATTAGTTATGGTCGGTTTCAATTTCAGCATATCCGGCTGTTACACAAATATACAGGAATGAAATTACCGAATTCTTTGGTTGAGTCGTGCACTAGGTCGCTCTCTCTTTAAGACCCTTTTGCTGGATTGGATCCTCTATTCCTCTATTGATAGAAATTCCATACCGATAGAAAAAAATAATGAAAGAAGAATTAGGAGGGCACTGTGTCTCAGTTTTTGGTTTGTTTATCGCGTATATATCTTTCTTCCTCTGGCACCTCCTTCATATAAATAAGAATAAAATAGGGCTTTTAATAGGAGAACCTGTGATAAGATAAGGGGAATACGGGGTCTATTAGTTAAAGATACTGACTGGGTCTTAGTTAATCCAAACTTAATTTTTAAATAAAATAAGAGATAGACCCAAATTTATTTTTGATAAAATTTACTTCAATAATCCCCCACTTGAATTTTTCAAAACATTTTCCAAAAAACATCTTCCCAAGACATTTTTCCAAAATATTTTTCCAAAACATTTTCATCAAGCAATATATAAAAAGTTGAGCATAAGGAAATGTATTGATCAACTTGAACACCTTTACTTAGTGTGGATAATTTAGATTTTGCTAGAGTAACTCGTAGTTTTGAACTCTATCTCTAACAACATCCCACACACAACTCTATCATGGAGTAGTGTAAATACCCATGCTATTAGGACCATGCACGTGTATCCCGACATAGTGAATGCTCTAGAAATTTTTGCCCACAATTTCATGGGTAACGGCCTCACTTTCACATTCACATAGGTGAATCTATCAAGAGTACTCCTGTAGCTAGGTACCCCAATCCAATTGGATACACATAACCCATTAAGAGTTAAAAAATATAACTCAACCTTAATTATATCCCTTCAAGATATCATGCTTCAACACAGTAATACACGAAAAAATTCCAAATTATAAAATTAGCATGATTCACTCATATTACTTACGACTTGTAATTACCCACTGAAGTTATTTCTTAGGATCTCCAGTCTATAGGTTGGGTTACCATCGTATGTAACTCATCAATCAATTTATGGGCAAAAGTCCCATTACGTTCGAGGTTTTCCATACTTTCTCTCGTGCTAACCCTTTAGTCAAATGATCAACTTAATTTTCATCAACACATATATGATTCACTCTAACTGCCCCTGTAGTTAGGTATTCTCTAACAGTGATGTGCTTACAACGTATTTGTCGTCTTTTGTCGTCATAATAACCGTTCTGAACTTTTGCAATAACCGTGGTACTATAGCAATGGATCAATACAGTTGGAATCGGTCTTTCCCATAAGGGAGTATCACATAGCAGATTTCTTAACCATCCTGTTTTTTCATTAGTTATGGCCAGTGCTATCATCTCAAACTGCATAATAGACTGAGCCAAAATAGTCTGTTTCTTTGACTTCCAAGAGACAGCCCCACCAACTATATTAAATATATAGCCACTGGTTGCATTTGAGTCATCTGAAAGAGTATTCAAATCAACATCACTATATTCTCTAGGACAGCGGGAAACTTCTCATTGTTTAAACCAAAGTTCACAGTTCTTTTCAAATATCTCATAACTCTCTCAATTGCATGTCAATGCTCAATACTTGGTCTACTTGTAAATCTATATAACAATCTCACAACATATGCAATATATGGTCTAGTGCAATCAGTTACATAGCATAGGCTATCAATTTCGCATACTCAGATTGAATACACTATCATCAGTATTTTTAAATAATTTTACACTAGGATCGTAAGGTGTGCATGCAGGTTTACAATCAAAATAATTATACTTTTTCAAAACTTTCTCAATGTAATGTGACTGATCTAAGCAAATTCCTTTTACAAATCTAGTTATCATAATTCCAAGAATAACATGTACTTCACCAAAATCTTTCATATCAAAATTCGCACATAGCAAGGATTTCACATTATTAGCCACATGAATATTAGAACAAAAAATAAGCAAATCATCCACATAAAGACATATAATAGTGCAAAGCTCATTCTTTGATTTATAATAAATGCACTTATCACTTTAATTCACTTTAAAACCATGTGAGATAACAAGATTATCAATTTTTTTTAATGCCACTGCATTGGAGCTTGTTTTAATCCATAAAGAGATCTATTCAATTTACATATTTTATTTTCTCGTTCAGAAATTATAAAGCCCTCAGGCTGATCCATATAAATTTCTTCAATCAATTCATCATTTAAAAATGCAGTTTTCACATCCATTTGATGCACAACTAGATAATGAATAGAAGCAAGTTCAAATAAAATACGAATTGATGTAATTCAACTAACATGCTAAAAAGTATCAAAGAAATCTATATTCTCTTTTTGTTAAATCCTTTAGCAACTAGGCGAGCTTTGTATTTATCAACTGTACCATCAGGTTTCAATTTCCTTTTCAATATCCATTTACATTCTATAGTTTTGTAGTCAGAGGGTAAATCAACTAAATCTCAGGTCCTATTAAAAGCAAGTGGTTCCATTTCATCATTTATAGGTTCTTGCCAACATTCAACATCTACATAAGACAAGACTTCTTGAAACTTTGTGGTACTTGTTCAACAGTGAAAACATAATAATCAGAACCACAATCTTTAGCAATTCTAGCGTGTTTACTCTTTTTAGGTTCAGATTCCAATTTCATACGAGGTTCACTAATTCTAGTTATTGGATTATTACTAGAAGTCAAGCCCCCACTATTCCTTGACATAAAAGGGCATTCATCCTCATAAAAATCAACATCATTTGATTCAATAATAGTATGATAATTCAAATCATAAAATCGATATGTTTTACTGTTCACAACATAACCAATAAACACACATTTATAAGCTCTACTAGCAAGTTTTTCCTTTTTAGATCGAAAATTCTTACATAAGCCAAACAACCCCAAATTTTAAAATAAGACAAATTTGGCCTCTTGCCTTTGAAAATTTCGTATGGAGAAATATTATTTTTTGATTTGGGATCACGGTTCAACACATAGCATGTAACCAATAAAATATCTCCCCACCAATCAAAAACAGCACCAAAATTTAGCAAAATAGCAACAACAGACTCAGTCAAAGTCCTATTTTCCTTTCAGCTTTTTCATTCATTTCAGGAGAATAAGGTGCCATTTTTTCATGAATAATGCCATGTAATTTAAAAAACTCAATAAACATATCAGAACCATACTTAGTGTCTCTATCACTACGTAGTCTTTTCACTTTTCTGTTGCATTGATTTTCAATTTCAGTGACAAATAATTTAATTAAAAATATCAAATGCGTCACTCTTATGTTTCATGAGATACACATTAGGATGCTGTGATTTGTGGCCACAACGACGCCGTATGTGACGGAGCAAATAACTCTGTCAGCAATTTCATGGCTTTGATTATCGGCGTATTTTGCTCTGTCCGCTACAAAACATGCAATGCCCTGAATTTCGAGCTTCGATTTCAGCCACTTGCAGAATCTCCCCAAATTCGGGCTCGCGCCGTGGAACCCTATGTAGACGTCGCAGCTTCTACAACTAGGACCAAATCTTCATCAGAGTCCGCTTCAACTTCTACAACAACATCAACATTGCTTTCCTGTTTCTGCTTCAACTCCGGACCTACATTCTTCCAATGCCCTGCCTCCCTACAGTAGTTGCAAATGTCTCCTGGTTTGGGACCTTTGGGGCCTGAATTCTTCTTGAACCTCTTTTTTCTCGAATTTCCCGAACCCCGATTATCGCTAACTGCTAGCGTATTACCCAATTCTCCCATTGAAACAGTCACCTGATGGTGCAACTCTTTAGAATGCAGCGATGATCTCACCTCTTCTAGAGACATAGAGTCTTTTCCAACAACAAATGACTGCACAAATTCTCATACGGCGATGGTAGAGAAACCAACAAGATCAAAGCAACAACCTCATCTTCAATTTTAACATCATACACAATACTAATTAGATTGTGTTAAGTTAATCTAAGTTTTCACGAATAGGCTAACCTTCGTGCATACACAGCCCGAGCAAACGTTACTTCAAAAGCAACTTATTGGTGAGCGACTTCATCATGTACAAGCTCTCCAGTTTCGACCATAATCCCTGTGCAGTTTCTTCTTCTGCTACCTTGGTGATGATGTCGTCTTCGAGGCATAGCATGATCATTGAGTGCGCTTTCTCATCCAGAATGATCATCTCAGCAGACAACGGGACCTCGGCCTCTTCCTTATCTGTCACCTTTCCCTTGTCCTTCGTTGGCTTCGGCATCAGCGGCTCCCACAACCCTTGTTGCTTTTAATCTGCCATAGACTAAAAATACTCCTCCCTGTGAATTTGTCGATCTTCACGTTTATCTCAGACATCTTTCCCACCAAACAGCGGAAACTCGAACCAAGCTCTTGATACCACTTTGGTGTTCTATCGAAGTATCACACCAAATTAAATTGTATATATAGATGAATATATATACTAAACCTTAGCCTAAAACTCTAATTAGTAGAGCGATAAGTAAGGGTCGATCCCACGAGAAACGACAATCTAATGTTATTTCGATAGATCAAGCAATTGTAAAATTCAAATAAGAACAGAAGCTTAACGAAAGCAATAAAGGTGGGGGGTTTTGATTGTCAAACTATAAACTACTAATAACTACCAAGAACAACTATTTAAACTATGACCAAATAAATTTAAGATTCAATTAACTTAAGATGACAAGATAAGTAGATTGATTTTTGGATTTTTAAAGTATGATTAAAGTATTCAACCCTTGATCAAGTATCCCCCTATTTCAAACAATCTATGTAATTAATGTCATTACCCAATTGGTTAGCCTTAGAACTCCTACTCCAAGATTGATAACAAGCTCTATCAATCTTGTTGTCTCTTAAGTATGATTAATCAAAATAAGCTCTTCAATTAATCCTACTCAACTTATCAAATCCTAAAATAAGCTCTTTAAGAATCAATAGTCGAGTGCATTAAGAATTAAGACAACGGAGTAGATTCGACATAAAACTCGTAAGTTCGGTTCTAGTGGTCGAACTCTATGTTATCCCCAATAAAATAAATCTATTGTTTGCTACACGAGAATCGGATTCATGAAAATTACGGATTATAAACCCAATTCTAGCAACACACTAACAAGTATCCAAATGGGCGATCAAACCACAATTCAATTCATAAGTGTGAATCAACAATCCCAAATAACATAGAACATTCCAAAAACATAATTCAATCGGTTACAACCGTAGAAATTACATAAACATTCTCAATCCAAGGTTCAACTAATGATCAAAGGCTGAAATAAGGGTGCTAGCCACCCATTACACCTAATACAATCAACAAATAGAAAGAATAACAATAAGACATGATAAAATTATAGAATAAACCAAGAACTTGGGTTGAGGAATGAAAGACCTTCAATCTTCTTCCCAATGTAGTCCTTGAGGATGATGGAGGCTGGAAAATGTGTTATTGGATGTCCAAAGATAGGTTAAATTCGAAATGGAACTTATATATATAGGGGAAGAGTTGTCACTTCAGTTTTAGGCAAAATCGCATTCAGAATTTTAAAACAGAGTAGAGAATCTTGGCCGAGATGCAAGTGTGTCTCGGCCGAGATGCAAGTGTGTCTCGACCGAGACGTGAAAATAGGTTTTTCTGCTGGTGAATCGAGGGTTGATCTCGACCGAGATGCAAATGTACCTCGGTCGAGACGTGGGAAAGAGGATTTCAGGGCTTTCTAGAGTTTGGCTTATCTCGGCCGAGATTGGATTTCATCTCGGCCGAGATCATGATCTCTTGAATTTCTGGACTTTCCCTAGAGGGTCATCTCGGCCGAGATGCATTGCTTGTCTCAGCTGAGATCTTCAGCTTCTCAAAACGTCAGGATTTCCCTGGGGAGTCATCTCGGCCGAGATTTGCATCCTGTCTCGACCGAGATCATCCTTTAGCCCTGTCTTTTGTTGCCTCGATCGATCCACTGACTCCACAATCGTTTGATGTTCTTTTTCGATCCCTTTGCACCTGTTTTAACACAAAAATGAACCAAACGCATTATTCTGCCTAATGAAAATAATATGCACGAAGTACACGTAAAATTGTACAAAAACAACACTAAAATGACACTTAAAGCGTCCTAAAGTGTGTGCCCGAACACCTGTACCACACTTGTTGGAAAAATTACGATCACAACGAAAAAAACAATAAACGAGAAAGATCGAAAGACAAAGATAAGGAGGATCCCAAATTCTATATCAACGAGAGAGTTACAATATAGGACTATAGTATCCTATCAAACGAAGACAAATCGAGTATCAATTGATTGATAATTGACCCAAAACAGACTCTCTACATTCCAATAGCCAAAACCAAATGTAAACCAAAACAAATACTAACCTTATGACCTAAGATCATCAAGGGGACTATATACAAGCCCCAAATCTGATGTAGACACAAAATAGACCAAATTGAGCCTAAAACGAGTAAGCCCAGAAATTCCACACACGTTGCGGGCGCGACGGTCTCGCCACGACTCGTCGCCGCCGCGCCAACTCCCCAGCATGAAATACACTTTCCAGGCACAATTTGACGCGACTGCGTTGCCTTCTGGCGTGGTCGTGTTGCTTCCAACAGACACGAACAACGAACCAAATCAAACCGATTCAAGGCACAAATTCCTAACAGTTTGTCTCAAAGTTTGGGGTCACGTGATTTGCATGTGACATGTTTCAGCGAGTTGGTGTTCTCCAGCGAAAATTATCCTTAAATTGAACAATTTTATCACTTACAAAATTAAATTGAAAAAACAAGTATTTATGAGACTAAAGTCGAAAAAATAAATACTTATGGGGCCAAAAATAATTTTTGGGCGAAGGGTATTTGGTTTGATATTTATATAGTCGTCTTTGGGGACTTAGGAAGGGAGGCCATTAATGAAATCATAATTTACCTGAAAATAGAAAAGGGGAAAGTTGGAGCGAAGTGAAGAAAGTTTAGGGACTTGGTGATGTTACTAGATGGAGAGAAAGGTGGAGTGAGTTGATAAAAGAAAAAAACAAAAGGGTCCGGTTGTAATTATATAGGAAATGTAGAGGTACAGCAGCGTATGAAGTTTGTTGTGAGTAGAGGAGTAGGGAGAACATTTAAACTGACAGTAACAATAATAGAGACGCAGGCAGGTTCATTGAAGCAAGAATTTGAGGGTTATGATCACACGACACATCATTGCTTCACTGTCATTTCAAATATAGCAAATTAATAATAACACAGCATTTACAGTAAACTTAGAGCCACATGCAGCCAGGTTGCCCGGAGAGGAACTGTTACTGTATCCCATAAAACCATTAAACTACTCATTATATAATTCTAATTCTAATTAATAGTAGTATAATCATTCGATAACTGCTCTATAAAGAATATTACTTATTCTGCGTTTCACCATATGTAATACACTTCTTTAGAATAATAATATATTTATATATCAACATTCATACATTTTCAGCATATTACATTTTTTCAGAACAAATACTATCTTTCAGCATAAACACAAATACATTTTCTTAAACATACTACCCATGACCTGGATTGTACGGATCTAAGATCCATGCAACTAGTGTACAAGAGAACTAATCATTTTTATAAAGTCTCTGTGCATAGATCTTAGATTTGTGCAATTCGGGTTGCCAACAGATCCGTGGATTGTGAAGTTTGTTATGAAATAGTATCACTGTTAGTATTAAATTTATTATTTAGACTGAATAAAAGTATTACCTTCCCACAAAATACATTTATTCAGAACAAGTAATATTTTTCAACATAAACATTAATATCTTTTCAAAATAATACCTTTCTTCAAAACAAATATTACCTTTCAACAGACACTAATACATTTTCATAAACAATTGCTCACAACCCAACCTATTTGCTTACAATCCAAATTGCACAGATCAAATCCGTGCAATCCGTGTACAATAGAACTTCTTCTTTATTTTTTGAGTTATTCAACCATCTTAAATTGTTCGTGAAAGTATAATTTTATTATTTTTCTAATTTAAATAAAAATAAAATGAGACTGACTTTTGAAATTGGCCTTTTTCTGCGGAAAAATAATGCGTTTTTGAAATAGGATTTTTTTTTGGAATGGATACATATATATATATATATAACTAACATATGCAATTATCCTTAAAATTCTAGATTTATGAACATATTAATGCAATTGAATAGATAAAATAATAAAATAAGCGACATTGTATGAGTGGATATTGATGACTACTTAAAAGTTTACATTCATCTAATTAATAAAAAAGTTTGTGAGATTTCTCAAACATGGCTCCGTTATAGTAAAGAACGAGTATTTTATTTTTAAAAAAAAAATCCTAATCTTTAACAAAGAAAACATTCTCTCATTCACCTTCCAATATAACTCAAATTCAGAACTAAAGATTTAGGTAGTGAATGTTCTATCACTTGAGCTATCAAACTTTGTCATAATTTTGTGCTAACAATGAATCGAACCGGCGACGAGCAACCTTATTAGGTCTCGGGTAAAGAAGGAGTATAAATTATCATATGTATACTCATTCTCTCACAGTTATTTGAAAGTGTGCCTAGAAATAAAAGCTGTATCTTTGTAATTAAGTAGCATTTACAAGACTATTGTATATAGATTTCAAACAAATAAAGAAAAAAAAAAAAAAAGGAGTTGGGAAACTTGTTTAAAGTGAGCATGGGTTTCCAGCTTAATTATGCATGAGACTTAAAAGCCATAGACTTTATAGGATGATAATAAGAGTAAAGAATTGAATAATTAATTATTCTGTTGGCCTAATTAAAGAATTAGATTATTTATTTGCAAGGCATTAAAAAGTTGTCAGATCCTAAATAAGGAAATTTCCACCAAAAAGTTGTCACAATAAATTTGATGCATGTTATTGTGAAGCCTAAGGAAGCTTAATTGATCAAAGGTTTAATTAATTATACATCAATAAGGCATCAACTATGTGGGCTATCTTGCACTAATAATTGCCACCAGATCATTCACAATTTCTTATTTAGCTCTTCCTAGGCTGAACAATAACATCAAATTTATTCTTCTTTTCCCTAAAACGCATATTATTTTCAAATTTTCCTCTTACCTCAAAGCTCATAATTCATGCCACAAATGCAATACGATTCGCAATTTAAATTAGAATTAATCACTAAAAAATTATGTCCTTCAATTTTCAATCACAACACAAATGTTTAAACTTTATCAGTGTTCGTTATTAACTATGAATTTTATTTGTTACCAAATTGACTTTATATTTTTATATATATTTGTGTCGTTATTGCCATTATTAAATGGTCCTTAATCTTTATTTATCATCCTACAATTTTACCATTTACCACTTTCACATTTAATTGAAAGCAAAGGACGTGATAATGATAACGTCAGTCACTGATTCACTACAGTCAAAGCAATGAATACATAATATGTTATGCATACAAAATAATTCCATCATGACATATCTAATGATGGCGGTGATAACTGAAAATTAAACCAACTATATTGATATTTTTTATAATTAACCTTTTAAACTAGAATGACGAATTGTTGTGATATTGTATGGCATGAAATATTATCCGAAACAAAAGAGCACAATCCGATGATACCATTTGGTACCCATATAAAAAAAGGAATTTCTTTGCGTGGAGTTTTTCTGAAAATGAAAAAGGAAACAAGAAAAACTTGATTGGAGGCACAATATGCAAATGAAGTTGGCATTTAGGTCATTCAAAATCCTACAAAAATGGCAGGGTTCAGTCCTCAGTGTTGGACTGGTCTTGCTCCAATTCCCACAGCAAAATATTGTCAGATGAGTGCACATACAGATAAAATAACCCTATTTGAATTAAAATTAGTAAAAAGAAACTTAATATTTGATTAATCTGGCCAATCTGTAATTAAAGAGAGAGTGAGGGAGGATATAATCCTACAACAGAAAAAACAAAAAGTGATACACTAAGCCCAAGAAATATGTATTAAATTAGAATATTGGTACATTTAATAGAGTCTGCACCTCCTTTTAAAGCATTTATTTCCATATTTTATGTTGAAAGCTTCATAGATCCAACCCACACCTTAGATTCTCCCATATGTCCACCTTCAAACGCATCTGCAACAAATGAGGGTCTCTCCTTTTTTCTCTTCAAGTTTAATATAAACCAGGTAAACTCAGAAAGACACCTTAAACTTTATTTTACCATGATGATCAATTGTAATAAAAAGGTTATAGTTTCTGATCCCCTCTTGGATTCGAACAGTAAAAAGCTGAGGCCTGCTTCTGACTCTTGGAGGCCCACTTTTGAAGAAGATGATTCATGATTCACATGTCTCTCTCCCTCTCTCTACTGTTGCATTCGTCTCTCCTCGCAATCCAATACAAACTTCACTTCTTTCTGATTTTCATGACATGATTATTGTTTCTTTCTACTGAATAATATGGTATGCCCACTTCTGTTACCTTCACACATTTATGCATTTTTCCTAAGATAGATTTTAAAATGACAAACAAAGGATCCATTTTATAGCCTTGCTGACAAGTTCCATTACCAGAACATGGATGAAGGAGTTGCCGCGGATATCTCCGCCGTTGATTCCAAGTCTCTCACGATCAAGACGGCAACCACCGACGGTCCAGATTCAGTTTCGAAAAACTCATCGCCATACAACTCCCCACTCGTGTCTCCTCCATCTTCAGCATTCGTCTCGGCGCTACAGTCGCCGTACATCTCTCCACGCGCCACCGTCGATGACGTCACAAATCAGAACTCGAACGAAGAAACCCCAACTCCGGCAACCCACCCCTCACCGCCGGTGTCGTACAGTGGTTCTCAGTCAGACGACATCCCCAGTACCTCCTACACCCCCCCGCCGGAGACTAAGCTGAAAATAGTGACGGTGGAGACAGGTCCCCGGATTTCATTCTCATTCCCCATTCCCCGTATCTCCTTCGCTAAGGGCTCCGTTTCGCCTGCTTCCAATGCCAAGCTTAGAAGCTGCGACGTCTACATAGGGTTCCACGGCGCGAGCCCGAATTTGGGGAGGTTCTGCAAATGGCTGAAATTGGAGCTCGAAATTCAGGGCATTGCCTGTTTTGTAGCGGACAGAGCAAAATACGCGGATAATCAAAGCCATGAAATTGCTGACAGAGTTATTTGCTCAGTCACATATGGCGTCGTTGTGGTCACAAATCACAGCATCCTTAACCATTTGAGCTTGGAGGAGATCAGATTCTTCGCGCAGAAGAAGAATCTGATCCCTCTGTTTTTCGACACAGATGCGAACGAAATCGCTAGTGTATTCAATGCAGACAGCAAGGAGCGTAAAGAAGCGCTTGATGGGCTAATGAGATGCCATGAATTCAAACTGGAAGCGAATGAGGGTAATTGGAGGAACTGTGTATCGAGAACCGCAGGGATTCTTAGGGCAAAGCTTGGGAGGAAAAGTGTGGTTGAGAAGGAAATAGATGTGTTGGAAGAAGTACCTTTTGCAAGAAACAAGTATTTTGTTGGGAGGGAGAGAGAGATTCTGGATATCGAAACGGCTTTCTTTGGATTTGGGGATTCAATGGAGCAAGAATGCGGAGTAGCTGCCATTAGAGGTGGAAATCAAGGTCAGTCTGATGGTCTTGCAGATGGTGAAAGTGAAGCTGATAAATGTAAAGGGAATAAATTCATTAGTTTAGAGGTGGGAAGGTGTAAAGAACCTAAGTTAGAGGCATGGGTGGAGCCCTTAATTGGGAGAAATTCATTGAAGAGGCCTAAATACAAGAAATCCAGGAGTGGAAATAGCAGCATTGTGTGCATAACCGGATCACCTGGTATTGGAAAGACGGAATTAGCCCTGGAATTCGCGTACCGCTATGCACAGAGGTACAAGATGGTTCTGTGGGTCGGAGGAGAAGCTCGGTATTTCAGGCAGAATATACTCAACATATCTCTGAGCATGGGGCTGGATGTGAGTGCAGATGAAGAGAAGGAAAGAGGGAGGATTCGGAGCTTCGATGAACAAGAAACTGAAGCGTTCAAACGGGTTAAACGGGAGCTGTTTCGTGACATGCCGTACTTGCTGATAATCGATAATCTTGAAACCGAAAGAGAATGGTGGGAAGGGAAGGATTTGCATGACTTGATCCCAAGGAACACTGGAGGCACACATGTTATTATCACTACAAGGCTGTCCAAAGTGATGAACTTGGATTTATTGCATCTTCAGACACTGCCATTGTCCGATGCGATAACGTTGGTTCGAGGAAGGAGACGGAAGGATTACCCGGGCTCGGAGATGGAATTTCTTGGAAAATTTGATGAAAAATTGGGGAGATCAAGTTTTGGGTTATGGGTTGTAGGGTGTCTACTTTCTGAACTTGGCATAGCACCATCTGCTTTGTTTGAAGCTGTGAATCAAATACAGATTCAATATGATGAAGCTAATAACGGAAGCTCTGGTTTGAGCAATGAAGAGCTTCTATTTTGCAGAAACAGTCCTTTTCTAATGAAAGTATTGTCTTTTGTTGCTTCTTTATTGCAAGAAACAAATGGGAATAGGAATCTTCTATCTTCAAGAATGCTTCAAGTTGGAGCTTGGTTCGCCCCGTCACCTATTTCAACGAATCTGCTAGCAGCAGCTGCAAATAGTGTACCCTCAACAAGAAATAAGCTAAAGAAGTGGACAAAATGCCTTAAGCTCACTCTCTGTTGTCTGTCAAGCCAAACATGGAAGAGTGAGGAAGAATCGGCTCTTGTCTTGGTCCGACTGGGCTTGGCTTCCAAGGTCAACAAACAACCCGGTTCGTGGATCCAGTTCCACCCGATAACCCAAGCATTCACAAAATGGAAAGATGGGTTAGCTGCTTCAAAAGCAACAGTTGAAGGTGTAAGAAAAGTTGGGAATCCCTTGATTAACTCCGACCATCTTTGGGCCTCGGCTTTCCTTGTATTCGGGTTCAAATCGGAGCCCCCGTTAGCCCAGCTGAAGCCCATTGACATGGTACTCTTCATCAAGAAAACAGCCCTCCCTTTGTCAATACAAGCATTCACAATGTTTTCAAGGTGCAATTCAGCTTTAGAGCTATTAAAAGTGAGCACGAACGTGTTGGAAGAAGTGGAGAAGTCATTCGTGTCCCAAATTCAGGACTGGTGCCATGGCTCCCTGTGCTGGAAAAAGGCCCTGCAGTCGAATCAACGAGTGGATGAGTATGTTTGGCAAGAAGTGACATTGCTGAAAGCAATGTTGCTCGAGACAAGGGCGAAGCTGCTGCTTAGAGGCGGCCATTTTGACAGCGCGGAAGAGCTGTGCAGGACGTGCATCAGCATCAGGACGGTGATGTTAGGACATAACCACATGCAGACGTTGGCCGCGCAGGAAACGTTGGCGAAGTTAGTGAGGATGAGGAGCAAGATATGAACTAATGTTGTTTTCACCGGGTTTCTGGTAGCTCAATTTTGTTCCACTGTGTAATGTCTATGCTGTCATTGCTAGTTTAGTTACATAAAAATTGACAAGTTTTTGAAGTCAGGCATCCTGTTTTTCTTTTTTCTTTCATTACTATAACTTCTACATATTGGAACTGGTTGAATGGTGCAAAGTTTGGCTTTGGCTTTTGAAGTCATTTTAATTGTACTATGTTTCTTTTCTCTGAGATCTGTATCTACATTTTTTTTTTTTGTACAATGATTAGCTCTACTGTACATATTTATAGGGATTTATGGGCTTTTTAAGGCAAAGTGAAATGCTGTGAATAAATACATTTGTTGTGGAGTGGGGTTATTGCATCTTGGTGCAGACATAAAATCATCTCCAAAAAAATATGCTTTTCTATTATTATTTATTTTATTTAATGATTATATTTTAATTAATTAAAATATATTAAATTGAGTCAATTTAAAATATATGAAAGCTAATTAAATATGATATTAATTTAAAAAGAAAAAGTTGAATGACTTAAAAACAAAATATTTATTTCGCTAGAAATAAATAAAAAATGAAAATTATGCAATACAATGCAAGTGACATATAAATTGAATAGTAACATTGTTATTGTCATTAACCATCCAATCAAGCCAATTCTTCTAATTAAAGGTGATCGATTGATGCATTCAAAGCGCGAAGTGAGTATCAGTATCTCTAATTTTTGCAATGTCGAGCAAGAAAATCTTGAAATCTTTGTCTATCGTTACTTGTCATTTCGACAGTTGGATCTGGCAATTTCCTTGCATCATCAATTTATGCATTCATAGATGGTTCATCCTCGACTATTATATTATGCATTATTATATACACAGTCATTATATCTTTCAAATAACTTTTCTCCAAAAACGTGATGTTTCCGCCACAATCGCAAATCGATTTTGTAGAACTCCAAATGCACGTTCCACATCTTTTTTACACGTTTCTTTTGGCAAAATGTCTAGTCTGTAACCACACGGCTCATGGATGCTTAATTTGCACAATAGTGGACTATTTATGGTATATTATTATCAGCCAAATAATGCCCTATTTTCATACTATTTTTCTTGAATGGCATAATGAGTTGGAGGGGCAATACCTCTAGCAAGGTCAGAAAAAAATATTTATGCAAGACATTGATATTACTGTTCGAATTCGGCACACCAAGTATGCATGTCATATCCAAATAGCAACTACAACTTCAAGAATGATGGTTGCAGATCCACTGCATCCTGCATATTGTTTAGCCTATCCCGTTGGATAGTCTTTTCACTTTTAATGCATACAATCTAGACTAACCAATGTTCCTGGAAAATCATGTTGCTCGCCAATTTAAAGTAACAAGCAATGTAGCAGTTGGACTTCTTAGATATTGAAAAGAACATATCCACAATAGCACGAGAAAATCTTTGAACGCATTCATTGCACTAGACTTCCTATTTTTATGTATTCATTTGTTGCATTTGCTGGTAGATAATAAGATAATATTCGGAATGCAAGAGTAATTTTTTGTAGCATTGACAAGCCGAACTTTCCAACAACATCTTGTCGTTATTCAAAGTATTCATCATGACTTTTAACAGCATCAACAATTCGGAGAAAAATATTTCAAGACATTCAGTAACACCTACAAAATGTTGCTTCTCCAAATATTGAATTTTCAGAAAAATAATCATTGAAAAGATTTTGAGTTGTTGTTTCTCGATCATAATACACCATCCTATGCCCAAGAATTGAGCCTCTATGACTTGTCTCAAGATCCTGGTTCTTCAATTACTCATAGGACAAATTTATTGTTGCCCACGAATTTAGTTTTTTGTACAGTTTTTGTGATACAAATGTGTTTAACTTTTTATTTTATTTAACGTGATGCAATTATTTGAAGCATATAGACCTGTTTGTTGGGAACACTGGTGATTCATTAATCAAGTTTGATCATGTATGACCTATATTGAAAGATTTTATAAGGTTGGGAAATACAACTCAAATGCGCCGAATTAATGTAGCTTTTTCCTAGTCAGATGCATCAATGTCGGAGTCCCATATATCGCTCTCCTGGAATATCTTCATTCAACATCAACTTAAACGATCATAATGACGAGGATTGGCCGTCATTTTGTACGAAGTGGAGGGGGTGAAAAAATCTAAATTAAAAAGAAAAAAAGGAGAAAAGATATCCCCCACTTAGAATTTATTGAAAATTCAATAAAATAATTAAAGATTTAATTAGTGAAGGAATACTAAAATAACAAAAAGCTATGGACGGAATTGCAACCAAAAGGGAAGATAAAATAATGATGATAGATTTTGATACTATTTCCAATCTCTATTGACGCGAGTATTATTGCCATGAACAATTTAAGATTATACATAATAGAGCTCAACATGAAGGATCAAGCAACCCCTGAATATGTTTGGTAGTTATTTCCTGATTTGGACGGTCTGGAAATGATCTTTCAGATGATTAAAATCCACTAAGTTATTTATGTTTTCTTTGTATTTTTGTTTAGGAGGTTTCTTGTGCACCGATCCGTGCAATTCGGATCATGGGTAAATATGTAGTAGTGCATGTTTGGTTGAGGCTGGGGGTGACTGGGGTACTATTGGCTGGGGATAGTGGCTAAAGTTAGTGGCTAGGAGAGTAAAAAAATAATGTTTGTTTGGGTGGTTGAGATAGTAGTTATAGTGTAGAATATAATGTTTAATTGTAAAATATAATGTGATGTGTAAGAGTTTGCTAATAATGATTAATTTTATGATTAAAGTGGTATTGGAATTTGTGATGGTCTATAGTGGTTGGGCCAACCTGTGTAAACAAACATAGGGAGGAGTTGGGTCAACCCATCAGGGGCTGGGCCAACTCCGACCAAACATACTCTTAATATTTATGTCTAAAGATATTACATGTTCTGTGTAAAAGTATCATGGTGAAAATGTATTAAAGTTTATATTTAAAGGTATCACTTATTCTTGATAAAGGTACAAATCGTGATACATTTAAGTATAAATCGTGATACCCACCCGACCAAATTGCATCGTGCAACTGCAGGTGCACATAAGACTGTCTATTACTAATACAACTATAGATAATAAACATTAGATCTCATTCTTTCAATCTTGACCCTTAAATAAAATTACTTATAACTTGCTAAACTGATCACCATACTCTAATTATTTATTTTCACAACCTCTTCTCAAGTCAACTTTATATGTCTCATTTAATTTTATGTTTTACTTTTTTTTTTTTCTCTTTTTCTTCCTTTTCAATTTTTGGACATACGTGTGTATAGGCCCCATTACTTCATGTTTTCTCTTGTTCTTTTTATTTTTCTTACCAAACTTTTTATAGCTTATACTTGATATTAGCATAAATAAAAGATAAAATAAAAAATCACATAAATGAAAGGGATAATTACAAAATGGTTGCCAAACTATTAGCACTTTTTCACTTCGGTATATAAACTATTAACATTGACTAAACCGCTGCCAATCTATTTGAATATTACTACTCGAAAGCTGCCGGCCAGAATACCGCCCAAATTCAGTCCCAAAAGGTACTTAGTCATAAAAGAAATGTTTCGTGGTTCAACTTTAATTTATGTTATCGTTTGAATTTAACAAATTATTTATATTATAAAAAATATACTTATAAAATCATTTATCAAAAGAATCTTCAAGAACTAATTGATGTCTATCTTTGTTAAAAGTATAATTATATAATTATAAAAATGAAATAATAATTAATTAAGAGCAAAATAAGATAAATAATTAAGTTAAAAAAAGATGGCATCCGTAAACAGTTGGTAACAACCTTATTGCTCAACTGCTTAAATTAAGTAAGATAGCGAGTTGTTAGTGTTCCCATTGGTGAAGGGGCGAGACACCATTTTGATGCTGAACATCAATTTACTACCATCTGTTCAAAGATGCCATCTAAATACAAAAGTTTCTAAATTATTTCGTTTAAAATCATCTTTCATTTTTAAATTCTCCATTCAACGGAACCTTAGTAGTAACTATAATTGCTAAATTAATATTTATTTTATAGAAAAATTAAAATAAAAAAGATAAAAATAAAATATCTTGTTTGGTTTAATATTTATAAAATATTTATATATTTCATTTCATATACATGGGCGGTCGGGGTTAGGGGCTGATTAGGCAAAACTTTTTATCCGCTTAAAATTTACTAAAACTTTTTTGATTGAATTTTTAACGGGTTTGACCGAGACGGTTTGAACCGACCACACCAAGGTGTACCCTCTGCTCCCCAAAACCATTACCACACCAAAACCCAAAGAAACGGCAGAAGCAGCAAATATATTAAATAATATAAGGCATTTGAGTCGGTTGGAGTTTGAAGAAGGATCCGTGGCGCAATGGTAGCGCGTCTGACTCCAGATCAGAAGGTTGCGTGTTCGATTCACGTCGGGTTCAATTTTTTAAATCGTCTCTGATTTTTAATATTAACCCCCTATTTATTTACTTCTAAATTATTCACACCCTAACCCAAATTCATCATTTTACATATCATATGGATTCATCAAATTGAAAATATTAATGATCAAACACTAAAATATTATTCCATAGAAATAATTGTTTCGAATTTGATTTGAATGGTAATTGGAGGCCTACCTGTGCATTGCTAATGACTAGATATTCGCTCTTTTTTTTTTCAATTGTTATGTTTAATTTCATGTTCTTTTTTCCCCGAAACTGATTTGATGTTTTTGTTTTTCAGATCTTTGGTTGCTTATTTGGGCTAAGGTGGTTATTTGTTGTGAGTTTTTGCTGCAGAATTGTGTATGGAGATTTATGCTACGACTACCTGATTATTGTTAGCATATCGGATTGTGATTGATGAGATTATATACATGTGTGAATAGGGTGGAGTATTATAAGAGTTGGGGGAGTGGGTGAATTTTTTTTTAAGTTGCAGTTACAGGAATCTTCAAAATACATGATAAACTAAACCATCGGCAAATTAATAGAGAATTTAAATTTAATTGCACAACTGAAGGAGACGCTGAAATTTCAAATCGAGTTAGAAACACAGTAAATAACATACATGGCTAAGAGGACAAGTGGCGACTTCTGGTAGGGACAAAAATCTGACTTGGCAGCACTGGAGAGTAGCAACTCTACTTTTTATAGTTATTAGATTAGACGTGCATCCGTGCGATGCATGGGATGAATTCTTTTTATATTATTGTAAAAACTTATAAATATATTAGTCACTTAAGTATATTTGTGATAAACTATATTATCATGTCATATTCAAATGAAAAAAAATCGACCTATTATTTTTGTAGTTAACATAATGTTTTTTCACATAATAGAAATAAACAATTAAAAAGAAACTAATTTAATCAACAAATTATTTTAACAAATATATTTGAGATTCTTCTATGGTAAAGTATAAATCTAACTAATTTATGTTTTTTTATATCATTTTTAAGAAAAATATTTCAAACTATCCAAAAATTATTAAGGTTTAAAAAAGATAAAATTAAAGTAAATAACTTTAATCCTCTTAAAAAAGTAATATCACATTTTTTATTTTATACACAAATATAAAAAATATAATATATCATAATCGTCCTAAAAATATATTTTACAATTGAAATTAATTATATATATGCTTCATGGATGTTAAATTGACGATCATGAAAAGATTATTAATTTGATGTATTTTTCATCGAAAATTGAGTTGAGACGAAAAAGTTATAAAACATTTAAACTTCGAAGGGAAAACACACAAAAAAAAAAAAAGAAAAAAAGTTGATTGGGTGAGAACCCAATGAATAAGGAGAATGCGACATCTCAGCGAGACACTTGTCAGAATATGAACCGTGCGATGCGCGAGATGAATTCTTTTTGTATTATTATAAGAAATCATAAATATATTAGTCACTTAAGTATATTTTTGTTAAACTATAGTATCATGTCATATTTAAATAAAAAATAATCGACTTATCATAATTTTTTTCACATAATAGAAATAAATAATTAAAAAACAAACTAATTTAATCAACAAATTATTTTAACAAATATAGCTGAGGTTTTCTATGGTAAGTATATATCTAACTAATTTATTTTTTTTTTAGTCATTTTTAAGTAAAATATTTCAAACTATCCAAAAATTGTTAAGGTTTAAAAAAGATAAAATTAAAGTAAATAATTTTAATTCTCTTAAAAAAGTAATATCACATTTTTATTTTATACGCAAATATTTTAAAAAATATATCATAATCATCCTAAAAATATATTTTACAATTAAAATTAATATTTTATTATATATATTCATCATGGATGTTAAATCGAAGATCGTGAAAAGTTTTGGTATATTTTTCATCGAAAATCGAGTTGAGATGAAAAAGTTATAAAACATTTAAACTTCGTAGGAAAAGTACAAAAAAAAAAAAAAAAATTGATTGGGTGAGAACCCAATAAATTTAATTCTCTTTAAAAAAGTAATATCACATTTTTATTTTATACGCAAATATTTAAAAATAAAAATATATCATAATCATTCTAAAAATATATTTTACAATTAAAATTAATATTTTAGTTATATAGATGTTAAATCGAAGATCATGAAAATTTTATTAATTTGGTATATTTTTCATCGAAAATCGAGTTGAGACGAAAAAATTATAAAACATTTAAACTTCGTAGGAAAAATGCAAAAATGCAAAAATGCAAAAAAAAAAAAAAAAAAAAAAAAAACTTGATTGGGTGATAAATCAACAAATAAGGAGAATGCGACACCTCGACAGGACACTTGTCAGAACCTGAATTATCACGCTTCTCCTTTAGTATTAAATATAGATTATATATAACATATATAGATTATGAATGTCAATCGGGCCAACTTATCGGTTTTTGGGCTATCCATGGTTTAGACGGGCCATTTTTAATATGCCAAAAATATTGTGAACCTAAGCCTAATTCTACCGGTTTTCGAGCTAGTTGGACCGCTATTGGGTTACGAGTCAAATTTTTAAAAAAATTACATTTTAAATAAAATATTCACAAAAAATACTTGATTTTGATCTTCTTATTCATTGACGGTTCACACAGTGATGAATCACATTTTAATCAAGAATATGAACACGCCTAGGCTAGGAGATCTATATTTCTAAGCCTCCAAAATATCTACATTATTACGAATAAATTGGAAATTTCATAGTTACAAAAATATAGTTAACAAACATTAATGGAAAGTGTAGTACTAGAAAAAGCTTATCATAAAAAACATAAATATTATTACTACATAACATCGAGTTCCTGAAAATATTAAACATTAATTCATAAAAATTATTACGACATAACATCGTATCATCATCTACAACAATTGTAAAATAGTGTAACATTAATTATTGAAAATCATATTCCAAAATATTAAATACTAATGGATGCTACTATCATTTAAATTATTTAATATATGTATGAATCCAACTATCCAAATGAACAATGACTTACAATAGCAATAATAAAACACACACACACACACACACATACATATATATATATATATATATATATACAATATTTATATGGAACCTACATGTGATTTTCTTATAGAGCCACCAACAGTATCACACTAATAAAAATGTGCTACTTATATTCTTTCTCACTTATTCTTTCCTTGTTTTCTCCGCTGCTTAATAAAAAATCTTTCCCACTTAATCCTTCCTTATTTTTACCGCTACTTAATAAACATCTCTTTCCCACAATTTCTCAACAACTTCCTGCTATATTCACCAAATACACCAAATAATAAGGGTGAGCACGGGTCTCGGAGATAATCCGCTCCGCACCGAATCCCGAACCGAAAGCATTCCGAATCGATAATATCCGTTGACTATTTGACTTTATCTGAACAGAACCAAACCGATTTTTTTTGTTGTAAATCCGAACCGAAAAATCGAAATAGAACCGAGTAGAACCGATTCTAAGTAATCGACTATGGAATTTCTTTTATATCATTTAAATAATTTCTTTTACACTATAATATTGAACCATTATAAATTTAACAATATTATAACTACTGTTTTAGTATTTTATAAAAGATTTAGTAATTAATAATAGAGTACAATATTTATAATAAATAATTTTCATAATAAAAATATATCTATTAACTATAAATATATGAACAATGAATATGTTTAAAGTTTATATAAAAAAATACATTACTATGATATGTTTCAATTAAATTCTAAATTTCTTTAATCCAACCACTAAAATTTATTATTATATCTAATATTTAATTATTTTCATATATAAAGGTCAAAATTCTAGACCTGAACTCATTGCACATAGTTACTATCCTACACCTGAATTCCAAGTAGTGGCTCGTTGCTTGTTCCCTTCTTCTTTGATTCTCCATCTTTCTCGTGCACACACATTTTTCTCTTGAAGTCAACTATAATTTTACTGTAGTTAGTCATATTAAGTTTACCTTTACTTATTGACAATGTATACGACTAGAGGTTTATCGATAAAAAATAATCGATAAATGTCCAAAGAGGTTATCGATAGCTAATAACTTTATAATTTAGTGCTATTCTTCTTTCAGTTCTTTGAAAGAGATAACTACTTCAGTAACTTGTAATTGTTTTTTATAACTTATGATTTTGAAACTTGTCTTAATATATAACTTATAAGTTGTTCAATATTATACTTTTTTTTTTTAACAATATGATACTATTGTAAAGACAACACTATAATTCTTTCATGCATTTTGCTAAAAATATTAAAGAAAAAACTCCGAACAGCTCCAAATAATCGGACCGAAAGAACCGATCTCCGGAAGGAACTGAACCGATCAATGGAGCGATTTTGGAGATTTTATTTTGGAAATCTCTGAATATCTCCGAGGTTTGGTTCGGTTCTGGAGATTTTCATATCTCCGAACCGCTCCGGGCCGTGCTCACCCCTACTAAATACAATATCCATCAATTGCATAATTCCTCCATTAATCTCACTCACTTTGCTACCGGCTACAACCACAACAAACCCATTACAACTACCATCTCGATCGGATTGTACGGATTACAAATACCATCTTAATTGAACTGTACGGATTTATCGATCAACATATCATCTACACAAGAAACTGTACGTCTACCTAATGAATTTACTTATTTTAATTAATGAGCTTGTCATAGATATAATTTTGTTGGTTGTACATAGCTGTTTTGAATATTAGATTATTTTAAATAATACGTATTCTTCTTGTGATTACCTTACTTTTAGATATGAAATAAGATTTTCAGTTAAAGCGTTGTTACATAACGAATCCTTCTCCACTCAATCAATGCTCTCTTACGAGTCTTAAATTTCCTATCGCCATCGCTATCATTATTAAAACATGTTAATTGCTCTAGGGCGCTATTGTGATTGGATAATTAAGGAGAAGTGATTAAAAGTGAATATAATGGTAAAACTATTTAAGATCAAAAGTAGATAGTTTTTTAAAATAAAAGTAATTCTGTTCAAATGTAAAAGTGGAGTGTTTAATACTTAAGCAATTTTTAGCTTATGAGTAAGTAAAAAAAAAAAAAAAAATCTATTTATTTACCAAAATACCAAAAAATTGGAAAAATAACTATTTTTTACTTTTAACTTTTGACCTAAAATCACTTCTATTAAAACTAAAGTTATTTTGCCAAACACTCCAAAATAACTTTTCCTAAACTATAGCTAAAAATCACTTGAAAAAAAGCAATTGCAATTGCGTCACCTACAACTTCAGAATCCCTAAGGTGGCTAGGTTTAGCCTATAGCAATCTAAATAAGCATCGATGGATTGACTACTACAAATTCAAAATCCGAATCCAAAATCCAAATCCATGACCATCATCGAATCTATTGGTGACACAACCTTAAATAATTTCGAAGATATTCACCTTATTCTTAATTTGCACTGAAAATTTCTAGATAGCTGCTTGAATCTTCCTTTTGGCTGATTTATTTATGTCGTTGCTTGAATCTTCTTCTTGTAGAACTCAATATCCTCGCAGCCTCAGTATTCAGCTGAACCATAGGCCTATTTTATTTCTCCTCTTTGATATTCAGGGTGAAGATCTAAATGCTCTTAGATCTTATTAATGTCATTTCGATCGTGTATGTTTAGTGATAATCTAGATGATTGAGTATTGTGTTTGCTTATGGATGTGCCAAAGAGAGGTGCGAGAAATTGTGTGCGCTGAGTATGGATGAGAGAGATAGAGGGGTGAGAGAAATATGAGAGAGAAGGGTGTTTTGTGTGTCAAAAGGGAAGGAGTGAGGACGAGATGAGAGGGGAAATTCATAATTGTCCCAAAAATTGGATTATGAGACACTTTAAAAAAATGTTCTAAAAGTAAGTGTCCCAATAGTGACTTATTGTTGTAGTGAAAAGAAGAAACATGCTCGTGCTCAATTGCAATTGCGTCATCGCATGGGGAAGAGAAGTTATGCACTAGTAAAAGAGATCTTCGTAAGTTTTCTTTTGGGTTTTAACAATATATATGCATACATATTTTTATTATTTTAACAAATTGTATACTTTCTTGTCTTCTATATGTCCAGAAGAAGAAGTATGGTCGATATCCTACCAGCTATGAATTGTTTAAAATATGTTATTATAGAGCAGATTGTCCACGTACAAGTGTTGTAATAACTGAAGCAATAGTGAGTAACTTCATGTATGCTTTCAACAAACGTTCAATCTTAGTTATTGTTTGAAAATTATAATTCAATAATTTATCCTAATGTGTTATAATATCATTAAGGAACAAATGGATAGACTTGAAGAAGAAGAACCAACGAGTTTGAGCGAAAATGTTTGCACTCATAAATTAGGTGACACGTTTGAAAAGGTAATGGGACCAGATAAACATGGATATATGCGCATGTATGGTACAGGAGTTGGGCCAACTGATGTTTATGGAAAAAAACCAAGTCGTGATGCAAGTTATAGACTTGCCATGGAGTACAAAGAAAAATATGAAGCTCTCTCAGCAACTATAGCGAATGGCCAAACATTTTCGAACAACAACCAGTCATCTACATCGACGTTACAATCAAAGCAAATTGAGGTATGAAAGTAGTTTTAGTATATATAAAGTAAACATAATTTCATTTATTAAATCGTAACACCCTGTAAAACGCAGGTTCACTCTAGAGTTGTCCTAAAAAGTTTGGAGGATATAAATGAGATAGTTGCGATTGGGTATGTTAGTAATATGAATTCTATAAGAGTAAATGGTGAGGAGTTAGGGCTGGGATGGTGTGAGCTGATAATTCAATCTCAAATGAGAAAAGATGTGTGCCTCTTTAAACCTTACGATCATATTCAAACAATTGGAGACTCCCTTGGAGCGCCTATTGCTTGGCCTTTATCTTTGGTATGCAGAAAACTAGTCAGTTGTAATTCATAATCTTTATTGTATTAGCTTCTTAAATTTATGTCATTTTGTGTACAGGTTGCATCGGAGGAAATCAATGATTTATATGAGTGATTGATCCACTTTATTGAAGGTATGTTTTGAATAATCTTTTGAGATTGCTTCTGTATAATTTGCATTTTTTTGCTCTTTTATCTGCCATTTTCATGTTTTATACCTGATGGATTGTGGTAAGAGAATTCAATGGATGTATAATAAAAGAAAATTAAGATTCCATTGAATGTGTATAGGGCTGTATTGGAGGTGTATGTTCTTTTTCATGAAAATGATGAATTTTGTTATTTGAATTATCTATTCTAGCCGTTGGTAATCATCCAATTAGTCATGTATTAGGAATCCAGAAAACTCTTTCCCCTTGTTCATATAATTGCTTAAAACATTTCACTCAAATTCAATAACAACAAATAGATGTTTTTTTAGTGAGATCAGTTTTTTAAAGATAAAAAAATCAACTCATTGTGGCTGTTGAAGCAAATTGATTAACTATATCTGGAAATGATGCTCGGAGTTGAGCGTTGTTTAGCATTCTGAAACCATCAATAAGGTCGGTCTGACCTATATCAAATGTATGTATGAGCTCTAGATAATTCAAAAGTCAAATTGATTCAAAGTAGTAGTTTGTGAGTATATGCTAAATCTTCCAAAAGAATACATATTATTATCCGGTGATGTAATGCCAAAGAAATCAGTTTTGAGGTTATCTAAATAGAAGAAAAGTGAATCTATCTACTGAAAATCGATTAATCGTTTGCCTCTAGTTGATCAGAGTTATCAAAATTTGAGATTTTCTTTCTTAAAGCCAATATTGTGATTTTTAAGAATCAATGGACAACATTAAGATTTTTAGTGTTTTAAGTCAGAATTGATAAACTTAATTATGATTGCAATTGCCAAGCAAATGGTAATTCTAGAATCACATATTTGTTACACTCATCCACTGTTATATAACATATTACATATATGAAGAGATGGCTAATATAAGAATACCAGGGTTGCATCCTTGGTCCTTATTAGAATGAAAAGTCCATTGTATACATAATCTTATCTTTGATGAAAATGATTCATTTTGGTCTGAAAATTAGTTCTTATCTTGACAGTTTGTTGATGAGAAGGTGCAAAGGATGACATTGATGGCCCTGTTTCGAGCGACAAGAAGGAAAGTGCGACTCGTCGAGTGGGTCTCAACAACTCTTCTTAATTCCAGTTTTCCATGGATATGATGTTGTATTACTAATCTCAAGCAAATTTGAAGCAGATTGACACTTTTATTTTATTTTATGTTTGTTCAACATGCTAGCTTGTAGGAATAAACTTTTACTAGTAGTGATTTGTTAAAATCCCCATTCTTTATGCAAAATAAATACTGCAGCAATGAAATAGCTTTTGGAAGATTTACCATATACTCACAAACTACTACTTTGAATCAAATTAGTTGAAGATTCGATATACCATAATTCATTTCTTTTACTTTTGCAGGTGTCCGTCATTGAGTTTGATTACATGGTTGATTCCATATAAGAGTTGTATTGATTTTTCATAATCTAAATTGGTGGTAATATAAATAAAGAAAAGAAAACAAAGGGAAGAAGAAATGTGGAGACCACATGTTGGTCACTCACAAGGGTCAAACGAGAATCCTTTCCATGCCACAAGCCGGCAGATAAAGGTATCCAGAGTAAACTAAAAATGGCTAAATAAAATAAAGCAAGTACAAGACAAAGCCAATTTAGTGTAAATAAAACTGGAAATGACCGGTTTGGTTGGAGAGAAGAACCAATATAGAACTGTCGCCGAGCAAACTACAGAGGTCGAGCTCCCAATCATTTTGCTCTATGTCACGAAACCCGAGCGTGGGGGATTAGCAACGCTCCTCACATCGGTGTGAGTCTAAAAGTCCCTCTGAGGATTTCAATGCCTTAGCTCAGAGCCGTAAAATCTGTCATTGTGACTCAACAACAAATCCCAAGACGTGTACAAATCTCCAAAACTAACCCAATAGAGTCCAGCTAAACAAATCAAAATCCCGAAGAAGTAGTAGAAAACCCTGCTAAAAACAATGGAGGGATTGCCTCCAAGCAAAACCCGGGATTGCCGAGTCAAAGCGTTGGAATTGTAGTCAATTCCAAAAATCCATCAAATGCCAAAACATGATCATGACATGTAGCCAACCCTGCTAAAAACAATGGAGGGACTGCCTCCAAACAAAACCCGGGATTGCCGAGCCAAAGCACCAAATCCAAAATCCAGATAAAAAACTTTCGATAAATGCCAAAACATGATCATGGACAAGCACGCTGCCTGAAAGTCCTCACCATAAACCAAAGTCCCAGCAAGTGTGAATAATAAAGATCACGCAAATAAAACCAAAGTCCCAGCACAGGCCTTCAAAGTGGCACACAAGCTTCTAATAATAGCTATCTAAAACCAGAAGTCAATAAAGCATGACATCACCCTTCAAATGTAGAGCTAATGGATGCTCACGTAAGTCAGGATACTGGACTGCTCGCTTAAGTCAGGAAGATAACTTAAGTTTGGACTGAGCCGGTTCGGTCCACCCCTGTGAGTGCCGAGTCAGCCCATAAGTGAACAGGGTCGATGAAAACCGGTTCGAGATTGCCTGCCCAGCAAAGATTTCCGTTGGACTGCAACTCGTTAAAAACTTAGTGATGTTGACTCAGTGACTCAGCTCCTTCATGGATCTGCAATGGCGTCCTCAAGAACGAAATCGCCCAAAACAACATCGAACCCAGAAATGGCAAGACTTCCTTTCATCGTCGCCCCGAGACAAGAACAGATCTCGAAGAGGTAAGGGCTCGCAGCAGCTCCGATCTGTGACAGGCCCAATGACCAAAAGCGAAGATGAACAGATCTCCGAAGAATCGTTGGAGAGTGGCCCAGGTCCATATCTGAGCTCGGAGATGAACTCAACGAGTTTAATCTTGTAACTCGGTAAGAGCGGGAAAGTCGCAGTGACTCAGCTGCTTGGAGGTGCTTCAATGGCTTCCTCAGGAATCAGACACTAAAGCACAGGCTCGCAGCGAAACAAAGTGACCTATATCAGTAGAATATTGCCTAAATCTTCAGTCATCAAAGTCGATTTGAATAATATCAAGCCCAAATGAGAGCTTCGACCAGACCCAGTAGAGATTTAGGCCCAGAAAACCTTGTATAAAATCAATAGAAACAGAAAATAGATAAATAAAAGCAGAAAAATGAAAAAAGGAGAAGGATTGGCTGGCGGCAACAGCCGCCGGCCGAGGAGGAGGAGGCCTTGTGTTAGATTTAGTTTAGAGAGAGAAGAGAGGCCTTGTGTTTGTTGTATTGATTTTTCATAGCTATAGTGTTACATTTTGTAGTTAGTGGGATAGTTTTTGTTGTAGTGAACATATTGTAACTCTCGTATCTCAATGAGAATTTTTTGTTTGTCGAATTTATAAATTTTATGTGATATATATATATATATATATATATATATATATATATACACATAAAAGAATTAGAAAAACAGAATCATGAAAACTATTGTCGTAGAAGGAGTCTACGACAACGGTCACAAAACTCCTTTAACAACGGTTAAGAATCGTTGTCTTTTGGCTTTTATGTAGTAGTGTAGGAATGCAATTAGGGACACTTTTATGTGTCTCGTTAATCCACTTTAAAGACACATGTATGTGTCTCAATACAATTGCCTATTAGGACACTAAAACATTTAGGGACTCCTATATATGCAACACTTATATTAAGTGTCTCGAAAATATAAGTGTCCCAATATGTATCCTATTGGGACACTTTTTAATTGTCTCAATAGCTAATTTTTGTTGTAGTGACACCCCCTAAATCCCAAACTTGCATTCCCATTACAACTTCGCTATTATTGAATTTCCTATCACCACATTATAACTACCATCTCAATCAATGCTTTCATCTTTGGCCAAGGTCAAATGTTTGAAAGGACTCTTATATACGTGCCTTTATCATAAAAATGGTTGATTTAATTAATTAAATTTTCAAATATGTGGATGGGTGCTTTTAATCAACTTGGTGAGTCGAGTTTAGAGAATTGTTATCGAGTGGCCATTTTTGTTTAACCGTCAATCCACAATAACCGAACCGGTTGAACGGTTGTAAAAGTATAGGATTGTTGTGACTGATATTGTAATGAACTGGTGTTTGAATTTAGTTACTTTATCAAAGTGATTTATATAAGATACAGTTATGGATGTGTAATCTAGTCTATGTTCCTTACTTTTTTCTCTCTATTACAATGGGTGTGTTGGGGTATTTATAGCTTTCGGAAGTTGTTCTCGCATGATTGACATGTGTCTGCCAAGTGTCAAAGTCAATGCCAAGTGGCAAATGGCCACGTGTGATCTCTTTTGCCACGCTGGCGCACCCCTTTGCCCATGTGTTTCCCTGATGTCGTTATGATGGCAACGGTCTCCGGTCGAGGTCTATACCGCAACCGGTCCAATCTGTTCGTCGACGATTCGGGGTAGAGGAGCGATCCTGGAATGGTTTTCAGATGAGCTCGGTAGCGTTCTCTTATTGAATCGATCTTACAACGATTCTTGGAACGGTCTACAGATGGGAGCAGTCTACTTCAGTATTGGGTCTGCATAGGCCCGGTGTGTACTATTTAAATCACCTAATCATACTTTGTTATCTTATTATGCGAACGGTATCCACAAGTGCCCCCCTGAGTTAGGTAGCGGAGGACATCGTGACGGTCTTCTAACTCTTGTCACGTTATTTTTTTATTATTTTTTTTTTTTTTGGGGCTGGAAAGCGGTCTATTTCAAAAATCCAAATCTCTGTTTGGGGGGAATTTTGGGGACACGTTATAGACCACTAATTACGTGAAGGAGGCTGATGTTTCACTTTTTCAGTGCGTCGTTTTGTATGCGCGCGTGGGTTGCACGTGCTGACATGTTCCTAGCTATTATTGGTTCATTTTACGGCAGTATCGTGGCTGTTTAAACCTTTTAATCGTGTTTGTTGATTTTTTTGAAGTTTCTCTACTATATATACTCTCCATTTTGACTCATTTCAAACTTTTACCTTTAGTAAATTTCTTTTGCTTGTTCATTGTTTTCTTCAAGTTTGTGATCAGCTGAATCTATGTCCGAATCTCTCCGTGGCAATCTAAGGTAATTTCTACTTTATTTTTGCTTGTGTGGTTCACATGTCTTCTTCGGGTTCTAGATCTCCCTCATCTTCTCCCAAGACATTAGTGAGAGGGAGTTCAGGAGTGCTCTTCTGGAGCCTCCTGTCGAAATTGATTCCGAGAGTGTGGAAGAGGGGAGTACCTCTAACTTTGACTGGGGGGAGGCAGTGTCCGAGGAATGATAAAAGTATATAAAGGATTGAGGGAGGCTGGGTATAGTGATGATGAAATTAGACTGGCTTTGGAGGGGAACGATGCTGATGCGATTGGCCGCGCAGCTTCTTGAAACTCCTTCGACGACATTGATTGATGATGAAGAGGAGGTCAAGGCATTCGCCGTCTACCAAGAGAGGAGTTTGGGGTTAGATCATCAAGGCAGTGGAGGTGCTGGATCATCCCCTTTTGAATCTGGGCCATGGGACGGTGATGTGTCTGATAAAGGCCTAGATCTATGTGCGTCGGTGGCAGGTTACCCTTTCTGGAGGTATCCCAAGAGCTTGTGCTTGCTAAAGGGGTTCGCCTTCCTTCCTAACTTTGATATGGATTCGACGCGTCGACCGCCAATTAGGGCTGATGACGGCCTATCGCAATTTAGGGCAGACGAGTATCCCAATTTAGTGGCCGCGACAGAGCTATTTGATGCTGCACTTGCGGCGGAGGTCCCGAAAATGTTCGCTTCCATGTTCCGAATCTATCCGAGAGAGTTGATCGATTACCGAAGGATTGTGTAGCGGTCACCTTGTGGTCTATGAAAGGAGGAGTCCGGTTTCCCCTTCCGACGATCCTCAGTGCATATTAACAATTTTGGGGAGTTGCACCTTCTCAATTGGTTGCGAACAGTTGGCACATGCTTTGTGCCACCGTTTGCCTTTTTCGATCCAAAGGATTTCCTGCCCCAACTCCTGAAGAGATGGGCTCCATATATAAGATGGTTGAGCGTGATCGATCCTTACCGGGTTGGTACTACGTTACCCCTCGGAAGGGTCAGAAGTTGATCGGTCATTTGAAGGACTCGGTCGTTGGGTGGAAGGACAAATGGTTCTTCGTTGGGGGTGACTGGGCTTCGCTGGCTCTCATGGATCAAGGTGAACAACTTGATCGCATTCTAATCCCTACTGACTATGCTTTTTACCGTGGTACGTTCTTTTACTTTTCTTTGTTCTCAAATTTTGCTGATCTTACCCCCTCCCCCCTTTTCTTCTGTTTTGTAGATCGGAGCAGCTCAACGTTGCCATCGAGGGAGTTTAAGAAAAACATGAAGGAGCTTCGTGAGAAGAATCAAAATAAACCCTACGACGTTTTGGTGTATACTACTCAGAAGAAGCTTCGTGATTGCGGTCTTTTTATCACTCCTCATCACATTCTCCCTCCAGATCTTATTAAGCTTCTTCAACTTTTTTGGGCATTTATTTTCTCCTTTCTTTTCATAGTCACCGTTTATTTGATGGATCACTAATTGAGAATCGTTATAGATTTTTACCTTGTTGATGCCCAGTGACTTGGCGATGGTCATCCCGTAGAGGATTGCCTCATACTCTGCATCATTGTTTGTGGCATGAAATCGAACCGTATTATGGAGCTTAAGTACTGTTTGTGAGGACCTAAGAGCACAACGCCAGCACCGGCCTGTTGTGCAGTCGAGGATCCATCGACATATATTTCCCACGGGCCATCCTCTGCAGCTGTATGTCTGCTGAAGGGGTGAACTCTAAGATGAAAACGACCAAAGCTTGACCCTTGATCGCGGTGGGGGGGGGGAGCGTACACTATGTCGAAATGTCCCAACGCGACCGTCCATTTTAACAATTTACCAGTCGCATCTGGCCTTTTCAGAATCTGTCGTAGTGGGTAATTTGTAAGAACTTCGATTATATGTTCATAGAAGTAAGGTCGTAATTTTCGGGTCGCGATCACCAGTGCATATGATAACTTTTCAACGGCAGTATAGGACCTCTGCTTCAAGTAGGGCTTGACTTATGTAATACACAGGAAGCTTCTGTCCTTCTTGACTTCGAACCAGGACCGCACTAACCGTCTCATCAGCTACCGCATGGTATAAATTGAGCTTCTCACCGTCCTAGGCTTTGGAGAGGAGCGATGGTGACAAGAGGAATTCTTTTAGCTTCTCGAGAGCTTGGACGCATTGATCGTCCCATGCCAACATTTTCCCCTTTTTTATCGCTTGGAAGAAAGGTTTGTATCTATCAGAAGACTTGGAGATAAATCGGGCCAGGGCTGCTACCTTGCCGGCTAGGGATTGAACGTCCTTCACCTTCTTTGGCGGATGTAGATCCATTATTGCTTGGATCTTTCAAGGATTTGCCTTGATTCCTCTTTCACTCACCATGAATTCTAGAAATTTTCCAGAAGCAACCCCGAACGCACATTTCTCCAGATTGAGTTTCATCCGAAATTATCGTAGAATTTCATAGGCCTCCACCAAATGGGTCACATGATTAGTTCGACGCTAACTATTATGGATGAGTGCTTTTAATCGACTTGGTGAGCCGAGTTTAGAGAATTGTTATTGAGTGGCCATTTTTGTTTAACCGTCAATCCACAATAACCGAACCGGCTAAGTGGTTGTAAAAGTATAGGGTTGTTGTGACTGATATTGTAATGAACTGGTGTTTGAATCTAGTTACTTTATCAAAGTGATTTATACAAGACACAGTTATGGATGTGTAATCTAGTATATGTTCCTTGCTTTTTTCTCTCTATTTTTTCTCTCTATTACAATGAGGGTGTTGGGGTATTTATAGCTTTCGGAAGCTGCTCTTGCATGATTGACACGTATCTGCCAAGTGTCAAAGTCAGTGCCAAGTGGCAGGTGGCCACGGTGATCTCTTTTGCCGCGCTAACGCACCCCTTTGCCCAGTGTTTCCCTGATGTCATTATGATGGCAACTGTCTCCGGTCGAGGTCTATTCCGTGATCGGTCCAATCTGTTCGTCGAAGTTCCAAGGTAGAGGAGCGATCTCGGAACGGTTTTCGGATGAGCTTGGTAGAGGTCTCTTACTGAATCGGTCTTATAGCGGTTCCTGGAACGGTCTACAGATGAGAGCGGTCTACTTCGGTGCTGGGTCTGCACAGGCCCGGGTGTGTACTATTTAAATCTCCTAATCATACTTTGTTATCTTATTATACAAATGGTATCCACATAATATAAATAGGATTAATAAGTAACTGATTGGAATTTTGCAACCCCCAGAGCTTTGATGAGACCTTTTAAACAAAACAATTTGTGTGGCCTTTTTGCCATTTCTTTTTTATTTCTATCGAACAGTGTGGCTCTCAGTGACTGACAAGATGAATTCTTGATAAAATTAAGAAATTTAATGTAGCAATAATTACAACTAAAAGAGGTAAAAGAGAAAAGAGAAGAAAACTTTGTTTTAGTCATCACTAGCAGCAGCTCGAGTTCATGCCTTGCTGTCAATTCTAACGCGGTTGTGTCGCTTGTTGGACGCAATCGCGTCAGTTGAGGCGGTACAGAAGATGGGCTAACGTGTGTTTAGGCCCAGTTTGATATGTTTTGTGTCTAGGATTAGGTTTGGGGGCTTATAAATAGTCATATTGTCTTTGAGATTTGTATAGACAGATAGAGATTGTCAGTTTGGGATATTCTAGAGTTGATATGTGTTGAGTACTCGATACTCGTTTGGTCTAGAATATTCAGTTTGCTTCGGGACTCTATTTTGGGGTTTAGAGTCATTTGGTCATTAAAGTGTGGAGAATTTATTTTGGTCGAGTTTCCATCAATTTGGTACTCAATTTGTCTTTGTTTGTTAGGATGGAGAGTTTGATAGTTGACCTAGGGTCAAATTTGTCTCAGTCCTATATTGTGTTGGAATTTATTAATAGATAAAGTGTGGATAAGACACTTTAATGATATAATTAAGTGGTCAGAAGTTTAATTTCGTAGGAATTAAACTTCACACGATTAATCTATGCAAAGAGTAGATAATCATAGGATTTTAAATTTCTCAAAACCGACTTTTGGTGAGTGAGAAATTCATACATAAAGTTTGTCACTTGATTATGTATTAAATGTAGGATCATAACTAAGAGAAGTTATTATCCCACATTGGTTTAAGAGCTCCTTAAATTAGTATATATATATATATATATATATATATGAAAGCTCATTATTAAGGTGTATCAATTACACATGTGAGGGAGTCCAATAGGAAGCCCACAAGCGCGCTCGCTCGCACGCTCGGCATAGCCAATGCCACGCCCCGCCCCGCCCTTGAGCTTGGGCTTGGTGTTGGTCTTGGTCTTGGTCTTGTGGAATGCCTCGGCCGAGGCTCAATTATCTTTTTGGCAGCCAAAAATTATAGGGCTTGCCGGATGAGCTTCAGAAGCCCACGAGGGGCTTGTTGGATGAGCCCAATAGTGGATGGGTTTGAATTTTAAATTCAAACCTGTAACATCCAACTTAATGAGCTGCATTAAGGAGTGATTAAATTGGGCTGTTACTAAGCCTGTAACAGCCAACCATAAGTGATAGAATTAATTTATTTAATTTTAATGTTCGCTAAAGGCCTATAAATAGGTGTCTCCTGCATGCATACATAGACACAATTTTTCACTTGAAAATATCATTCTCATCTCTGCATTCAGCTCCAGTTTCAGACTCGAATATCCTTAAGTTCGCCGGAGCCTTTTCTGTTAGTGGTGCTACTACAGAAAAGGACGTAAACCGTTATATCTTTGGGGTCAATTACTTCATTCTGTGAGCACTAGCCGGGAAGTAATTTGTCCTAAGGACAATGGTCTTCCACGTCTCGGTTTTATTCTGTTTTGCTTATTTCTGTTCTATTTGTAGTTTTTCCAGAACATTGTAATAACATATTGTAACACTCTTTGATATTGAATTTGGTTCCTCTCGTTTGGTCGTGTATGTAGCTAAACAAGCTGTTAACGAACCACGTTAAATTTGGTGTTATGCATTGTCCTTTTTCTCGTTTATCGTCTGTTTGTGTTTGTTCTTCCCAACAATTTCAGTTACTGATAAATCCTAATAATAACAAAATAAAATTCTAGTTTATACTCTATAAATGGGAAAAATAAAATTTATAGTTTATCTGTACTTGATTTTTTCAGATTTTATTTGGCATTGAAATTTATTCCAATTTTCATATTTTATTTGATATATTATGAATAAAAATGGGATTAGAAACGAAAAATTGTTTGTATTTTAAAAAATGGTTAAATACTTAAATCAACTAATACTTTGCGAGTTTTTACACTTCAACACCTAGACTTTGTTTTTTTGAGCGATTGCAACCCGAAGTCCACGAATTGTATAAGTTGCAACCTTCGTCGAATTTTTTCAGCAAAATATTGAACACGCGACAATCACATGTCAAATTAAGTTTTTTTTTTCTTTTTTTTGTTGCTATTTCCATGATTTGTTGAGTCAGATTCACAATTCGACGGAGGTTGTGACTTGACAATAGTAAAGTGATTGTCACGTTAGGGGTGTTCATGGGTTGGTTCGATCGGTTTTGACTAAAATCCAATAGCCAAACCAACAAAGTCGGTTTCTCCTTTAACCAAACCAACTAAAACTAATAAAAATATCCAAACCAAAGTCATCGGATTTGATTTGGATTGGGTTTGTTTGACTTATAATAAGAAAATCAATAATTGATAATACAAAACTAATAAACACAAATATCCTTTAATCTATTAACTTGTACCAAGATGAAAAGATAAAAATCATTGAAAACATAGACAAATAATTCATATTTCAACTAAATCATTAAATGAAGGATATTGCATAATAACAAAGTATTCTTTCGTAAGTATGGAGTCTCGAGATGCCTTCATCTGATTATCGTTATTGATTGACTTCGAATTAAAGATTTTATTCACAGATGGTCATTGCTGACTCTCTTCAACTATGGTTTTTGTGTCTCAACTATATAGGGTTTAGTATTAAATAATGAATATTAACTTAGTCTTTGGAATTAAATAAAGAAAAAGAATTCTAGCCTAATTAAAGTCTATGGCTTCTTTTAGATCAAGAATAGTAATATCATTTGTATACATTTATTTATATTGTAATTTATAAATAAAATTATATCTATAATTATAATATATATATATACACACACATATTATATCAGTTCAGATTGGTTTTAATAGATTTTTATTTTCGTAATCCATAATCAAACCAATTATTCAGTTTGTAAAATATTGTAATCCATAAAAACTAATATGAACCATGGTTCTCTGACCGGATTAATTTGGATTGGTTTGGTTGGTTTAGTTTTGTTTTGAACAACCATATATCACGTGTTTGGCATGTGAATCTGCCTTAACAAATCATAGAAATAGTAAAAATGCTCCCAATTTGGCATGTGACTGTCACGTGTTTGATATTTGGCTGGAAAATTCGATGGAGGTTGCAACATGTACAATTCGTGGACTTCAGATTGCAATCGGTGAAAAAATAAAGTTTAGGTACTGAAGTGTAAAAACTCGCAAAGTTCAGGTTGATTTTAGTATTTAACCCTTTTAAAAAACAATAAAAGTTATGAACTTAACAAAAGCGACATCCACTTTCAACATGACTTAGAACTTTATAGGTGGGAAAGTTATAATTATATAATATATATATATATATATATATGTGTGTCAGACCAAATTTTCTAGCTTTCTTGTGATCTTTCCAATACTTTTTTTTTTTTTTTAGCTTCAGTTTCCATTGACCATTTTGATTGTAAAGGGGAATACGATTCTATTAATACTAGTATTATCACCATGTGATGATATAATATGAGTTGCTATATTTATATAGTATAATAAGTAAACTATTATAATCGATGTAATAAATGATGAAAAATTATATGTTTGTTAATAAAATAAAACGTCAATAAAAATATAGAAATATTAGCAAGTTGTGAAATATTTATATTCGTATATTTAATATATGAATATTTCTTACAATCTTGCACAAAAGTAGTGTTGGTCATTATTATAAAAAGTCTCAAGATTTTCGTACTTTCACTTTGCTCCAAGTAAATGAAATAAAAATGAATAATTATCATGCTAGTCGGGAAAATTCAAGTATGTCTTTTCTTGGAGAAGTTGCAGTTTCTTTCGCATCTCGATTTTCAACATTACTAATATAAGGAGATTTAAGTGAAGATCAATACGTTGAGTCCTAAGAAATATGGGTCAGTAATTTGAGATTGGTTCCCACCAATCACTCTCTTTTAAAATTGCATAAAAAACTTTGTCAGCTTAAGAATGTATCTTATATTTATAAAAAATGAATTGCCTAAGTTCAATATCATTAGTCAAACACATAATAAATACAATTAATACTTATTTACTTCATTTTTATTTGCAAAAAAAAAAAAAAAAACTGAGTAATTAATAGTTTAAAACATTGTAATTATTAAATATAGCATAAATAATCAACCAATAAATAATGACTTATTTTTAATATAATATTTTATTTTAATATATGCCATATGGATGATATACTAAAGATCGTGAAAAGGTGAATGTGGTATATGATTCGTAAAACTCAAATCATAAACTAAAAAGTAATTTGATTTTTTTCTTTTAAGAAATAGTTCAACCTATAAGACATTAAACTTGTTTTTGTTAGCTTGGTTTTTCAATTATATTTTTTTCTAAAATTTTGACTTTTCAATTGTACGATGATATATGTGTTGGATTTATAGGTACACTCAACAATGGCTTACAATGTATCAAAAATAAAACAATTACGTCTAAAACCAAACTATTACACCATGAAAAGCTCCAAGAACACTTCTGGAAATCGACGTTAAAACGACACCAAAGATTCTGGAAATCTTTTATGAATCGAAAAAAGAACACCAATTAGATTCTTGAACCACTGAGGTGTTGCAACACTTCTGGAAATACCTGGACTGCAACACTGGAATCTGGACGGAGTCTGGACAAGGTGTTTCAACACTTTCTGCAATACTGAAACTGGACAGATTCTGGACAAGGTATTTAAACACTTTCTGCAATACTTAAGAAAACTAGCAAATGATGACAATGGTAAAGTCAAGTTGAGGTTAGACCTCTATCCGCAAAATGAATACGCCCCGACTAGTGCTTACGGTTTGACGTAACGTTCCAAAAAATAAAACGACTTTCGTCTTCTGGATAGTAGCACCACAAATCCAGAAGCCCCGGCAAACTAGAAATATGGTAAGAACCAAGTTATGTACTATATGTCAAAACTGATTTTGGATGCAAGGATTTCAAATAGATGCTATGAGATGCAAGTTTGTAAGGATTTGTGTGATTTTTCATGTCATGTCTGTTTTGCAAGAAAACGTGACCTATTTATATATGCATCCTCCTTTCAAATTTGGGGATTTAAGGCAAAAACTTATATGAGACCGTCACACGGTGTGACGGAAAAAAAGTATCACTTTTTGTGATAAAAGTATCACGTTCTCTGTAAAAATATCATTTTTTTTTTAACAAAAAAAAGTATCACTTTTTGTAGTAAAAGTATCAGTGTAGTAAAAATATCACATTTTCCTATAAAAGTATCAATTTTTCCTGTAAAAGTGTATTCCGTCACACGTGTGACCGTCACACACAAGACTCACTCGGGATTTAATTACACCCTTAAAGGGTCATTAGGACATTCAAAACCAGGTAGTAACTCAGCTGTTACATCTCTTTACTGCAAGTGTTTCAGGAGGTGTGACAGCACCATAACTCAGCAGTTACAACACCATAACTCAGGTGTTACAACACCTTCTGTAGCACCTTAACTGCAGTCATGAACCATCATTATACCACCGTTATACCTCTTTAATGTGGGAGTTACCACCATAATGTGTTTTTACAACGTAGGAGTTACAACTCCTTTTGGTTACAGTGAACCTAGACCACATTACTGTATTTTCGAATTAGGATAGACTTTACTACGTCTTCCATCTTCAACAAACGAATGTCTTAGCAAGTGACCAACTTGCATTAATTTCACTCATCGAAATTCGATTTTGAGAAAATTAACACGCTACACTTCCAAATTGGTCAAATTGGGACCTACCCATTATCTTAAAACCAATTTCCAACAATATGGACCGGAAAACTTTTCTCATTTCTATATTGGAAGTTTTCCTTTTCTTATATAGTAGAAGAAGGATGTAAGGCATGAATATCAAATTATAGATTGTGAAATAATAAATGATTTAACTTATTATGCATAAAAATGAATTAAATTTAATTATTAAAATTGAAAAAGCTTTATCTAAGAGAAAAATTCTACCAATAAAAATTGACACAATGAAACACCCCTTTTTTGGTGCACATGCCATGAGCTCTTTTATTTCTTTCTTGAAACCTACCTACGATGGAAGATTAAACCTTATAAGGAATCCATACTTGCACAATTTGATTTAGTAATTTCACTTTAATATATAAAGATTAAGAAATTAAGTTATTGGTAGTAACAAACTGAACATTTGTGAGCAACAAATCTCCATATACCACACACCATTGGATTGATGTTTAGATATAAAATCAAAGGTTAATATTATTTTGATTTACATCTACACACCAATCCAATAATGTATGTTGTATGTGTGCATTACCCACAGGGGTAGGATAGAAAAAATCAATTATGAGATGGATACATTTGACCAATTAAAACTCACAATCAATTTTTTTTTAGCAAGAAATAAAAACTCTTTCCTAATCTAGATTGTTACATTCTTGTTATTGTATGATAAATTCAATTAGCCTATTTATAGTAAAAATTTTGGGCGGGAAAACTACCCAAGTCTCCTCTCATAGATGTTTTCATTTTATCATATAGTAAGACTAGTATCGCTCCCATGCGATGCATGAATATTTGTTTAAACAATAATTTAATATAATAAAATATTATATAATCGAATATTAAAAATAGAGCAGTTGTATTCTAATTAAATAAATATTAAATAATTTGAATTAAAAATATAACAGTTATGGGGATAATATTATTTTGCAACTCGTACTATGCGTGTTTTTTCATGAGTTATTACCTAAACATTTTTTGTACGATCACAACCTGAACTTTGGGGCTTTCCACATTCGCAACCTCTAGCTGCAATTTCCGGAGAAAAAAAAAAACCGTTTAAATCATAAAATTGTTTAAAAGATATGATTTTTTTTTAAATTCTAAGAAGTAATTTAAAATAAAAAAAACTTAATTTTTTTTTTAAGAAATATTTTTTTTTTTAAAAAAAAGATTAAATAATTTTGATATTCTTTCATATAACTTCTAAATTTTTAAAAGGATTTAAAAATGATTTAACTAAAAAGAAATATACTTATTTCATAAAATTAGACTTTTCTTAAAACTTATTTTCTGACTTTTAAATAGTTTTTATAAATTTTCTACATCATTTCAAACTCCTTTAAATAAATTGAATATTCTCAAAAAATATTCTAATATTTCATAGATCATTCACATATCTTAAATGACATTTGAGAGATTTTAAAATAATTTTCACAGATAATTTTTAGATGGTTGAAATAATTTTATAGAGTTTTAAAAGTAAGTTTAAAAAATTTATAATAATTTTATGATTTTTAATTTTTTTGATAACTTTTATTCTCTCGTTGAAAATTATTTGATATCTAACTTACTTTTTATAAAAAAATATTTTTTTTTAAAAATATTTCCAACATGTTTAAGTCAATATTTTGATATTTGTATGAAGTTTAGAATTTAAAAACCAATTCTTAGACTTTTAAATAATTTTATGATATTTATGTATTCTTTTAATATTCTTTTTAATTTTTCTCGCCGAAAATCGCAGTCGGAGGTTGCAAAAATGTTAAAAACGTATATAATTCAGGTTGTGATGGAAAAAAATAAATTAAGGTAAGAAACTGAAAGAACGTGCATAGTACATGTGGTAAAATGATATTGGCCCATAATCATAAACAATGTCAATATCAGTTTATCCCATGTGATAACCAGATTTAATATAAATTATATTTTATAAATACATTATTTTAGTTATTTTATAAATATTAAATTTAAAATTTAATTATATCTATTTTTAATAATGACTATCTCATAATATTGAAATTCAAACATATATTTAGTTTCTTGTATCCATCTCGACCATTGTGAACACCCCCGAGTAGCTTAATTGATAAAGAATATTAAAACAAACACAATATTTAATAAAATATATTATATAATGTTATAAGAAAGTTAAAGTGTTCTTTTATTTTTTAACATATTTTAAATATTCTAATTTATCTAAATAATTTTCTAAATTTTAACTATAGAAATTTAACTTTCTTTTTCAAGTTTAATATTTTACTTGGTGATTTCGGATGAACTCAAATACTTTTTAGGTCTTAAATAAATCTTAAGATTAATAAAAGAAAATTCAAAGATTATTTAATAGTCAGAATGACAAAATATAACGTTTGAGTACTTCGATATATCTGGATAATATAATTCATATGGTGAAATTTACTTAGATAAATTCTACATTTTCTACTATAAATATTAGATTTATTTAGATCTACGAATTAATTAAAGTATTTATTTATTTATGTTGATTAGGTTGCAAAGTGTGAGAAATCATAGTTAAGTTGATTAATGTAACAAAGTATTGTTTATGTTGAGAACTCCAAAAAAATTATAAAACTCAAGCTCATTAATTTTGTCTTTTTAAAAGAAATTTAGATTGCAACACGTCTAAAATCTCATAATTTGAGTTGTAAAGTATAATTATTTTTATAAAAAAATGTATTAGTAAATATATAATATGAATAAGTAATAAAACATAATTTGAAAATTGCTTATCATATATAAATTCATAGTACATTTGAAATCGTTGTCTCGTGATTAATCATACGAAGTTATAATTAAAAATATATATATATATTTTGAAATAAATTTTAGATAATTCATATCAGTTAAAATAAATTGATTGGTTGTGCTTTTAGTTAAATAATTTAGAAAATTCTTTAACTAATTTTTTGTTGCAAGGCTATCGTACAACATGCTATAAATGCTCAAATCTAATTCAAACAATCAACAAACAAACAATATAATATTTTAAATTAAATATCTCATTATAATATATATGATATGGATATATATTAAGCATCTGCAGAAGAGGTTTAATTTGATATATTATACATAAAATATATTAGAAATGAAAACTTATCTACAATTTAAAAAATTAAAAGAAAGTTTGGTTTTAGCCAATTGTGACAATAACCTACTACTTATGTTGTTTCTTATATGCAAGTTTATCCGATAAGAGAATTCAAATACAGGAAAATAGACAAAAAAAAAAAAAAAAAAAAAAACCACTAATCTTTCTCTCTCCCCAAGACCTCTGTAAAATCTATCCCCATCTTTCTTTTATATATATATATATTCCATTTATTTCTGGTATTGGATGTGGTAAGTGAGAACATTAGATTTTTGGAGTGATTGGGATAGTATTGGGAAAATGAAAAGAAAAACTAAAAAATTTATTTAAAAACAATTGACATAACCTAAAAAAGGTAAAGCTACATCTAATAAAAAACGGAGGTCGTACCAAACTATCACTTATGACCCAAAATTTTAGGCAAAAAAAAAGATAATTATAGAATCATTTTCATTGTGGCTTTTATACATATAGCTAGATAGATGCAGAGTGGTCAATTATTTTAAAATATATGTAAAATGAAATTAACTGATTAATTGTATTTCATAAATAAATCAGATAATATTTTCTTTTACACAAAAAAAATATATATATATTAAACCAATTTATTTTTGCAAGCCCATAAAAAAATATTTAGTACATATAATCGGCAAAAAAATAATATAACTTTTCAACTCTTTATTATAAATTACGTTGCACCGGCGCACATGCGCTTTTCCGGCCAATTTGGCTGAAAGAAAGTACCAATTTAATTCTTAGTAGTTTTTTGGATCAAAAGCATATTAGCAAAAAGTTATAGGGCCAAAAATTATTTTAGCCCCACTTTTTCTAAAGGCAACCCATTAATTAAGCAATAAAAGTACAATTACAAAATTAAAGCACCCTTAATAATTAAAAAAAATTCTAATTATTTGAAAAACTAAATTAAAAAAGTCGAAAAAGAAAGGAAAAGGTAAAATCAACTTCTTCATCCCTCATCTTCTCTCATCTTCAATGGAGAACCCAAATACATACATTTTTACGTTGAAACCATCAATAAAAAAATACTAACTCTTAAGTTTTGTTTCCTCATTTTCGTCACTTCAATGAACATTTTTTAAACGTTTTGATTATGAATCTTGAGTAAAATGAAACTGGTTGTGGTAACTATTTGACCTGGTAAATATGAACATATTGAAGCACATAAAGTGAGCCAAGTTCGATGCATGAGGCTGGCCGTAGAGTTTAATGCTTGTTCGGCACCAATGGTAGAACAACCTTCACTTGTTCGCCCCCTGCAGTAGAACATACTTAATTTTATAAGTCCCTACGGATAAGACAATGTTTACGTTGTTCTAACAACCAAGATCGGACAATTAGAATTTCACAATTATTGTTCTTTGGAAAATTTAAACAACATAATTCAAAATCAATTATAGTTGCACCATAAAATTAAAAAGACATGTCCTAAACACCTAAACGTGAAATTGTAATGTTAGTCTTCTGTTTCATCTACTTTCTTTTTATTTTCTTCTTTGTCTTTTATTTACTTTACTTTATTTATTTTTAATATAAATTTAAACTAATATGTAGGGTTTGGAATTTGGTGGGATGTAATTGAAAATGTTATATCTATTTATGTATATATCTGCGGTGCATTAAGAATTGGTGTGCATTTTGTTGAAAAAATTATGGGGCTGAGAATAGTTCACTCCTTCTACAATTATTATCTTCCTATTTGAGAATGATTATAAAAGAAATTGCAAAAACATGACAATAAGTCTTGAGATGTGGTAAAATAGGACACTAAGTATTTGGGCCAACAATTTATGATAATAACTTTTTAAATTTTGCACCTAAAGGACAAATTGAGCCCGAGATTAAAAATATCGAGTTCTTATTTCTTGCCATGTCAACTAATTTTCCTTGGGAAATCATAACCCATTTACTTCCAAAAGTAACAATCGAGTTTATTATATAATGAATAAACAAAAATGGTGTCTAAATTAAAAAAATGAAAATAATCAAAAGAAATAGTTCATATACTTAAACTCAATGGACGCGACAACAAGCATCCCGAACTAAACTGACAAACCATGTCTGCTATTCATCTGTTGATTTTTCTTCTATTTCTCAAAGATTAATGTAGATGGTGGATTATTGATGAAGGGAAGCGTCCAACAGAATTACGAACTCCGTTGATTTGAGACAAATGCCGGTGAACGTAAAGATTAGGGAATACCCTAGGTTTTAATTCAATTTCTGCATAAAAAATCCACAACTAATGAATGAAAACAATTTATAGCCTAACATATTGGCTAAGCCCATGCAAAGCAAATAATGAAACAGCAAAAATATGAAAGTGAAATCATAATCCATGCAAAGATATGAAACAATAATAATAAAAGGTCTTCAAATAGCTTCATCTTCATCATTTTCTCCCGATTGAAAACGATTCGACCTCGAATCAGATGTAGCTTCATCTTCAGGAATGTTTTCACCAGCATAAGGGAAGAGATGTTTGACATTGAAAACGTCCGAAGTGCGGAGGTGCGGAGGAAGTTGAACGCGGAAAGCATTCGGGTTGATAACATCGAGTACTTTCAAGGGGCCCATCTTCCGGGAGGCAAGCTTGTTGTACTCGTGAGGAGAAAAACGGTCCTTTGTCAACACGGCCCAGACAAGATCACCCACATGGTAGCGAACATCACGGTGTCTGGTGTTAGCGTGGTCCTTGTAAGCTTGCGTGACGGACTCTAGGCGGTTGCGGATCTGTTCATGAAGGCGCTGCAGGTTGCTAACGAGTTCGGATGCGCGCAAATCCGTCGGTACAGCAGAATTAGCGACAGCAGGTCCATGGGCCCGCGGGGAAGGATGCCATACACAATCTGGAAGGGGGCGAGGTTGGTACTGCGATTAATGGCAGAGTTGTGAGCGGATTCAGCCTGTCCCAATTGTAAATCCCACGTCTTAATATTCTCTCCAACCAAATAGCGGAGGAGATTGCCCAAAGAGTGATTCACCACTTCGGTCTAGCCATCCGTTTGAGGGTATGCACTGCTAAAGAGCAATTGAGTGTGAGTCATCTTCCATAAGGAGCTCCAGAAATGACTAATAAACCGAGTGTCCCTATCTGAGACAATGGACAACGGAAGGCCATGAAGATGATAAATTTCACGATAAAAGAGTTGCGCGACATGGAGAGCATCGGAGGTTCTCTTGCACGGAATAAAGTGGGACATTTTAGAGAATCGATCAATGACCATAAAGACAGAATCAAATCCACGTTGGGTGCGAGGTAAGCCGACCACGAAGTCCATGCTAAGGGCCACCCATGGAAGAGAAGGGATAGGTAATGGACGATAAAGACCAGCATTCGAGGCGGTTCCTTTTGACACCTAACAAATGTAACAGCGAGCCACATACCGAGCCATTTCCTTACGAGCAGTGGGCCAAAAATAACGGCGTAGCAGGAGGTCGACCGATCTATCACGACCGACGTGACCCATTGAGTGCAATTCCTGAATTAATTTAAGTCGGAGGCTGCAATCCGGTATACAAAGGGTTGTACCACGAAACAAAAACCCGTCATGCATATGAAAACATATCTCCTCTCCGGAAAGGACCTTCTTTAAAATATCCCCAAAGTAAGGATAACAATCATAAAGATGCTGAAAATCATCAAACCCAATGACGGCAGTGCGCAACTCCGAAAGAAGAAATGAACACCGACTGAGTGCGTCCGCGACGCGATTAGTAGTGCCGAACACATGCTTAACAATAAAGGTAAATTGCTGCAAAAAGGCAGACCATTTGGCGTGTCTGGCGGACAATGATGATTGAGTCGAAAGATGTTTGAGGGCCTCATGATCCGAAAATAAAATGAATTCACGCTGAAAGAGATAATGCCGCCAATTTTGAACCGCGCGAATAATCGCAAAAAACTCGACATCGTAGGTGGAATAGCGAAGACGAGCCCCAGAAAGTTTTTCGCTGAAAAATGCCAAAAGGGATGGTTACCTTGGCTTAAGACGGCACCTATAGCAATCTTTGAAGCGTCGCAATTTAATTCAAACAGTGTCGCAAAGTCAGGTAAAATTAGAATAGGGGCTGAAATAAGCTTAGCCTTAATGATGCTAAAGGCAGCAGCGGCCTGTGGAGGCCATTGAAATTCTTTACCTTGCATGATGTTTGTAATTGGTGCCATAATGGCACTAAAGTTGCGGATAAATCGACGATAGAACGAGGCAAGGCCATGAAAGCTTCGAGCCGCCGTTATGGACGTCAGAGTGGGCCAGTCTTTAATTGCAGCAATCTTGGATTCGTCTACCTGAATGCCGTGTGATGAAATGCGATAACCTAAGAAGACCGCTGACTCCACCAAAAATTGACACTTATTTGGAGCAGCATAAAAATATGTCTGCTGTAGGATGGAAAAAAACAGAGTGCAAATGTCCCATATGATCGGTCACTGATGTACTGTATACGAGAATATCGTCGAAATAAACGACCACACAAACGCCAATTAAAGGACGGAGAGTTTGGTTCATGACACGCATAAAGGCACTGGGCGCATTCGACAGGCCAAACGGAATAACCATCCACTCAAAAAGGCCCTCCCTCGTCTTGAAGGCTGTTTTCCATTCGTTGCCCGGGTGTATGCGAATTTGATGATACCCGCTACGCAAATCAAGTTTCCTAAATATCATGGCACCCGCAAGTTGGTCAAGCAAATCGTCTAGACGAGGTATAGGGAAGCTGTACCGAATGGTGATTTTATTTATTGCGCGACTGTCAACGCACATACACCACTCGCCAGTTTTTTTGGGTATGAGTAATGCCGGGACAGCGCACAGACTGATGCTCTGTCGAATAAGACTATAGTAAGTCCTCCACTTGACGGCGAAGTTCCTCATGTTCGGTGGGGCTCATCCGATAATGAGGTCGGTTCGGTAAGGCGGCACCAGGGATCAGATGAATCTGGTGTTGAATGTCTCGCAAAGGCGGGAGGCCAGTGGATAAGTCGGCGGGAAACACATCAGCAAATTCATGTAATAGCACTTGTAAAGATGAAGGTAGTGGAGTAGCTAGTGTTACCTCACGGGGAAAAAGGAGAAAGACCGCAGGGGCAACAACCAGTTCCATGAGAAAATCTGCCCGGGACAGCAATAACACCTGCGATTTGACAGCGTCGGGGGACGGCTGGCGGGATAGACGGCAACAAGGTAAATTTCTTTTGATCAAGCACAAAGCTATAAATATTCCGTCTCCCCTCATAAATCACATCGCGATCATATTGCCATGGACGACCCAAGAGGAGATGGCAAGCATCCATAGGGACGACGTCGCACCAAATTTCATCTGAGAAAGATGTTCCGATCGAGAAACGGACACGTGCTCGCTGATTGACAAGAACTTTGGTACATGTTGTAACCAAGCAAGGTTATAAGGTTTTGGATGTGCCTTTGTTGTGAGAGCAAGTTTGGAGATAACGTCGGAGGCGATGACGTTCTCGCAGGAGCTGGAGTCAATAATGAAATTGCAAACTTTTCCCTTTATAGTGCAAGCGGAGTGAAAAATAGCATGGCGGAGAGGCGGATCTTCGTCGAGTTTTGGTTGAAGAAAAACCCGGCAGATAATCAAAGAAGGACCCGTATCAGCTTGCAAGAGTTCATGAGATAGACTCTCCGATGGGTATTCATAAAAAATGGGTGGCAAGGAATATGCGGGGGCAGTCGTATCATCGTTGAAATGTTCTGTATCTTTAAGAAATAAGCCGCGGGCACGGCGAGGGCAGGCCGAAATATGGTGGCCCTTTTCGCCGCATTTGAAACAATTGCCAGGGCGCGGGGGCGCTGTAGGCGGTGGTTAAGAGGGCGGGCGAGAGGCAGCAGCAGGTGTAAAGTGCGAGTCCACCGTTGTGGTCGCGCGCTCGGAACGAGGAGGGGGTGGAGCAATTAGTGTGGTGCGACGGGACTGTTGTTGCTCCAATAAAAGAACACGTTGATGCGCATCTGAGACGGAGATGGGTGCAAATAAATTCAACGTGTCTTGGAATTGTAGGCACAAACCGCCAATAAAGCGGGAAACCAACTGATCTTGCGATTCATTAATATCCACCCGAGCCAGTAGGCGGTAGAAATCTTCAGTATAAGCATCGACCAAACGAGGTCCTTGCCGTAAATTTTGAAGGCATTGATAAAGAACTCGTTGGTAATTGAACGGAATAAATTCGGCACGGAGATGCTTAGTAAATTTATCCCACGATGTGAGTGGGGACTTTCCTTGTCTGAGGCGTACAACCTTATGTTGTTGCCACCAGGAGGCGGCACGACCACGTAAACGGGTCACGACGAGTGGTACGCGATGTTCGGCGGCGACGTCGGCGAAGGCTAAAGTCTCGTCGACTGTGGCAAGCCAATCAAGGAAGCCATCGGGATCCATAGTGCCATGGAATTCGGGAAGATCAATACGAAACCCTTCATCCCAACGCGCGGGGCGTTGCGGATGGGGATCTAGTGGTGCGAACGGGTTGTCGATGGTCACTTCATCATCGTCTGTGGCTGAGGGATCAGCGTGGAAGGGATGCTGGGCCGGAGTGGGAGGTGCTCGATAGCCTTGGGTAGCGTTTTGGACGAGAGGGACAAGCTGGGCGAGGGTAGCTTGTATGTCAGCCATCTGTTGCTGAAAATCATCCATGCGAATATTCAGCGATGTAACATCGGGCGCGGTTGCGCTGTTTGGCTGATGATGAGGAGGCATGGCTAAGAGCGTCGCCTGGTCTCTTGATACCAAATTGATGCAGGGAAGCGTCCAACAGAATTACGAACTCCGTTGATTTAAGACAAATACCAGTGAACGTAAAGATTAGGGAATACCCTAGGTTATAATTCAATTTCTGCGTAAAAAATCCACAACTGATGAATGAAAACAATTTATAGCCTAACATATGGGCTAAGCCCATGCAAAGCAAATACTGAAACAGCAAAAATACGAAAGTGAAATCATAATCCATGCAAAGATATGAAACAATAATGATAAAAGGTCTTCAAATAGCTTCATCTTCATCAATTATGAGTTATAATTTTTCAGATTGGGAGTTAAAAAAATTTCTCACTATTGCAACATGAATGAAAGTTGTAAAAATGTGTTTCTGTATCCCAAAGTAGTAGAGATGATCCCTGGTACACGTGTTCCGTGCACGCACTTTAGGGCACTTTTAGTGTCATTTTAGTGTCAATAACGTGCATAATTATGTGTATTTAGTGCTTTTATATTCTAATGGGCAAAATAATGCGTTTGAGCTATTTTTGTATTAAGACAGGTGTAAAAAGGGTAAAAAATCGAAGATTAAACGACCGAGGAGTCAAGGGATCGATCGAGGCAAGAAAGGAAGAGCCACATGAAGATCTCGGCCGAGACAGGATGTCAATCTCGGCCAAGATGGGCCTCCAGGGAATTTCTAGAGTTTTGCAAGATTGAAGATCTCGGCCGAGATTCAATCCAATCTTGGCCGAGATAAGTCTCCAGGGAATTCTTGAAGAGTATCAAAGATGAAGATCTCGGCCGAGATACAATCCTATCTCGGCCGAGATGAGTCAAATCCCAAAAAGCCCTAATTTTTCCTGTTTCACGTCTCGGCCGAGATTCCACCAAATCTCGGCCGAGATTGACCTTCGACCCAAAAATTCCTGAAAACCCTCTTTCACGTCTCGGCCGAGACACAATCCTGTCTCGGCCGAGATTCACTACCCTGTTTTAAAATCCTGAATACGTTTTTGCCTATTTTTGTCTAGCACTTTCTCCCTTTATATATATATCATCCCATTCGAATTTAACCTAACTTTTAGACAACTTTTGGAGAGCTTTTGATACTTGGAGAGCACATTTCAGCCACCAAAGAAGGAGATTGGACAAGGGATTGAAGGATCATCTTCTCCAATAGACATCTTTGGATTTATCCAAATCAGTATCATGTTTCTTCATTTTTCCATTTATTTTCTGATTGTATTAGTTAATATGGGTGGCTAGCACCCTTAGCTCATCCTTGATCATTGTGGAACCTTGAGTCGAGACATTGATGTGATTATTACGGTTAATGTTACCGAGATTATTGTGTATTTAAGTGTTTTGTGTTATTTGCTCTTGTTGATTCACATTTATGAATTAATTATTGGTTTGATCACCCTTTAAGGGATTTGTGAATGTGTTGCTAGAATAGGAGATTACTATCCGTAATTGTAGGATTTCCGATTCCCGAGTAGCAAACAATAATTATTTATTGGGGATAACACAAAGTTCAACCACTAAAACCGAGCTTTCGAGTTTTATGTTGAATTTATCTCGTTGTCCTAGTGTTTAATGCTTTTGGTGATTGAATCTAAGAGAGCTTGTTCGAGGATTCGGTTAAACTGAATAGGGTTAGTCGAAGAGCTTATTTTGATTAACTAAAATTAAGGGACAACAAGGCTATTAGAGCTTGTTAATAGTCTTGAGATAAGGGCTTAAATCACAATTCAATCGGGCATTAACAATAGTTGCATCAATTGTTCAAGACCAAGGGGAAGCATGATCAAGGGTGACTTGTTTTACTATTTGAAAACTAAAACTGAAAAAGATCTCTTCTAGTGTTTTTGAGTTACTTGTTTCTTTAATTGTGTCTATTTCCTTTTAATTGTCACTAATAGATTGTTAGTTTCCCATCAACCCCCCTTATTGCTTTCTTAAGTATTTATTTCTTGCATTCTTAATCATAAACCACTTGACATCATAATCAAAACTGTTCGGCCGTTCCCTGTGGGATCGACCCTTGCTTGCCACTCTACTAGTTAGAGTAGTCGGTAAGGTTTAAGTGTATCTTCATACACGATTTAATTTGGTAGTCGGAAACGACGCTACCAAGTTTTGGCGCCGTTGCCGGGGCGTAAAAACTGCCGCGGGCGTGGCGGAAGAGAAGTCTCACCGCGGGCGTGGCAATAAACTGACGCGGCCGTGGCAATCCTTCCAGTGCAATTCAGGATTTTTGGGCATAAGTGACCTCGGGCGTGGTCAAGAAATAACACGGCCGAGGCGTTGCTTCACCGCGGGCGTGGCCTATAGAAACCGCGGCCGTGGCCTTTTGTCCAGAATGATTCAAATTCTTCACGAGCTTGACCTCGGGCGCGGCAACACTTGACCTCGGTAGCGGCCTTATTTGGCCACGGTCGTGGCTATTGAAAGGCCATGGCCGAGGTGAGTTGTCCAGAATGGCTTGAATTTTTCTTTGTTGGAGGCCACGGCCGAGGTGGATTGTGTGACACGGCCGTGGTGATTTTTTCTGGGTAATTCCTCCATTTTGGGCTCCTTCACCCCCATTTCACACTATCTCTTTGAGTGGATTGTTGGGCACCTACACACATTTAAACAAAACAATTTAAAACACTAAAATATTAGCAAAGCAACTAAACTATGAATTTAAAATACGAAAAGCAATAAACGTCGGGTTGCCTCCCGACAAGCGCCTTTGTTTAACGTCGTTGGCTCGACGGATGCTCTTTAAATAAACAAAACAAACAACTAGCTATGTAACTAAAACAAACACTTAACACATAAAACAAAATCGTTCTAAAACCATTCCCCGGCAACGGCGCCAAAATTTGGTAGCGTTGTTTCCGACTACCAAATTAAATCGTGTATGAAGATACACTTAAACCTTACCGACTACTCTAACTAGTAGAGTGGCAAGCAAGGTTCGATCGTTCCTCGTGGGATCGACCCTTGCTTGCCACTCTACTAGTTAGAGTAGTCGGTAAGGTTTAAGTGTATCTTCATACACGATTTAATTTGGTAGTCGGAAACGACGCTACCAAATTTTGGCGCCGTTGCCGGGGAATGGTTTAGAACGATTTTGTTTTATGTGTTAAGTGTTTGTTTTAGTTACATAGCTAGTTGTTTGTTTTGTTTATTTAAAGAGCATCCGTCGAGCCAACGACGTTAAACAAAGGCGCTTGTCGGGAGGCAACCCGACGTTTATTGCTTTTCGTATTTTAAATTCATAGTTTAGTTGCTTTACTAATATTTTAGTGTTTTAAATTGTTTTGTTTAAATGTGTGTAGGTGCCCAACAATCCACTCAAAGAGATAGTGTGAAATGGGGGTGAAGGAGCCCAAAATGGAGGAATTACCCAGAAAAAATCACCACGGCCGTGTCACACAATCCACCTCAGCCGTGGCCTCCAACAAAGAAAAATTCAAGCCATTCTGGACAACTCACCTCGGCCATGGCCTTTCAATAGCCACGACCGTGGCCAAATAAGGCCGCTACCGAGGTCAAGTGTTGCCGCGCCCGAGGTCAAGCTCGTGAAGAATTTGAATCATTCTGGACAAAAGGCCACGGCCGCGGTTTCTATAGGCCACGCCCGCGGTGAAGCAACGCCTCGGCCGTGTTATTTCTTGACCACGCCCGAGGTCACTTATGCCCAAAAATCCTGAATTGCACTGGAAGGATTGCCACGGCCGCGTCAGTTTATTGCCACGCCCGCGGTGAGACTTCTCTTCCGCCACGCCCGCGGCAGTTTTTACGCCTCGGCCGCGGCATACTCCTAGGTATAAAAAGACAGACGCGGGCGAGGTAGGGCATTTCACCCTCCTCCTCGCGAAAATTGGCGAAAACACACTCACACACACACGAAATCCGCCATTGTTACTCAATTTCTTCCCCTCAAATTCACACCACACCTCACCCACATCATCATAAACATTTCTATCCGAAAAAATTCGGATTTGGAGCAAAGTCGGAGTCGGGTCGAAAAGGGCGCGAAAAATCAAACTTCAAATTTTTCGATTAAACTCGACCGGTAAGTATGGCTATCCTTTCCCCTCAATCTTTATTTGTTATTATGAACTTTGTTGTTAAGATTTGGGGCAAATTTGTTGTTGGATTAGTTGATATATTGATATTGGTTGTGCACACGTATTTTGTGAATTTTTGCCAATGTTGAATGTTTTTAAGTAATCTAACACTAAATTTGTAGTGATAGCCTTTGTTTTTGCATGATTTGTTGATGATGGATGAGGATTAGTTTGGGAATCATTGAAAATTGAGGATTGAAGTTGATTTTTGCTATATCACCAACCACTTGACATGCATTCCCTTTTGTTACCCTTTTTGCTATTTGATTCAATTATTATGTTCGATTGTTAGGTTGATTAGTGAATTTGTGTGAATAGTAGACACTTTTAGACTCTTGATAATAATGAAACAAAATCAACCTATTTTTGTTGAGCATTAATAGAATTTTCTTGCAATAGGATAATAATTAGACATGTTTGCCATTTATGCACATTTAATCAAGTCAACCAAGTCATCTAGATTGCGAATTCACTTGTGATTTTCTGTGATCGGTTGAACATGAGTGATTGAAACATGAGTGATTGGCATTCTATTTGATTAGAGTTAATGTTTCAATTGGTGATAAGTGTTAAAACTCGGAATTTAAGTGTGTGTTTGTCTTGTAGGACAAATGGGACCATAAAAAAAGACATCAAAGAAAAGTGTTGGCACAAGTAAAGGCACACCAAGTATAGGAAAGGGGAAGGGCAAGTTGGTGATCCGGGAGCCCCTCCCAGAGGAACCGGAGATCGAAACCCCGGAGGTCCCAACGTCCACAGGGCCAGACAGTCGGCTTTTCGACATCATTTTGGACGACCCGGTTCACCAACAAAGATTTGCCCGATTAATGAAGCGTCAGATTGTTGCCACCCGTTATTTCAAAACCGAGTGTTTGACTGATATGGGAATCAAGGATAATATCGATGAGTTTTTGAGAGCATCGGGCCTCATTGGATTGTTCACTCCAAGGCCCACCTACCAACGATTCGTCCTTGAATTCTTCAGCACACTGACTGTCCGATCCAACTCTGAAAAATGTGGAAACAGAATCCACAGCATTTCATTCCACCCGCTGAACAAAAAGATGACACTCACAGCAGCGGAGTTGAGGAAGATTTACGGTTTCAAAGAAAATCCCTCCACCACAGACTTGGAAAGCATCGATGAGTTCAATGTCGGGCAGTTCTGGGGGCAAATAACTGTTGCTCCCGGCTTGGTTGAACCGCAAGCCTTCGATTCTAAGAGCTCCAAAACTAGCTGGATCAGAAATCCAGTCGTAAAGGTTTTACAAAGGCTCCTGGCATTGACACTTTTTGGGAGGAAGGAGACGGGGGCAGCAAGGATGGCCGAGCTCAGTATCCTATGGTCCATTCTCAAACGGACCGATAGGAGATATGAAGAGGTACTGATTGAGTCTTTTGAGAGGACAGTGAAGGAACTAACGGCGACCAGAAAGAAAGAGCCAAAGCAATATGACTCAATATTCAGCGGAGCTCTTATCACACCAATTCTAGAGCATTGTGGAGTTCCGTTGATTGACTTCAAGGATGTTTCAGATTCGTTCCTTCTGGGTTGGGAAGATTTAGCCAACATGAGGATTGCTGCTTTGGGACTAGAAGATGGAGTCTCCGTTCCCTACGTGATCCAAAATGTAGGGCCAATGCTACGCCTTCCTAACCCAGACCTCACCCGCATCCGAGACCTCAAATCCACAGCCAACTTGGCCTTGAGCTCAGCTGCACACCGGGCAGCCTCGAGGGAACCCAGTGACCTCGAGTTCCGGAAATATCAGAGAGGCCAAGTATCGGAACCTGCTGCAGAAGGGATAGACCTCACAGGCGAGGGTGTGAGCAGCCGTCATTCACGAAAGAGACCCGTATCCGCTGTTCAGTCCCAGACCGAGTTTCAACAACAAGTGGATGAAAGATTAAGCACGATGGAGGGGGACATCCGAGAGATGAAGTCGGACATTAGGGAGATCAAAGGAAACCAGAGCAAGATCCTCGAGGCACTCAACAGCCTTCGAGCATGTTTTGGTGGCCAAAGCTCTCGATCTTCACGACCGTCCAAATCTTTGTGAGTAGGAGTACCAAGAATATCCTTCTTCTTTTTCAAAAACTTAGTTTTCAACTAAGTTTGGGGGAGAAAAGTAAGAAGTAGGATGTTCTTGGCCACCCCGGTGTTACAATCTCTCATATTTCATTTCCATATCTTACTGCTTGTTGACTATTTAGGCCTGTGTGCCCCTTCTGTTTTGCCTATACTTGGGATTCACGGCGTGTGGGCCGTTTGATTGTTATTTTTGCCTTTGTAAACTTGCTTGCACTATTTCATTGAATGATGTATCGGATTTTCTTGTAGGATGTTTTGTCTTGATTGGCCTGTGTGCCATTTTCTACTATCATCTTTGTTTGGTTAAGATAAATTGAGTTTTGTTATTTATATGATGAAGTTTTGGGCACTTACATGCATAGTCGTAATAAGTTGGTATTTTTTTTTTTTAGTCGATTGGGATGGGTGTTTTGAATAAATGGTTGAGTTAGTTAAGCACCAATCCGTACCCTTTCTTTCCACAAACTTTGATTTTCAATCAAGTTTGGGGAGGGGGTGGTAGGTGTACGGATTTTGGCCGCTTGGAAAAGTTGATTGGACCAAATTTGAATGAAAATGTGGCAAACGGTTAATGATGAATAAATTTTCCATAAAAATTGGAAACTTGGCTAATGATAGAGCATGATAGGCTATGAGACGAAATTGAGCTTACATTCAAAACTTTTAATCAAATTGCAACCGAGTGAGTTTTTGAGCTTTAGAAGATACTCCCGCCTTTGGAGTAACGTAAACTTTCTTTCGGTTGAAATTCATTGAGTACATTTAGTTGTCTCTAGAACTTGCCTTGATTCTCTATTTTGCATGAGTCGGTACATTGTGGGACATTGAAAATGATTTTAGGCAATCCTTGATTTGAGCCTACTTTCAAGCTTGAAAACACATCATTTTTACCTAATTTGATGTTGTCTCTAGTTGAGCCCCTTGAGCTTTTAGCCTTTTGTTTGACAGCCCAATTCTACAAGCCGAAACCCTTTCGATTAGCCTTTGAACCTAATTGGACTATTTGAGTATGAGGGAGGTGGTTGGAAGGTAGTCGGATAATTTGGGATTGAAAAGGGTGAACTATTGGGAGTATTGAAAGGTGAAAGAAATTGAAACAATAGGAAAAGAATCGAGAATACTAGTCCTCTCCAATTTTTGTTTGTGTTAAAAAAAAAAAAAAAAAAAAAAAAAAAAAAAAAAAGTCGAAAAATCAGAAAAACAAAAGAAAAAGTTAGTTGTATATACTCATTGTTGCTTTTGATTTGGAGAGGCTAGTAATATAAATGCCTTTTAATAGATGTTCTCAAAGTTGAAGAATTCAAAAGAAAATACACTCCAAAGGAGAATTGAGAAAGCATTTAGGTTGTGGACTTTGTGGTAAGGAGAAGAAATCAATTTTTGGGATTGGTTTACTAAGGAAGTAAAGAGTGAGGTTGAGTGACCATTGTTTGAGGGGTAGATGGGTAGTGCACGACTCATTTAGTCCGTTTTATAGTCACTTATACCCAAAATTATCCCACCTTACCCCAAGCCAACATTACAACCTGTTAAAGACCTTTTTGATTCTTTGTCACACATGTCGGGTACACATCGAAATTTAGATGATTGGCAATCCTATGGTAGATACTATTTGCATTTTAATGTGAGCGTATATACTACCTATCCAATACACTTGAGAGTCGAGAGATACACTCATCCGGTAAGGATTTCAAGTTGAGAGTGTCAAGTCTTGAAAGTAGTTGATATGCTCTATCTATTATGCTCAATGTTATCATGATTGCCTAACTTTTGAAAATTTCTTCTGAAATTGATTTTGCCACTTAAATCTGCCCTAAAAAGTGTCCTTTCTTCTTTTTCTTTATTTGTTCGGGACGAACAAAGGTTTATGTTTGGGGAGATTTGGTGCACGTGGTAGTGCACACACTTTTAGGTCAATTTAAGTGTCTTTTTACGGACTTTTGTGTGCATTTTCATGTGTGTTTTGTGCATTTATTTCTCATTGGGCAATTTGACGTGTCTGTTTCATTTTCATGCCAAGACAGGTGAATTAAGGCCGAAAAACAGGTTTGAAGATCTCAACTTGACAAATCGAGCTCAAAGAAAGAAGAAAACAAGGAAAAAAACAGGGGATCATGCCCGAGGTGGTGAGGCCACGCCCGTGGCTCAAGCCACGGCCGAGGTAGTCCAAGGCCACGGCCGTGGCCATTCCTCCAGAGAAGGCCACATTTCAGCATCATTTGCCACGACCGAGGCAAACATACACCACGACCGTGGCGATCCAAACCCCACGACCGCGGTATGAATAAGCCGCGGCCGTGGCCAGTCCTCCAGAAGTAAAGGCAAATTCAGTCCAAGAAAGACCACGGCCGAGGCAGGAGATATAACACGGCCGCGGCCCCAAATTGGGGCCCAAAACCCTTGTTTCACCACGCCCGCGGCCATCTTTATGCCACGGCCGCGGCGGTGTTCCCTGTTTTAAAATCCTAAACACATTTTTGCCTAAATTGGAGCTAGCACTTTCTCTCCTTATATATATATCATCCCATTCGAATTTAACCTAACGGAGAACAACCTAGAACCCATCTCCCACACATAATCAGCCACTTTTCTCCATTGGAAGCAAGAAAATGGAAGGGGGCTTCAACCCCTAACCTTTGGTTCTTTCTATCCTATGTTCATGTTTTTCTTTAATTTTCTGTTAGTTTATCTTTGTATTAGGTAAAATGGGTGATTAGCACCCTTTTGTTCACTCTTGATTATTGTGGAACCTTGAGTCCAAGACATTTATGTGATTATTACGGTTAATGTTACCGAAAATATTGTGTATTCAAGTGTTTTGTGTTATTTGCTGTTATTGACTCACATTTATGAATTTATTATTGGATTGATCACCCTTTAAGGGATTTGTGAATGTGTTGCTAGAATAGGAAATTACTATCCGTAATTGTAGGATTTCCGATTCCCGAGTAGCAAACAATAGTTATCTATTGGTGATAACACAAAGTTCGACCACTAAAACCGAGCTTGCAAGTTTTATGTTGAATTTATCTCGTTATCCTAGTGTTTAATGCATTTGGTGATTGAATCTAAGAGAGCTTGTTCGAGGATTCGGTTAAACTGAATAGGGTTAGTCGAAGAGCTTGTTTTGATTAACTATGATTAAGGGATAACAAGGCTATTAGAGCTTGTTAATAGTCTTGAGATAAGGGCTAGAATCACAATTGAATAGGGCATTAACAATAGTTGCATAAATCGTCCAAGACCTCGGTGAAACATGATCAAGGGTGAATCGTTTTGTTATTTAAAAAAACCAAAAACCAAAACAAATCTCTTTAATTGTCTTTGTTTATTTAGATGTTAGTTGTTATTTCATTAAAAAACCCCCACTTCTTTATTGTTTTCTAGCTTATTTACTTTATGTTTCTTCATAATAATAGCTTAACACAATGAAGCAAAATTTGTTCGATCGTTCCTCGTGGGATCGACCCTTGCTTGCCACTCTACTAGTTAGAGTAGTCGGTAAGGTTTAAGTGTATCTTCATACACGATTTAATTTGGTAGTCGGAAACGACGCTACCAATCCCCCCTCCAAAAAAGGGAAAGAAAGAGTGATGATGTGGATCTTTTTTACATTTCAAGTAGAAAAATATTTCATTTATATGTTTTTGCACATTAGATGCGAGATAAGTTGAGAGCCCGCATTAAAGCTTGTCTGAACAATTCACATAATGTTTAGCTTTATTTTTAACATTTTGAGCTCAATTTATCGTTAATGTGCGATTTTAGATTTTAGTGTCTTAAATCACCGGCCTGAATACTTAGTATCTTATTTTTGTAATTTTTCCCCAAAAAATATTACCTCAAAATATACAAATTATAGCATAAAATTTTCAACATTCTATGCCCCCACGATTGTGAATTTTTAAAGCATGAACATGTTATGGCGAGGGTTTAATGTTTATCCATCTCCAAGAAAAACATACAGTCTTGATATACATACAATTACAATAATATATATATACTCTTCTTAGTTTCTCAAAGAATACAATATTGAATATCCTACCCATCTTCTAATACTTTTGATTTCTTCATCCTTCCACTATGAGAGGATGGGAAATACTTTACATTATTTATTATTCATTTTAATTTTTTTTCCTCTGTTTGTTTTGGTTTCTTCCCCTCCTTAGGTTTACTTTCGTGAGACTTCCTCGGCTTGGTGTTGCATTCACGCTTTGTATGTTCTCCATGTCATGTGCGTCTTCAATGCCTTGTACAACCTCCAATCTCCGTTTTCAATAGATCTTCCGAGGCCTTCCATGCCTTGTACGACATCTGATTTCCGTTTTCCTATGGATCTTCCGGGTTTCTTTCGTTGTTGTTTAAATCTCTTTACTTTATCTAATACCTATGCAAACGGTCACTGTCTGCAGTAGAAATATGATTTGTTTAAGAATTTTCATTGTCTTTCATATGTTGAAAGTTGCAAGTAGCGTGATATTTTTTCATTTATCCATCTCATTTCCTGAGATTAATTTTTTTAGTTGTTTAATACTTGCATATTTCTTTACTTTTCTAAGTTTAAATAATTCCATAGCCTAAAAAAGACAATTACAGTAATATATAATGTATACACAAAAATACTAAATTCTCTTCATTAAGTTTTTTCTTTCAAACCTTAATTTAACTATGTCACTATCATTATTTTTTTAGAAAGAAAACGTCAAATTGCTTACTTACATTTGCCTTTGTTCAAATTTAAACTTAAATCTATAAAAAACTTGTACTTTGAACTCCAATATTTCCAATTTCACTTTTACTTGGTTACATTTCTTTAAAATCTTAATTAAATTAATAGACTATTATATACATTTGTAAGCATTTATATTTATATATGTTCTTAAATATTTCAAGGTTCTAATTGTTTAAAATATTTGTACATGTATCAAAGTTCGAATTCTACACTTTTGTGGAAGAAATGAATATAAGAAGAAAACAAGGGTTGGAGTTTTGTTGGTTCAAAAACCAGTCATTAACCTTCAACCTACGATTTCTGTTTTAGGTCAACCTTCAAATGCATAAAATAATTAAATTGCAACTTTTTTTAGAAAAAAATGAAACTGTATGTTATCATTAGTGTAATCCTTGGGAGGACATTACAATCACAGGTTGATTAATAATTAGTTGATCTGGTACTGTCAAAATATAATTTGTTAATTTGGAAGGTCCCCGTTACGTGGAAAGCGTGCAAAATCTCAGTCGTGGAGGCCCAAACCCCTGGTGTGGCGGTGGTGTACGTGTATACTTATTTGTCAGGGGATGGTTGTGGCCCGGTGGAGATATGTCGTCGGGAGGCGAGTACAATGATCGCGCCATTTTACTGCGCTCCAATTCCTCTGGTTCAGACTGCGATCTGGAAAGGGCCGCCGTTCATTCTCCCAACACCACCACCAATAAGGGAGGTTTTGCCGCCGATCTCTTAAAGCGTTTGGATCGCGGCCTCTCAGCTTCTGGTCGCCGATTGTCCGTTAAGCTCCGACCAGATCACCGCCTCTCTTCTTCTGCTTCTCCTTCACCTTCGGATCACGTCGTTAGTGCTAATGCCGCTGTCGGCGATGATTTTCTCGGGGACGGCGCCCCGCCAGAGTGGGCGTTGCTGCTCCTTGGCTGCCTCCTCGGCGTTGCTTCCGGCCTCTGCGTTGCCGCTTTTAACCGTGGGGTTAGTTTATAACTTGTGAGGTTTCTGTATTGTTTAAGATGACTTCTCGATTGAATTGGCTGATCTACATACTATAATCTTAAATTGCACTAATTGTAGCTTCCGATCTGCTTCATTACTTTCATGTGGAAAATTGTGACTGCAAATGGAGGCTGGGCTGGGGTTGGCTGAAGTTAGTGCATTTTGGTTAGAGTAGGTTTCGCTTAATGACCTAAGAGAGGAATTGCATGAAAAGAGGGAATTTCATTTCCCCATATATTTTTTGTGAGAGTGAAATGTCCTGTATGACTGTACCATGGAACTTTAGTAAGAAACTTATAAGCTAAGAAACTTATAAGCTTGTTTCAGTTCAAGGTAGTTATATGACAATTTATTGAATGAATAAATAAGCATTTCACTGGGAAAGTTTATAAGCTTGTTTCAGTTCAAGGTAGCATATGACAATTATTGCATGAATAAATAATCATTTCACTGGGAAAGTTTAAGGTACCCGGCTGTTAATTAGAGTCATAGGGTGGATGTTTTGTAGAAAATAGAGTATCTTGTGGTTTACATACATACATTGTAAATTTCTACACGTTGGGGGATTTTCAGTTGTTAAATTAGTGTCTGGTTGCTGAGTTATATGCAGAGCTAAGAGGGTAAACTCATGAGAGTTTTCCTTATCATCCCAATTCTTTGCAGTAATAGAAAAGATTGTGCAGTTTGCTAATTTTTCAAACACTGTCTCTGTTATGAGTACCATAATTGGAGACTCTGAGTACCTTGATGTGTTCAGTTTATGATATATGAATACATTGTAATTTATGTTTCCAATTCCTTTTTTCTATAAATTAGTGACCTTAGAGCAAATGATGTGCTGAAACTCGGCACCTAAATGATGATGGCAGCATGCTAAGATATCTTATATTCATATTGTGATTACATGACTATGCATAATGCAAAATACAACCCCCTAGGCATTTTTCTTAAGGGTGAACCGCTCTTATATATCTTTGCATTGCGTATTGCATTTCACTTGAGTTTTGGATTAGTACCTACTTATACTAAAAAAAATGATTTCTGAATTTGTTTATAGGTACATGTAATACATGAATGGGCATGGGCTGGTACCCCAAATGAAGGTGCTGCCTGGTTTCGGTTACAAAGGCTAGCTGATACTTGGCACCGTATTCTTTTGATACCAGTCTTGGGTGGCGTTGTTGTGGGTGTCTTGCATGGTCTTCTGGAAGTACTGACTCAGATAAAGCAGTCCACTTCTTCTCAAGGACAAGGCTTTGATCCCCTTGCTGCAGTCTTCCCTATAGTGAAGGCTATCCAGGCTGCTGTGGCTTTAGGAACTGGATGTTCATTAGGTCCTGAAGGCCCTAGTGTTGATATTGGAAAATCATGTGCCAATGGATTCTCACTGATGATGGAGAACAATAGGGAAAGGAAAATTGCACTTGTTGCTGCTGGCGCGGCTGCTGGAATTGCTTCAGGTATCCATTTATCTATATGTTGTCCGATCTTGTGATATTAACGTGGTTTCAGGTTTTGTTTATCTCCGACATTTCAGTCCACTTTTGGATCGTAGTGTGTTATTTATGCATCTTTGACTTTTTTTTTTTTAATTTTTTTCTATAAGAAGCATGAACGTCACAGATAAACAGGAGAATTACAAGGGGATAAGAAATCTCGGAAAGAAAGTAAAATCTATAGCTAAAGTACAATATTCAAATCATGATAGACATCTGATAAATGAAAGCCCCTTAAGTTCTTATGGACAAAAATCCACCATGCAACTGTTTCGTTTGGAGATTCTTCCGTATTTTCAAAGTCTTTCTTATTTCTGTCTAACCAAAGAGACCAGCAAAGAGCTTGTACTATGACACCCCAAACTACCTTAGCTCTTTTACAATGACATTGCCTAGATTAAATAAAAAGCATTCCTTGATTAACGCTGGAGCCAGCCAAGACAAATTCAGTTCCAATAACATCCTGTTCCACAATGAAATAGAAAAGGAACAATGCAGGAGAGTATCATCCAGATTCTTGTAATCTCTTTTATGAAGTACTCACCAATTGGGGAATAGTGATACATATGGACATCACTTTTGAAAAATGTCGCAAGAACTCTCCTCAATACCATCAACCATGAGAAACTGAACCTTTCAGTCGCTGAAACTTTCCAAACTTCTCTGTATTATGGAAAAGGCAGATTGTAATCCCTAGGAGAAAGAATGTAAAGAACGTTTTGCAAGAAAAAAACACCTGAAGAGTCTAATGCCCAAACCCTACAATCATCTTCCTCTATGACAACCCGAACTGTGCAAGTAGCTGTAATAAAATGCATGAATCAGGAATATTTGAAATTCTAAGATTCCGGAAAAAATGTGTGTCCCAAGATATAGAAGGTGAACCCAACAAATTGGAATTTTCAGGTTAGAAGGAGATTGGTTTATTATGGATTTGCAGGATGCGAAAAAGAGAGGCGGGTCGATCTCAAAGGGTAAGCTCCCCCATCTTCCCAAAACCTCACAATACTGCCTCTCCAAATCTGGACTTTTACCAAAAACAAAATCTAGGTTCCATGGGCTCATAAAGGTGTTGCTTGATGCAAAGCCAGCATACCAACCGTTGTCTTCTGCCCGATACTTGCTAATAATGACTCAGCCCATGAAGAGTTCTTTTCCTTGAATAATCTCCACCCCCACTTTCGCAACAGCGCCTTATTTCTCACAGCTACTCCCAATACTCAATTCGCCAACCTCCTTAGGCTTAGTTACGACATCCTAGGAAACCAAAGGAACTTGATTATATCCATCTTATGCTTCCCAAAGGAAGTCTGTCATCTTGTTCACTATAATAGACACAACTCCTATTGGAACATGAAAAGGGATAAATAGCATGTAGGGAGCTTTCTTTCAAAGGCCGGACAATTAACTTTGATTCAATCCGTACTTGATGCTGTCCCTAGGATAAATAGTATGTACATACTATTTATCCTAGGGACAGCATCAAGTACGGATTGAATCAAAGTTAATTGTCCGGCCTTTGGGAGAAAGCTCTTCTTCCACCCTACCAACTTCTGAAATTTTAGAAATTATTGGTTCCCAAACGACACTTTCAAAGGATGGATAACCAAAGGAACTCCCAAGTACTTTGTGGGCCACTCCTCTGCCAAGCATCCAATCGAGTCTGCCAACCTTTTTATCCTACGTTGGTTGATGTTCATACCCAATAAGGAACTCTTATCCATATTCATTTTCAATCCAGACATACTACAGTACAACTTGAGAATCTTGACCAACCACCAAAAATTACTTTCTCCGGGCTGAAGAAAGAAATCTTGTCATCTGTGTACTGAAGATGTGGTATCTCGACCTTATTCTTGCCAACTAACGGCCCTTTAAACTCGGAAACTGACTTGGCCCTCAATAATTCTGCTTTAGGCATCAGACATCAAATTGAAGACGGAAGGGGCTAAAGGGTCTCCCTGCCTCAAACCTCTCAAACATTGAAACTTTCCTCTTGGTCGTCCATCAATGCAAGTAGAGAAATTCGTCGAAGAGTGTCTTTTGATATTGTTTCTATATAAAATTTATTCTTTCCTGGCTTGAGAGGGGTCGTTTTGGGGGTTTCCTTATTTTATTCTTTGTTGCTGTCTGGGTGATTTCACTTGTTTCATGATCCCTCCTGCATAGCTCCTTTAATACATATTATATAGTAGATGAAAATAGTGACTTATGCATACTTTAGTTTTGATCAATTTAATTTTCCACGTACGCCACAGGTTTCAATGCAGCCGTCGCTGGATGTTTCTTTGCTATTGAAACGGTTTTGAGGCCTCTCCGTGCTGAAAACTCTCCTCCATTTACAACAGCTATGATCATATTGGCCTCAGTTGTCTCATCTACTGTATCAAATGCTGTTCTCGGAGAGAAACAGGCTTTCACAGTGCCCACGTATGATTTGAAATCTGCTGCTGGTATTTTATCTGATTCTAGTTTTTTGTAGAACATATTTTGGGCCGCTATCTAATTATTATCTTACTATATATGAATTTTAGTGTTGTGAATTTCAGAGTGAATTTGTAGAATAACAAATGTAAATATGGGTGGCGAATATGTTGTTTTGTTATTGTACATCACTATCTATTGGCCTTCAGAAGGAATGTGTCTCTTGGTTACACAATGTCTTCTGCAATGATTTTCGCTAGTACCTAGTACACACTCTATGATCTTTGAAATGATGGATTTTGTTGAAACTACAATAAATTGCATTAAGAGAGCACCATTTGTTTTTTGCATCTATTGAGCAGAAATTTGTGCGTTGTTAGTGAAACAAGTTCAAACTCTGAAAACAGTCTCTTTCCCACCACAAAGAATGTAATGTCACCTGCTGTGAATCTCGTTGACGATTTTTAAATGCTTTCAAAAGTTTTAACTACTGGGATCTATTGTTGAAGAAAATGGGGAATTGATAATGATATAACACATGTTCAAGTTGGGGGAACAAATGGAGATGTTCACTATCTGTTCTCTGGGATTGTAAAGTATCGCTAAACCGAGAAAATTTGATAGAACAGCCATATGTTTGACAATGCATTATGGATCAAAGTTTTGGATGACTAGATATGAACATGAATAAAGAATGGGAAGATAGATATGTGGGCACGCTAGATTACATAGACTAAGTAATGAATGCATAGGAAAAGTGGGGGTAGCCCAAAAGATGAAGAAATTATAGGAACACGATTAAAATGGTTTGGGCAATTGCATAGGGAACTTTTAGATATACGAGTTCAGCGTTGAATAACTTTTAACTCAAATTAAAAGGGGAATAGAAGACCTAAAAGGACTTGGAAAGAAACTACAAATAAGGACTGCTATATTGAAGTACTAATGAGATCATGTGCCTAGATCAACACAATAGTGAGATGATTCAGCCTACACCCTGTAGCGGGCTGAGGGCTTAGTTTGTTATCGTTGTTGATTAGTCTGTTGGTTTATTGATGGAAAGGCATAAGTTTCAGCATTTTTTATTACTTTAGCTGTTGTAATTTACTGATTATGGATATTTGTAACCTTTGTGTTCTAAAAATCTTGCTCAGAGCTGCCTTTGTACCTTATACTGGGGATGCTATGTGGAGCAGTCGGTGTGGCTTTCACTCGCTTGTTGGCTTGGTTCACTAATGCATTTCAGTTTATCAAAGAAAAATTTGGGGTTCCAGATGTAGTCTGTCCCGCTTTAGGAGGTTTGGGAGCTGGGCTAATAGCTTTAAAGTATCCTGGAATATTGTATTGGGGTTTTACTAACGTAGATGAAATATTACGTACTGGGAAGACCGCATCAGCTCCAGGAATCTGGCTTCTAGCTCAATTATCTGCTGCAAAAGTTGTTGCTACTACTCTGTGTAAGGGATCTGGCCTTGTTGGTGGCTTGTATGCTCCCAGTTTGATGATTGGTGCTGCTGTGGGTGCTGTATTTGGAGGCTGTGCTGGCGAGCTTATCAACACTGCTATTCCAGGAAATGCTGCTGTTGCTGAGCCACAGGCCTATGCACTGGTAATACTATCAATGATATGCTTAAGTTTCCTATCCCATTTTAAGTGTTGACATTATACATCCTTACTCCTCTACAGGTTGGGATGGCAGCAACTCTTGCTTCTGTCTGTTCAGTACCTTTAACTTCCGTTCTTCTTCTGTTTGAGCTGACCAGAGACTACAGAATCCTGCTTCCGCTCATGGTAATCTCACACAATGTGGGCTGATCCACATATTTGTGTCTCCCTGAAAATCTGCCTGATTCTAGTTCAGTAGTAGCATCAACCGATGTTGCAAACTTTGGTTCTATAAGGGTAAACTATTTAGGTTGTCAGATTCTGGTATGGGTTTGGATATTGTCTCCTGGATTAATATCATTTTGGCTTCATCAGCTGTCGCACAGTTAAGTTATTTTCTTTGATGCTGATATAGCTTAACAACCCTCTATAGAACGAGCATTGTAAAATTAAAATTAGTTTTTCTGTAGACTGGCAATATTTATGTTTAGGATTCTTGAAGCATTTCAGGTTTTTATTTGTTCGAGTTTACAACCTCTGATAAGTGCTTTTAACATTTGAGGTAATACATCAGAAAAGCTGTAGTTAGATGGATTACCATTCGAGTAGCCTTCAGATGATGAATGATCTACTGTAAATTAGGTCAATTTCTAATGCTTATTTCACTGGTATCTTTTTCTAATGTGTTCCTTGATTTACTTATTGCAACAGGGTGCAGTTGGATTAGCAATATGGGTGCCCTCCGTGACAACTCAGCCAAAGGAGACAGATGCGTCAGATACAAAGAGTACTCCCCGTGGTTATTCAGTTGTTTCACCATCTGATGGCAAAAGTGATAGTTGGAGGCAAAATGGTGAAAGAGATGACATAGAACTTTCAGTGCTTGGAAACTTCAGTAACTACAAACCACTAGATCTCGACATTTTACTGGAAAATATGAAGGTAGATGCGGATTTTCCTTTTTATGGCCCATATTAGATTTGGCATTCGTATACATTTATGTATTTATATGTTTTTTTTTTTAAAAAAAAAAAATAATGATAATAAACAGGTTTCCCAGGCTATGTCAAATAGCTTCTTGACGATCTCACTGACTCAAACTTTGAGGGATGCCCTTAGCTGTATGCGTGATGGTCAGCAGAACTGTATTCTTGTGGTTGATGCTGAAGATTCTCTAGAAGGAATTTTGACAGATGGGGACATCAAGCGGTGGCTGTCCAATAGAGCTAGTGATGCTTCCAACAGTGATTTAGCAGATGTATGTTTTATCTTTTTCCAGTAATATCACTTGCGTGTAACTCGATGTTGGTGTCTATATGGAGTAACATGAGTTTGTTGTTTCTTGTTCATGTGCAATCTTTGCTGCGTAAAAATGATCTTTCATGAATCATTGAGGTGATTGTGGTTTGCTTTGCAGGTCAATGCTTGCACTGTTTCCTCTATTTTCACTCGTGGGATAAGCTATCGTGGGCGAGAACGTGGGCTTTTGATTTGTTATCCAGATACTGATTTGGCAATGGCAAAGCAGCTGATGGAGGCAAAGGGAGTCAAACAATTGCCTGTGATTAGGCGTGCTGAAGATGCTCAAAGAGAAAGGAGAAGACGCAGAATTGTGGCTATTCTTTACTACGACTCAATCTGGGATTGTCTCAGGTATTTTTTTGCTAGTTTGCAGTATATTGTGACATGCTTGTTTTGTTCCTGAAATTATGTGCATCTTTTCCCTTATATTTGACTTCAAATTAGAAGTGCTTATCTTGTTCATAGGTGCTAAGAAGCAAAGAAACTAGTGAAATACTCCTAAAATGTGTTCTGCATGTTGGGACCTGGATAGTTCTTATGAAGGAACCCTAACTAGGGAACTAAGCTATGAATTATCTTCCATATTATTTGCATCTTGTTTAGGCCTTGCGCAGAATGAGCTAATGGCATTAGGGCTGGCAGCGAAAAGGCTACGTGAATTATGTATGGCGTCATTTATAATAGTTCACTCTCTGTGAACATAAACATAATGGTTGTACATATTTAGGGCCCGCTTGGTGGGGGGGTTTAGGGGTAAGGAATGAGAATGAATAAGGACTCATTCTCATTTACGGTGCTTGGTACATAATAAATAAGTTAATCATTACCCTCTTTTATTAACAATTCCTCTCATTTCATTCCATAGTATGATTGACTCTTCATTCATACCCATTATCATTGCCATTGATGATTTGCAACCAAGCGGACCCTTATAGTTTTACATACTTTTAAATGACATCCTTCTAGTACTGTGGTGTCCACAAATCGAAATTTCAATTCTATGCTTAATGCTTTCTGATTCATTCCCTCTTGGTTTTGATTCGACTCCAGAAGATTAAAGCTTACTTCCTGTGGAGTCACATTTTCCTTTTGCTTCTCTCCCTGTGTTGAATAAATGGTGAACTTGACCAACAAAATATTGTTGGACGGGTTGAATTTGGTGGTGATGTTCTTTGACTTGTTCATGTATGCAATCATTAGTTTTTAATTCTGTCTAATTATTTTATTTGATCTTTGAATATATAAATCTCACCAATACCATAATTTATTTTAAATAAAAGTCGTTTTCTTTTAGCTGCCCCCTTGTTCACTAAGCATGTCCTATTTCTAAAGATCACCTACTCTGCTGTGCAGAGACGAACTCAATCATCGGAAGTCTTTCAACTCACACGAAGAAGACGATTCTGGAAAGATGATAACTAGCAGCCATCAATGACACGCCTGCTGTTGATAATAATCAATCAGTCGGAGGTTCAGTAACTAAAGTTTTGGTGCCATAAAATCATTTTTGCTCGGGGATTGTTTTTTATCAATTGCTACCTTAAATGTAATCTAGCACATGCTTCTTTGTTTGTACATGATGTGTTCTGGTGGTTCAAACAATCGGTGTTACAGGGAAGGAAATATGAGGTTATATTGGATAACTCTTGGCAGGAAATTTAGGATATATATATATTCGGCAAGAAAATGTATCTGGTTCTGTATAAAAACTCATCTATAATCATGTGTAGTATTGTTTTGCGATTTTCATGCTCTTAACATGCACTTCCTCTTGTAATAACCGTGACCGATAATTTTTATGAGGTTACAAGTATCGAAATTCTTTACGATTTGGAGTCGATTGGTATCACATCACTTGTGGGAAGTGTGTGGTGGTGAGGTGTGTCTTGTGTGAAGCGTGTGTCGTGTGTGTATTGTGTGAAGTGTGTATCGTGTGTGTGAAGTGTGTGTAGTATGTGACAATGTGTGTATTGTGCATAGGTGTGTGTTATGTGTGAATTTTATGAAGTGTGTGCAATGTGTGTGAAGTGCGTAGTGTGTGTAGGTGTAAAGTGTGTAATGTGCATGGTGTGTATGTGTCTGTAGCATGTGAAATTTGAGTGTAATAGAAGATCTTAAAAGATAAGATGTGATATATCAACTTATTTTTTTAGATCTTATAAGCTCTTGGAGCTTATTTTTTTATCTTATAAGCTTCTAAATATCTTTTTTTGCCTAACACTTTGCAAGAGTTTATAAGTTCCCAAGATCTTATAAGATGTTACTAGGAGCTTATAAACTCAATCAAACAACCTCTAAATTGTGTGCGCCTGGTGGTTAACTGTGGATGGCACCAAAATTTATAAATAGTGGTTAAGGGGATACTTGTGTTGGGATGTAGTGATGCGTATAACGTCGCTATGACATATCCTCGGATGATACATCCACTTAAATAGTGAAAATGTATTTTGGTTTAAGGGATGTGTGAGGTAGGATGCGTACTGTAGATGTTACATTAACAGGTTTTATGTTGGTAGATAATAATATTAAAATATAGTGAAAAGTGATGTGGGTAATGATTAAACAAATTTCTCTATATAGCACTATATGTAACTATTATATAGAATCTATCAACTTTTTAAAAATATATGAAAATTAGCACCTGTAACTTTTTTACTATTCATCCTCCCCTCTCCTTTCCCTATTCCACGCACACTGGCTCCATCACATCAGCACCATTAATTACCCCACCTTTAACTTCCATTTACTCTTTCTCCCTCCCCGTTTCGAAAATTTACAAATTTTTTCCCCTCCCACCATTCCAGCTTTGGTATTCTGAGAGGGAAGAAATTAAGGTGTTGAAGTAAATAGTTCGAGATAAACTGGAATGGTGGACCCGACGTCCCCTTCCGCCAGCAGGTGTGGATTTGGCATCATCTTCTGTCGGTAGCCGTGGTGGAATGGTGGATCTGGAGTCCGATCCAGCGACTCCCGTTCAGATCTAGAAGTGCAGAAAATTGCGGGCATTGACAAGAAGCCATCAATAGTGACACCTCCTTCAGCCTTATCCCATTAAATGTCATTCCAAATACTGTTTATATGTGTATTACGCTTTTTAATTGGAAAGGATCTGGAAAATTTATAGAGAATTTCTCCCCCTCCTCATTTTCGTTCCATTATCTTTTGTGGAAAGATACTTTGTTCTATTATAGTGTATCGAGGATTGGAGTATAAAAGTTATGATTTTTTTTTAAAAAAAACTTGTAAAACACCGGTGCGCACTGTTAAGGGGTATGTTACAAATGTAACGACAAAACATAATCATAATTTCAAATTTCACATATACATGTAAATAATAAATGTGTAATTCTTAGTTACATAATAAGTAAAACCGATATAATTAAATAAAGTATATTCATATAATTTAAGAAACTACTGGGTCCATTTAGAAAAATAAATATATAGAAGTTTTTAAAGAGGTAAAACGTAAAACATAATTTACAAAAACATTGCATCTTTATATTGCATAAAATTGGGTAGCAAAAAGAAAAACATATTTACACATTCCTAAATACTTCTTTATAATCAACATTCGATGTTTTGTTAGAAATTTTATTTTCCAAATCACAAATCAATATCTTCGGCCCTCTCCGATTCATGACCCTTGAAAGTGTAATGTATAGTTGATCATGACTGAAGACTCGTTTTTTCAAAACAAACCAACATGAATCAACGACTGACCTTGACTTTTATTTAAACATAAGAGACAAATATAGGAAATTGTTAGGCAACTACACCTTACCCTTCATACAACATAGAGAGAATTTAGGTTGCTTCGATCTATAATCAGATATCAGAGGCTCGTCGTATCAGAATAATGTCCCACACTATTAGCATTTGTATTGCGGATCTCTAGCATCCCGATACTCTTCAACTGTTAAAAGGATAAATTTCAGATAAAATGTCTTAATAGTTTTATACATATGCTTTACGAAAAGTTTAAAAAGCAATTATATGATTGACAAAAACTTACAAATATGAAATAACGTAATTTTCTCCTTGACACGTTTCATCAAATTCATATAGGTTCTCATCATAATTAACCTCAATTTGGTTCACATTTACCTCATGGTGTTCCTCTATAATCAAATCTATTATATGATCATCAATTTTTTTAGTTTGGCTCTTGTTCAGTCAAATAAATTTTCTCAGATAAAGCTTGTCTGCTAGATGAAAAGAATTAGAAAACTGCCGCATTAGGTTCATCAAGATGACTTCACGAAAAGCTAGCACTAGCAAGGGCAAGGGGAAGCGAAAAGTGGTTGAAGAAGTCCCTGTTCCGGATCTAGAAAGGGTGGTGATAGACCCAAACGATAGCCGAATCTTATTCGGTGTTTCACTGGAAAGGGTTGAGCACCAAGATGTACCACTCTTTTCCCACAAACTTGACCTTCGACCAAGTTTGGGGAGGGGGTGAATAGCAGGACGACTTGGTAGCTATTTACATTTTTTGCACGTTATTTGCTTTGTCTCTTTTGCTTGTTTATTTTCTTGATTTATGCTTTGATGAGCCTGTGTGCTCGATGCGTGTTGGTATTTCTGTAGTGGAGTCATTAGGTCTGCGAGCCCATTTGTGTTCTTTGAATTGGTGGTCATGTTGGTCATAGTAGTTTTTATGCTTTCTTTGTTTAGTTTTGTTGTTGGAGTCTAGAAGTAATAAACTTGAGTACTAGTCGTTTGTGTTGTGGGAAAAAAAGGATTTTAGGAAAATGATACACGATGATGTGTTGATGATGAGGTGATTTGGGATAAAACATTGACAAGTTAGCACATAGTAGAGCAGAAGAGGTGATTTGAGACGAAATTGAGCTTGAACTTAGAATATCTGATCAAAACTAATCTTGTGAGAATTTGAGCCTGACTGTACTCCTATTTTTGGAGTAATATGATTTCTTTCGGTGTGAATGTTGATTGGATCGACCTTGACTTCCACTATTTTTAATAGAATTATATGGTAATATATTATTAAAAAATCATGCATTGCTCTTGATAAATATTAGAAACGAAAAGTTGTATAATTAAAAATTATACTATAATAATACAAAGAATAATAAGACCAGCTATTTCAAATGAAACTGGAAAAAAAATTAAACTCTCATAAATAATTATTATAAACAAAATTTGTTATGTCGCAAATCTTTTGTTTTTTGAATATCACATGACTATTTTAACTTCCTATTAACTCGTCTTATTACGTGAACATCAAAATTGAAAAATAATAAATTAATATAACAAATAAAAAACTATTTTGTACACAAAGTTGATCATAAAAATCTAGGTCCAAAGTACTATAGGATCTACTGTTGTCGACTCAAATTTTCAATAAAAATCAAATAGTTGTGGTCACGATATTATTTTTTAATTATATGCTCAATGAAATTTTGGACCTGATAAATATGTTGCAAAATATGGCATTGACATAATAAGCTCGGGTCGAGTAGTCCCGGTTAATCCTTGTTTCGAACAACTAAAATAAGTGACTATTAAAAATCTGCATTAGAAAAGGTTAATTAAAAAACTTCAATTTTAACTTGAAATATACAGTTTGAGCACAAAAGAAAGACAAATATCTTTAGTTTCACAAACACATTATGGGATATCAAACATGGAAAAAAAAAAAAATGAAACTCAAACAAGAGAAAGGAGAGAGACATGTCTATTATTAATACGTACAATATTGACACATCATTTCCAAATACATGTTCTATAGATTAGGAGAGACAATGGACTTCCACCCACCATCCTTTTGAGATTAACACGTCTTAGTAGCCCCAATACACTCAATCACTTATCATGTTCATCTACTCTCGTCCCCTCCCCCAATTTAAACATTCATCCTCGCAGATCATATTGCACTAATCTACAGTCTTCATCTACAAAAACTCTGCCACTCTTTTTTTTTTTTTTTTTTTTCCAACAGAATAAACTACCCAGTTTTAGAACCTTCACCTAAAGATCTCCAGCCCACCTTTTTTCTTTGTGGGTGACAAACCTATGTGTCCAACATCATTTCGGTTTTATAAAGCACAAATATTTATCCCACCCATTTTTTTTCAAATTTTCTAACACTAATCTCCCAAGGAATTGCGTTGCGCGGTTGATTTCGGCTGAAATTTGCAAAAAACAAAACTCCAAATCAATTTTATTTGAGTGCATGAGTTGTAGCATTGAATCGTGCACCGCATGGTGTACCACGTAAAATCACATTTAAATAGCCTAAGAGTCTGCGATTTAACTACCTTCATATATGGATGTTTCCAATTTTAGACAATTCAATATTTGATTCAAGTAATTATGTTATAACAATTGCTAATCACTCTTTTATTCAACGTCTCAGAAGGGGAAACTTTGACCAATCAACCAACCCGATTTAAGGCAGTCGATATACTATGCAAGTTGAAGAACTTAATGCAGAATGGATGGAATTTTAGCGAAATTATGGCAGATTTAAGTTATTTAGTCAATACCTTGCCTAATTACATCATATTGATTTATCGCAAGATTTACATGTAACATATACACATAGTAATTAGAATCAATATACAATAAAGGCGCCGAGATATGTGCCCAATATTTTTAGCCAATTTTAGTAGAAACATATTTATGGCATATAGCAAAGCGCACACAATATATTTGCAATGACAATACCAAAGTCGCCTGAATTTTAAGCTGAAAAACACAGTTTCTACATATAGTATTAGCATTAGGGTGGAAAAAACTGGAACCTACTATTTATAGCCGGTTCCACTTTTATAGTAAGTAGGATTCTATGGAAATAGTTCTGTAGTTTCCTAGATTTATTTTGGATTTAGAGTTGGTCTGGGTTGAGTCCGACTCGTTTGAGTTCAGAGGTGATTTTTAGGGTGATCTAAGTTTGATTGTTGGGGTCTGTTTTTTGGTGGTGAATGATGTTAACTATGTACAACAGTTGTTACGGGGGAACTTTTTTTAATTTAAAGTGAGCTAGTAAAATTTTATCTTCCGTTAGTGACAATCTAAAGATATATAATTTTTTTCATAGGGGACTACATTTTGAGCTTTATTTTGAGAATATTGTGGAAAGTATATTCAGTATGAAGAATTGGATGACCCTTCGTGCCTATATAATTTATCGTGCATACAAAATTCTTACATTTTGTCCTACATAGGTGAATTATAGTTTGTTGAAGGGGACTATAATTTATGTCAAGGAGGTTGTATTATACTCGAAGTTTTATATATTCAATTTTAGCTAAATATAATTATATAATTTATGATAACAAAAAATATTAGGTAATTAGTGTTTGTTGAAATTACAAAACAAATGTTGAAGTTTATGTAAATTAGAGCAAATCTCCTTGAATGTTCTCAAAATATTGTGTATCGACTCTGTTTAGATTAATATGTATCGGCTTTGTTATGAGAATGTTGTGTAAATTGCATTCGGGAAGAACTTGACAATCCATCATGCATACACAGTTTATCATGCATAGAATATTCTCATGACGTGCCCTACACCATCTAACATCGTACCACTTGCATGTCTTGACCGGTCATATTCATACATAATTAATCGTGTCATGCTAAGTATATTGTGCACTAATTCATCGTGCCACTAATTTGTGCTGCCACTATGTCTCGAGTCGAATGCCATGTTAAATATATTGTGCACTAATTCGTTCCTCCGCTATGACTCAAGTCGAATTAATTGTGCAATATTAGATATATCGTGTCATTAATTCGTGTCGATTTAATTGTGTCATATATAATATATCGTGCACTAAATCATGTCATGTTAAATATATTATGTGCACTAATTCGTTCCTCCGCTATGACTCGAGTCGAATTAATTGTGCAATATTAGATATATCGTGTCATTAATTCGTGCCGAATTAATTGTGTCATATATAATATATCGTGCACTAAATTATGTCATGTTAAATATATCATGCCTCTAGCCGAATTAATCGTGTCATATAAAATATATCGTGCAACTAATTTATGTCATGTTAAATATATCGTACCTCTAGCCGAATTAATAGTGTCATATAAAATTATATCGTGCAACTAATTCATGTCATGTTAAATATCTCGCACTTCTAACCGAATTAATCATGCCAAATAAAATATATCGTGCAACTAATTCATATCATGTTAAATATATCGTGCCTCTAATCCTTGTAAAAAGTCTAATTAAATACATCGGGAGATGTTAAATATAGCCTGTAACTAATCCTTGTAAAAATCTAGTTTATCAGTATATGTAAAACATTTAAAGAAACTTTCAAATACTATCGTATTCAAAATTCAAAACGACAATGTGTGGAAGACAATTTTCATTTCCCCTTCCAATTTGCTAAACATATACATACATGTATTTTTCACTAAATTATTTGTTACTATTAATAGACGAAGTTGGAGAACTCAAGCGGCAGAGCATCTACTACCTAGATCTTTGGTCCTAGATTCGAGTCACCGTGGGGGTAGGGGAGGAATTTTTTTTTTTTTTTTTCTCATATTAGGAGAAAAAAAATAAAAGATAATATATAAAAATTAATAAGTATGGAGTATTGTAAAAATTTTAAAAATAGTACAGAGGGAAACTTGAAAATTGAAAATGGAGAGATAAATTAATGGGAGGGTATGTCTCTACAAAAGGAAGAATTGGAAGGAAAAAAAAAAAAGTGAAATTGAGAAGAGTGTAATTGCAGGAGGGTGGGGGCTGAAAGTGGGGGATGGGGAGAAGTGTGAGGAAAAGGACAAAAAAGTGCTAGATTCTATATGTTTTTAGGAACTTGACAAAATGTATGTAAAGTTGGTATAAGGTGTTACTTTTTACTAAGGATGAGCACGGATCTCGGAGATAATCCGCTCCGCATCGAACCCCGAATCGAAAGCACTCCGAACCGATAATATCCGTTGACTATTTGACTTTATCCGAACCGAACCAAATCGAATTTTTTTGTTGTAAATCCGAACCGATCCAAACCGAAAAACCGCAATAGAATCGAGTAGAACCGATTCTAAGTAATCAACTATGGAATTTTTTTATATCATTTAATTAATTTCTTTTATACTATAATATTGAACCATTATGAATTTTAGTAAATTTTAACAATGATATAACTACTGTTTTAGAATTTTATAAAAGATTTAGTAATTAATAATAGAGTACAATATTTATAATAAATCATTTTCATAATAAACATATGTATATTAATTATAAATATATGAACAGTGAATATGTTTATAGTTTATATAAAGAAATACATTACTATGATATGTTTCAATTCAATTCTACATTCCTTTAATCCAATCACTAAAATTTATTATTATATCTAATATTTAATTATTTTCACATATAAAGGTCAAAATTATAGACCTGAACTCACTGCACATAGTTACTATCCTACGCCTGAATTTCAAGTAGTGGCTCGTTTCTTGTTCCCTTCTTCTTTGATTCTCCATCTTTCTCGTGCACACACCTTTTTCTCTTGAAGTCAACTTTAATTTTACTGTAGTTAGTCATATTAAGTTTACATAAACTTATTGACAATGTATACGACTATAGCTTTATCAATGAAAAATAATCGGTAAATGTCCAAAGAGGTTATCGATAGCCAATAACTTTATAATTTAGTGCTATTCTTCTTTTGACGAGATAACTACTTCAGTAACCTGTAATTATTTTTTATAAGTTATGATTTTGAAATTTGTCTTAATATATAACTTATAAGTTGTTTAATTACACTTTTTCTTTAACAATATGATATTATTGTAAAGACAACACTATAATTCTTTCGTGCATTTTGCTAAAAATATTAAAGGAAAAACTCCGAACAGCTCCGAATAACCGGACCGAAAGAACCGATATCCGGAAGGAACTGAACCGATCAACGGAGCGGTTCTGGAGATTTAATTTTGGAAATCTCCGAATATCTCCGAGGTTTGGTTCGGTTCTGGAGATTTTCATATCTCCGAATCGCTCCGGACCGTGCTCACCTCTACTTATTACATTTTTTTCATGATTAAAAGGTATATTGAGAATTGTGATTGATTGATAAATGTTATAGTTGATTGATTAAAAATGATTGGCGAATTATGAAAATCTAATATTGGACGTTTTGGTATTATGTTGTTAAATTGTGAATTTGGTATGTATTGAAAAAAAATTATGAATTTATTTATTTTGTAATCATTAATTACTTGCCATCGTCCCCTAAAAAAATTAACTAACTGCTTTTTTAATGAGTCAAACTGATATGGACTTCGTCCAATTTGAATAAAGTTTTTTTTTTTTTTTTTTTTGTTTTGTTATACATATGTAGTTTACATATTACACCTTTGCAATTTTTTTTTCAAAAACTATTATATATCAATATTGTGAGTAATTTATTTATTAAACATAACTAAATTAAATCATTTCACTACATATTTTTGTATGGGTTAAACCTCTCTGTAGTTGTCCTTCAATATAATTTCATTCGATCTTTTTCTTTTAAAAAAAAAAAAATAATAAATTTAATAATAATAAGGGAAAATTGGTAAAAATATCTCATAAGTTTGGCATATTTAGGAAAATATCCTTTAAATTTGGCAATTTTTAAAAATGCCTCATAACTTACAAAAAGTTGATAAAAATGCCCTGCAACCGGATATAGCCAGTGGCTCATCCGGTCACAGGCTGATGTGTTAAAAAAACGCTGATGTGGCACGCAAATAGTCACAGGCTGACGTGAATTGTGTTCCTCTTTCCCCACAGTCAATTTATATTACTAATTACTAACTAAAATTAAAACATAAAAGAAAGAAAAAAATTTCTCCTCTCTTCCCTTCCCCGTCACTCCCCCACGCCCCCCTTCCCTCCACCGCCTGTGTTCTTCCCTTCCCCCCAAGGAGTTCCATCCGGCTCCGATTTTCAGCCGACCCAAATGAGATCTCGACCTGGCATCATCATTTTTCCACCCAATCGACTCATTGTTTGCCACAAATTTTACCCTTTTCGGGTGCTAGGAATCGAAGTTCTTTTAATTTTTCCTTTCGTTTTTGCAGTGATTGGAAGAAGAAGAAGACTGAGCGATCTCCATGGAAGAAGAAGAAGAAGTCTGAGCAGATGCACATTTTTCTTTTCGTTTTCTATGCAAGGCAAATATCTGATTTAGAGATATTTCAGATCTGGGAAGATTTTAGGAGGCAAATTACCCAGAAAAAATCAAACTCAAACTACCCAAGATTTTTTCTCTCTCTCTCTAAACTCTAAAAGAAAGAAAAATTACAAAGAAAGAAGCGTACTATACCCCAATCATGTAGTGATTTTTTCTTCAAAGCATGAAGTTCAGTTGAAGAGCAGCAAAGAGAGAATAGTGTGTTTTCTGCCCCCTCTTTAAATCGAATTTGAGGATTTTTTGGTTTCTTGTTTCTTGTTTTTTCCCGTTGAATAGGACGTTGAAGAGTAGCAGAGAGAAAATAGCGTGAAGTTCTGGATTCTTGTTTTTTCCATCACTCATAAAAAAAGAGAAGTGGTATTTATTGTTATTTTATGTTTTATCTGTAAAAATAATTTATTAGATTTAAAAAAAATTTAAGATAAAATTATGAATTTATAATTCAAAACTAAAGATTTTAAATATTATGTAATGAACATAACTTTTTGCTTTAAAATTATTTTTTATTCTTTCAAAATTGTGTTTATTTTTATATATTAATTTTAATAATTTTCAAACAATATTAAAATTTTCAAAATAATTTCTTAGATTTTAAAATTTAATTTATATATAAAGTTGTTAATTGTTTATTTAACTAAGGATTTTAAATATATATATATATATATATATATATATATATATATACTATTTTAGGTTTTATATTTTATAATCCTGATAATAATTTAAAATAAAATTAATAACACACTAGAAAGAAAAAAATTGCCACATCAGCTTATGACCTCCACATCACCCCTTTGACTGGCTATTCCCAGTTGCAGGGTATTTTTACCAACTTTTTGTAAGTTATGAGGCATTTTTAAAAATTGCCAAACTTAGAGGATATTTTGTTAAATATGCCAAACTTCTGGGATATTTTTCCCAATTTTCCCTAATAATAATAACAAAAACAACAAAAACAACAACAACAACAATAACAACAACAACAACAACAACAACAACAACAATAATAATAATAATAATAATAATAATAATAATAATAATAATAATAATAATAATAATAATAATAATAATAATAATAATAATAATAATAATAATAATAATAATAATAATAATAATAATAATAATAATAATAATAATCATTGTGGGATAATAATGGATAAAAACCTCCAATGGTTTAGCTAATACAAAATAAAATATCCTCTCACAAGCTAAGCAAATAAAACCTTAAGTAGGCACGCGATTATCAAAATGTAAATTGGTAGGATCAACAAAATTGGAAACCCGGGTGTGTTTGAGTCGACATTGTTGGCCGGTATGGCTCCAACAAATGTGTTGTTACCGACTTCACTTGTGTCTCCTTGGTGAGGATTGGTAGGAGCTCGGGCTCGAACTTGGTTTCGATTTGCAATCTTTTGTATGTACACCATCCAAGCATCCACCCATATGAAGCCTCCTCGATGATCCACTCCCGTTAGACAACATTAGAAAGTTCGACCCTTATTTGTTGGAGTATTAGCTACTTTGATGATCATTTCCCCCGCCCCGCACCTACAACTTGGATGAATTGGAATATCCATAGTCTACCATACACAGTGTAGAAATGATCATGCATCACCAAGGACAACAATAAGCTAGTATTAGAAAGGACATCAATAATTTAAAACCAAACAACAATCGATCTAATAAACTTACTAGTCCAAATTGATTAACGAGAAATAGGGAACATTAATTCATAGTACATGCGCGAATTGAAATTAAAATGTCACAGTACACACCCTAAATTAAACAACGTTTTGTAACATAAATAACTGAAATCAGATGAAACCACCACCAAATGAAAACCGATCCTTCTTCCACCACCTACCAGATAAGCCCTAGGCATTCCTAGCAGCCCACATAGCCTGGACAATCTCATCTTTCATGTTGTTTTGTGCTTGAACATTAGGCGGGTTTGGATGCATGGCACCCGAAAACAAAAGGGTGTCATGATGGTGTGAGTGGACCCCTTCAAAGTGCGGGTCGTGGAAGCCTTCACGACAAACGAAGTTTTGGATGACACAACAAGCAATCACCATCTTCACCTGATTGCCTATAGTGTAGCTTGACATTCCGTAACGCAGTATTGTGAAGCGACTTTTCAGAACACCGAATGCCCTCTTGATGCAGTTTTGTAGATGTGTGTGGCGGTGATGGAACAACTCCTGAGCAGTTTGAGCGTAACACCAACAACATTCCACTCCGGAAAATGGTACCGAACATTCTGTTATGGAGCTAAGAACGGTCCATTGTTCGCATATCCAGTATTGACAAGGTAATAGCGACCTAAGACATTAAAATGTCTTATAATCTTAATAAATATCAAATAAGGTAAATTGATGGATGCTTAATAAAGAGTTGAATTGTTTACCATCCGGCGGCCATGAGAAATGCTTATCACTTGACATTGCATTCGTAAGCGCATGTGCCTCACTCGCACTCCCTTCCCGTCCAACATAAGCATAGTTGAGTTGCATGTCAAAATCACATATATCGCGAACATTCTGGGCAGTTGAAGCCTTCCGTGAACCAAAGACGTTCTGTCATCGTACTGGGACTGCCGCCGGTATGAGAGTGTCGTCCATAGCTCCAGTACAACCCTAGATGTGATGTGAAAAAAAAAAAAAAATAGAAAAGGTGACAATTGGACATAGGTATTAAATTTTACATATAGAATATGGTATCCTCCTTCCTATTTATGATAATTTAGATGGAAAATCTTTAATTACCTCAAAGTAAGGGAATAAATCATTATTTTTTAAGATGTGAGGGTGAATGTGCTCGTAATTGGGTGCACAGGTAAACTCGGGAACGAGGCTTACTAGAGCATTCATGACCCTACGGACGTGCCTGTTGACGGTTTCACTGGAATGCTGGAACCTTTCCATGTTATCAAGATGACGGAGGTGCATCCCAATAGTTCGCATAGAGATAGCTAAAGAATCGACACACGAGACACGTATCTGCAGGCACTCTTGCATCAAACCCCTTAATTCCAACAAACTAACTAAAACCCAGAAATGAGGACGGGTAAGTCGTATGTTATCGAAGAAGCGACTGTTGTGGCCCATGATTACTTCCTCCACCCAATCACCACCCGGGAGCCTTGAGGTGTGATGAAGAATGGTTGACCTAACAAATGTAATAGGCAACACAACATCGGCCATGAAACGACTGAGAAGCTCTTTTTACTCCGAGTCATAATCATTCTAGTTGCTTGGACCCGTGTGGTTATTCATCTTCTTTTACTTATCAAATAATTAAATCAGGTTGTCAACAACCGATGAGCGGGCAATTTATAGGGACATAGCCAATAATTATTGTTAACATTTTGCGTAAATTGGCAACATATGAAATCTACATGTGCTAAAAAATATATAGATAACACAAATTTAGGAAAAATTCGAGTCTCCGCTAGCTCGTCATATAATAATAAGTTGGAGTTGCACCAACTAATAGCAGTAGTCAATACATAATAAGGAGAAACTAGTCCTCCTAAAACTAAAAAAAAGACCAAATAAACAACAATGCAAAAAAGGAAAAACAAACACAGGAAAGCAAATTGTTTCACGGTCAACAACCACACAAATAGGTTATATTAATAATAATTGTTAAGAAACCCACCACGACCACCCATGATCCGGCACCAAAAGTCGTGCCCACCAACAACCTCAGATAAGGGTCGATACCCAGTCATGCCTTTTCTCCGGGGTGAACGTCAGAAACATGCTCCTAGCTACTTGTGACTACAGAAACTCCCCCGCCCGCCTCATCTGCAGAGGAGGGATCTCATCAATCCCTCGCACCAAGTCATAACAGGAAAGGAACTCGGCGTTCATCGCGGCTGAGTGTCCACGACCCTCAACGAGGTAGCCATTAAAGTTGTCCAGAATTCGAGTTAACGCAGCATCGCGCTTAGCTACTCCTCCAGAACGTCTAAGACTAGGGACCCGGTACCTACCTACCCCATCTTGGTCAACATTCTCAGAGTTCGACTCAGTATCAACACTTTGATCTCCGTTGTCGGGGTCGGTGTCGTCGTCCTCCATGTCCTCAAGGCCGACTCCAGATGAGTGGGCAGCACTGCCAGTGGCATTATTATTCCTGAATAAGTCGGTGCAGTAGTTGAAGTGTGGGATCCCCTTCTGGATGATAGCTCGATTGTCACGGTGCTCCTATATTATTAAGGTAGTTTTATGAGAATCAGGTAGATGATGAAAGTTTTTGTAAGAAAGTTGATAGTATCAAGGGGAATTTTTTTAATATCGAGTAAATCTGTTCCATAACATTATCAGCCCGAAGACGGTAGCTAAAGACTCGTCCCAACCTACCCCCAAACCCCTCTTATAATGGAGATCGTAAAGAAGCTTCCATGACTTTTTCAGGTTCTTTTATTTGATCTTGCAGTGACCAATTTTGTACATTGTGCGATCTTGAGCCATTGCATTAAGTTTGAGGCAGATTTGTCACATACTAGGGTTTGAAAAAGTGAGGGTAAGCAGCTGGCTGTTCAGATACTCCAAGTGGCACAACTGAATGAAATTAGCATCGTTATCCTTCGACCAGGTGACCTTCTCGAGAGGGGCGTTAACACGTGGCATCTAAGTAGGTTTTAAGTTTATTCACATAATTAGTATCTGTAATTAACAACAAAGAAATAGAGCTTACATGGGCTTGATCCTAAAGAGGTAAATTTTGTTTCATAGTACTATATGATAAATGTGAATGGAAATTCATGGTAATAACTTTTTATGTTTCAAAAGAAAAATACTACGACACATATAGATTTGAGCTCAATTCTCCACATAGGTTGCATTTCTCATTCCAAATTTGTACGTGAATGTTTTATATATTATGTATCGGATTTATGTAAATGGTGTTTAGAATGACTGTTCTTATCTGAATGTCAAATAATTGTAAACCAATTTGTCCGAATTTTTAAACCAATTTGCCCGAATAATTTTCGATGTTCTAGATTATATAGAAGAGGCTATTATTCGAAGAAAATACCCAACAGTAGTATCCATTGGTATAAAATTTTAGAATATTATAGGTGACATTGTGATGAAAGGTTATTATTTACCTAATTGGTCAAGTTATCAAACTAGTCTTAGGAATTGTTATCCATACAAACCACAACACACCAAGAAGACAATTAAAATGATCAATTTCAACAACCAATCACCCACTTTATGTTAAAACAAATTTCATCGCAACAAGTACCGATTACAATTCCTTCAATACTACAATGATTACTAATAAGTACAATTCCACCAACAGTACAAAATATTTACAATGTTCACGTTTCGATACAACGTCGAATAATCTAACTGCATAGCAAGAGTGTAGGTTTGATGCAAGATCGAAAATGGTGGCTCATCCGACTAATCTCTCGAGCTATTAATTGGCTGGATAGAGATGTCAAACTATATTTTTTTTTGTTTGTTAACACACGATGCAAGCATTATACCGAGTACATGCCGAAGATTACGAGCAAACTATCACGGAGATACTATACATACAAACAATACAATAAATAAACAAGTATGATTGAGTGCAATGGACATATATTAGAACAAACTATATATTATAATAATGCTTGCAACGACGGTGTGTTAACAGGATGAATGAGAAATTCCCCTCTGGAATTTACATTCATAGAGTTGCAAGTAACTCACTGAATACGTGTCCTATACTCGGTAAGAGGGAATAACTTACTCCTCTACTTTGTAGTTGTTAGACAAATCAACTCCTAATCACACAACACTAAGAAGCTAGAACGAGTTCGAAAATGAAACTTCTGAAAAACACACGACTGTTCGGCCAGAGTTGTGGCCGAAGTAAGCTTCGCGCAGAACTGAAAATAAAATGAATCACACAATCAATTTACGTGGTTCGTTCAAGATGAACTACATCCACGGAGGCAAGGCACACCTCAATTCACTAAGATATCCAATCAATTACAGAAATTACACTCTGAAATGAATATGCCCAATTCTGGAACAAAATTAGGGTAGAAAACTATATCTCTCAAATTCTCTCTGTAATCTATGAAAACTGGAAATTGCTCAACGTAGTGTTTTTTCTTCAGGAAGAGAGCTTTCCAATGATATAGGTCTTGTAGCTCGAATGTAATCAACCAAGAAGTTCTAACTGATTGAAGATGACTGCTGCTACCGGACAAATGTGACGGTTTATTCCGTCACAAAACTGTAACAAACTCGTCACAACTGACGGTTATCCTCCAACAACCCTGAACCCGGTTTTTCTGTACAGACTTACTTCTTCACGCTAAAACCCGGTCTAACTACCCGGTTCTTCACTTCATGATCCCGGTTCCACATTCTAGACACATCCTATTTCACAATATAGCTCACTTGATGATATTGAACACTTCATCACAAATCTCCACCTCAATGAATCAAGTATACCTCATCCTGCCTCTTCACTGCTTATCTGTTACTGCTCTTCATGACACTGCTCAAGCTACAGCAAGCTCGAGCAATGCTCCACTTTGTTTCCAGGTACACCCTTTGTAAGAAAATCAGCAGGATTATGCAAAGTATGCACCTTCTTCACCTCCACAGACCCAGAATCTATGACATCTCTAGCAAAATGTAACCTCACATCAATGTGTTTTGACCTTTCATGAAATGCTTGGTGTTTCACAAGGTGTAAAGCACTTTGATTATCACAGTAGATTACCACACACTTTTGCTTGATATCCAAATCTCTCAACACCCCTTTCAACCAGATTGACTCCTTGATAGCTTCAGTTAAAGAGATATATTCTGCTTCTGTAGTTGATAGTGCCACAACAGATTGTTGTGCACTCCTCCAGCTGATGGCTGTCCCATATAAGGTAAACACAAATCCAGAAATTGACTTCCTTGTGTCCACGTTTGCTGCAAAATCAGAATCAGCAAACCCCTCCAATGCAACAGTACTTCCATCTGCTTTCTTCTCAAATTTCAGTGACATGTTCACTGATCCTTTTAGATACCTCATCACATGTTTCAAAGCTTCCCAGTGTTCAACTCCTGGATTTGACATGAACCTGCTTACCAAAGATACAGCATATGCCAAGTCAGGCCTGCTACAGATCATTCCATACATAAGACTTCCAACTCCACTTGCATAGGGGATATTGCTCATCTGTATGATCTCCTCTTCAGTATTTGGGCATTGTTCTTTGGAAAGTTTCTTCTGTAGATTAACTGGAGTGGAGAGAGGTTTGGCTTCATGCATATGAAACCTCTCCAATACTTTCTGTAGGTATTGTCTCTGAGATAACCAAAGTACTCCAGCTTCTCTGTCTCTTAGAATGTTCATTCCCAATATCTTCTTAGCTTCTCCCAGATCCTTCATGTCAAACTCAGCATTGAGTCTATCCTTCAACCATTGTACTCTCTCCTTGTTTCTGCTGGCAATTAGCATGTCATCCACATACAATAGAAGAAAAACTTTATCTTGCTTTGAAACTTTGTTGAAGTAAACACAACTGTCATAAAGGCTTCTCACAAAACCAGCACTGATCATGAAGTCATTGAACCTCTTGTTCCATTGTCTAGGAATTTGTTTAAGTCCATATAGTGACTTCTTCAGTAAACATACTTTGTCTTCTTTCCCAGGAACAACAAAGCCTTCTGGCTGTTTCATATATATTTCCTCATTGAGTTCTCCATGTAAGAAGGCTGTCTTTACATCCAGTTGCTGTAGTTCCATATCCTCCTGTGTGACTTTTGATAAAAGCAACCTGATTGAGCAGTGCTTTACTACAGGAGAGAAGACCTCATTGTAATCAATTCCTTCTCTTTGTGTAAAGCCCCTGGCTACCAACCTTGCTTTAAACCTCACCTGTTTGGACCCTGCAGTTTCAAGTTTCTTCTTGTATATCCACTTGGAGCTTACCAATTTCTGACCTTTTGGTTTTTCCACCAGTACCCAGGTCTTATTCTTTTCCAGAGACTCCATTTCTTCAGTCATTGCCTGTATCCAGTGTTCACCTTCTTCACAATCCAGTGCTTCTTGAAAGCTGCTAGGCTCTTGTGATTCCAGGTCTTCAGCAACACTTAAGGCATAATATACACTTCCTGCTTGGCCATAGAAATCAGGTCTGTTGATTGTTCTTCTAGGCCTATCTCTTCCAATGCTATATTCCCTGATATTTTGTACAGGTCCAGTTTGTGCCTCTTCTTCAGATGATGAATCATTATCTTGTAAATCTGCTTGTGGTTGAGGTGTGTGATTATCTTCTGCAGGTTGCTCCACCTGAATTGATATCTCCTCTGCCTCTTTTGCAGCATCAAATTCTTCCTAAGAGCCTGTAGAAGTATAGGCCATCACATTCTCATTAAACTTCACATCTCTACTTGTGATTATCTTCTGATTTCCTTGTTCTAGGCACCACAATCTGTAACCCTTAATCTCATCCGGATATCCAAGAAACACACATCTGAGAGCCCTTGCATCTAATTTGTCTTGCTTGATGTGGGCATAAGCAAGACACCCAAACACCCTTAATCCTTCATAACTTGGTTTCTGTCCACTCCACACCTCTTCAGGTGTTTTGAACCCAATCACTTATGAGGGTGATCTGTTAATAAGATAGCATGTTGTAGCAATGGTTTCTCCCCAAAACACCTTTGGCAACCCAGCATCCAACAGCATACACCTTACTCTTTCAAGGAGAGTCCTGTTAAACCTTTCTGCAACTCCATTCTGTTGAGGATTCATTGGCACAGTCCTGTGTCTCTTGATTCCTCTTTCTTCACAGAAGTTTGTAAACTCTGTAGAGAGGTACTCCAGTCCATTATCAGTCCTCAAGTGCTTCAGCTTCTTCCCTTTGACATTTTCCAGTTGGATCAACCATGTTTTGAATTTATGAAAGGCATCACTCTTGTTCTTCAGCAACATGATCCATACCTTTCTGCTGTAATCATCAATCAGGGACATGAAATATCTGGCACCACCATGGGATTCTGTTCTTGCAGGGCCCCATATGTCAGAGTGAACATAATCCAATGGTTCTTGAGTTGTATGAACTCCCTTTCCATAGGGCAACTTCTTGGATTTGCCCAGAGCACACTGATCACAGAACTCCAGTTCTTGATTTCCCAGATTTCCAATTACTCCACTCCTTGCCAATTCCTTCAGTCCTTTTTCTCCTATGTGTCCAAGTCTCTTATGCCATTTAGCAATCTCAGTATTGTTCAAGACCACCTCTACACTTCCAACAATAGGTGAACCAATCAGGATAAATAGTCCATTATGCTGTCTTCCTTTTATCACCATTTTTCCATGTTTTGTGATATGCAAGAATCCCTCTACTGAGCTAAACTGACATCCACTGGTTACCAATGAGCCAAGAGATAGAAGATTCCTTTTAAGGCCAGGAACATACCTAACATTTGAGATGATTCTGATCACTCCATCAAACATTCTTATGCTCACTGATCCAACTCCTTTGACCTTGCATGATTGGTCATTCCCCAGGAGAACATTTCCACCATCTTCTTTCTTCAGTCCATTAAACCATGACTGATGGGGACACATATGAAAAGAACACCCTGTGTCCAGGACCCATTCCTTCACCATTCTTGAATCAGTAACATTTAATACTTCTGGAGGGTCTTGTTGATGATCAATGGCAGCAGCTTCTGCCCCTTGATTTCCAGCTTTCTTATTTTTCTTAGGACAATCCTTCTTCAGGTGACCTGGCTGTTTACACTTGAAGCATTTCCTCTTTTCAACCCAGTCATTCCCCTTCTTAGGATTTGAATCCCCTGACTTTGGATCCTTAGCATTCTGACCCTTCTTGCCTTGCCACGGTTTCTTGAATTTAACATTCAAACCTTCTCCAGATTGCACCATGCCTTTGTCTCCTTGAGTCTGGAAGCATTTTGATCTCAGAGCCTTCACTATTCCATCATAGGACAGCTGCTCATCCCTCCCATACATCAAGGCATCCTTAAAGCTTTCCATGGATTTTGGAAGAATATTTAATACCATCAATGCCTTGTCATCCTCCTCCAGTTTTACATCCAGATCTTCCAATTCTTCAATCATCTTAATGAACTCATCAAGTTGATCAGATATTACCTTGTCTTCTGTGATTTTGAAGGCTAACATCTTCTGCTTCAGGAACAGTTTGTTAGATACTGACTTGGATTGATACAGTTCTTCCAATCTCCTCCATGCTTCTAAGGAACTCTTGCATCTTGAAACCTCCCTCAACGGTTTATCACCTAAACACAAGAAGATAAGACTTAGGGCCTTCTTATCCACTGATGCAAACTTAGGTTTCTCTGTTTCTTCCCATGATTCCAGAGGTAACAGTGCAAGATCAAGGCCATTGTGAACCAGGACTGCGTTCATCTTGATCTTCCACAATGTGAAGTCATTTCTTCCAGTAAACTTCTCAAAATCCATCTTCATACCAGCCATTCCTCCTCTTCTTCAAACTGTGCAAGTTGATTCCCACAGACGGCGCCACTTGTTAGACAAATCAACTCCTAATCACACAACACTAAGAAGCTAGAACAAGTTCGAAAATGAAACTTCTGAAAAACACACGACTGTTCGGCTAGAGTTGTGGCCGAAGTAAGCTTCGCGCAGAACTGAAAATAAAATGAATCACACAATCAATTTACGTGGTTCGTTCAAGATGAACTACATCCACGGAGGCAAGGCACACCTCAATTCACTAAGATATCCAATCAATTACAGAAATTACACTCTGAAATGAATATGCCCAATTCTGGAACAAAATTAGGGCAGAAAACTATATCTCTCAAATTCTCTCTGTAATCTATGAAAACTGGAAATTGCTCAACGTAGTGTTTTTTCTTCAGGAAGAGAGCTTTCCAATGATATAGGTCTTGTAGCTCGAATGTAACCAACCAAGAAGTTCTAACTGATTGAAGATGACTGCTGCTACCGGACAAATGTGACGGTTTATTCCGTCACAAAACTGTAACAAACTCGTCACAACTGACGGTTATCCTCCAACAACCCTGAACCCGGTTTTTCTGTACAGACTTACTTCTTCACGCTAAAACCCGGTCTAACTACCCGGTTCTTCACTTCATGATCCCGGTTCCACATTCTAGACACATCCTATTTCACAATATAGCTCACTTGATGATATTGAACACTTCATCACAGTAGTAGAAGAACCCCAAACATTACCTACTGAGACATCTATCCGTAAACATGAATGACATATTAACCTTCAAACTTAATAGGAGGCAGAACATAACCTCAGTTGTAAGACGATACTTGGGCAGGCATGGACATAGTTAAACAAAGAACATTTTATAGGTGTTAAAAAACATTTCAAGTTTACGAAAACCACCTCCAAGTGAGAATTACATTTTCAAAACATCCAAACATGAACTTATAACCCCAAATATTTTCAAGAGACTATCCATCACTTCAACAAAACATGCAAACTTCCAGTGAGGTTCCAGAGTTTTTGAAAACAATAATTGTTTTTTAAATAGAACCAGTTTGGAGCAACTAATACATCACCCCAATACAGATCAAAACCGTAAATGGTAACCCCACAATTCAAGTTCTATCTGAAAAAAATTATTTGTACGTCCAAAATTTAGAAAATTAGTACCACATACACACATAGCCTAGTATCAACCAACTAAACAACAAATATTCAAAAAAAAATCCATAATCCCACCAGGTAGATGCACACAAACAGCAAAAAATCATATTTTCATAGAAAAACATATAGACTCACACATCATATTTCCCTTCCGACTTCAGAACCCAAGGACTACAACCACAAATATGCATGTGCAGTGTGTGAGATATGTGAGATTTGTGAACCATATCTACACACTTCTGGTTTCTAGTTAAACACAAAACCTCATACAACAACTATAAAGAGAGAAGCCCTAACACAGATCTGAAATAAACAACAAAATTTAAACAAAGATGTGAGATCAAATCATGCACAACAATTTCCAGCGAGGACTCGTCTCACATAAGTCTCATCAACTAGAACGCGAATATATTCGCCTGCAAAAAGCTTCTGTGAAAGCAAAAAGTTCACGGGGAATAATTTTAGCACAAATGGTAGGTGGAGGGAGTAAATGGTCGTCCAATTTGACGGAGTTACACCCAAGATAGTCAATGTTAATACAGTAGAGAGGTAGAGCAAATGAGTGAGAAAGAACACGGAACGACTCTCTTCAATGGCATAATTAAGAAGAGAGAGAAAAGGTAACTCTTTTCGTAGAATTAAAGTGAGGAGAGAGGGAGAGAGCGGAAGTGATCTCTCATTAAATGAAAGGGGAATGAATTGTTGATGGGAAAGCTATTTTATGGAGGGGATGGTGAGGGATGGGCTGCATCAGGCTAGAGTGAAATGGGGGAAGGATGGGCCATCCTTAATTCTGACTGGGCCATTCCAGTCCAATTATCCCGTGTTTGGGAAAAAAATATCACGACAATATGGAGCTTCCTAGAAGTTAATACCGAATCCCTACTTAATTTTAAAGTAAGAACTTTATATTAAAGGTAGGAGTCTAAAAAAGCAGGTTGGGTCCTCTATTCCAATTTGTATTCCATCTAATATTCTATTATATCTAACACACATCATGTGTTAATTAGTGGTATCATCATATACACGTGGTGCTGCTAAAAAGTTGGGAATTTAAAACTCCCTTTATTTCAAAATAAATGTCGCTTTAGAGAAGATATATCTTTTTTGGAAAATGTCGCTTTGGCAAAAAAAATCACAATTCACTACTACAAAAACACTCAATGACTACACGAAAAAGATAATGGGTTTTCCCAAAAACTATTGTCTTTTAGCGAACAACCGTTGTAGTAATAGAAACAGTGGTCCTTGTGATACTTTTTTCGCTAAAAGACAACGGTTTTTGAAACCGTTGTCATTTTGCTGTTGTGGATGTTTATTTTCTCGCTGAAAGACAATGGCTAATAATTTCGTTGTGGAATTACTGTTCTCTATATGCTTTTTATTAAAAAAAATTTAGTTTTATGCGGTGAAATAAAAAATGGAGCCCAGCCCCTTCATTTCTCCTCAAGCACGTCTGCTACTCTTCCATTTATGGCTACGCTTCTTCGATCGTACACGTGCTTCGTGCACGCACTTTAGAGAACTTTTAGTGTCATTTTAGTGTCAATAATGTGCATAATTACGTGTATCTAGTGCTTTTATATTCTCATGGGCAAAATAATGCGTTTGTGCTGTTTCTGTGCTAAGACAGGTGAAAAAGGATCGAAAAAGAACATCGAACGACTGCGGAGTCGAGGGATCGATCGAGGCAGCAAAAGGAAGGGCCAACTGAAGATCTCGGCCGAGACATGATGCAAATCTCGGCCGAGATGAGTCTCCAGGGGATTTCATGAAGAATTGCAAAATCAAAGGTCTCGGCCGAGATACAATCCAATCTCGGCCGAGATGAGTCAAATCCCAAAAAGTCCTAATTTCCTTTTTTCACGTCTCGGCCGAGATGCAACCCAATATCGGCCGAGATCAGCTTTCGACCCAAAATTCCTGAAAACCCTTTTTCACGTCTCGACCGAGACACACTTCCGTCTCGACCGAGATTCACTACCCTGTTTTAAAATCCTAAATGCGATTTTGCCTATTTTTTTACTAGCACTTTCTCTTCTTATATATATATCATCCCATTCGAATTTGACCTAACCGAGAATCCATCCCCCAAACATAATCAGCCACTTTTCTCCATTGGAAGCAAAGGAATGCAAGATCTTCAACCCTAACCTTTGGTTCTTTCTATCCTATTTTCATGTTTTCTTTAATTTTCTATTATTTTATCTTTGTATTAGGTAAAATGGGTGGCTAGCACCCTTAGTTCACTCTTGATTATTGTGGAACCTTGAGTTTAAGACATTTATGTGATTATTACGGTTAATGTTACCGAAAATATTGTGTATTCAAGTGTTTTGTGTTATTTGCTGTTATTGACTCACATTATGATTTAATTATTGGATTGATCACCCTTTAAGGGATTTGTGAATGTGTTGCTAGAATAGGAAATTACTATCCGTAATTGTAGGATTTCCGATTCCCGTGTAGCAAACAACAGATTTATTTATTGGTGATAACACAAAATTCAACCACTAAAACCGAGCTTGCGAGTTTTATGTTGAATTTATCTTGTTGTCCTAGTGTTTAATGCATTTGGTGATTGAATCTAAGAGAGCTTGTTCGAGGATTCGGTTAAACTGAATAGGGTTAGTCGAAGAGCTTGTTTTGATTAACTAAGATTAAGGGATAACAAGGCTATTAGAGCTTGTTAATAGCCTTGAGATAAGGGCTAGAATCACAATTGAATAGGGCATTAACAATAGTTGCATAAATCGTCCAAGGCCAAGGTGAAACATGATCAAGGGTGAATCGTTTTGTTATTTAAAAAAAAAAAAACAAAAACCTATAAAAATCTCTTTAATTGTCTTTGTTTATTTAGGTGTTAGTTGTTATTTCATTAAAATCCCCCCACTTCTTTATTGTTTTCTAGCTTATTTACTTTATGTTTCTTGATCATAATAGCTTAATACATAAAAGCAAAATTATTCGACCGTTCCTCGTGAGATCGACCCTTGCTTGCCACTCTACTAGTTAGAGTAGTAGGATAAGGTTAAGTGTATTCTTCATACACATTTAATTTGGTAGTGTATGGCTACGCTTCTTCGATCTCTCTTCCCCTCTCTCTCATCTCTCTCATATGAAGCCACGAATCATCCCCTAAAGAATCCTTGCGCTCTGCTCTATTCTGCGGTCAACTGCTCTTCTTCGAGCTCCGCTCTTTCCCCTTTCCCTCTTTCTCTCACATCTGGAATTTTGACAGCTTAATTCGCCACCGGTGCAGAAATATTGAAGAAATCGCTGCTCATTATTCATGATTTTTCCCTAGCATAGATCAGGATCATGTATTGTCTCGTTTTTCAATTTTAAATCCTTAATTTCTTTTCCATGGATATTTTTTCCTTTTTGCTTGCCTCTTCATGTGTATTTGAATTAGTAATAGCTTCTATAGGTTATATTATCTGGTTATTTAGTTGAATCTGGAGTTTTTGGTTTCTGTATTGATAATTTCGTCTATTGATAGATAGGATATTGATCTTCGATGTATTAGGTTTTGTTGTTCTTAGCTGGTGATTGAAAATTCTAGTTATTGATCCGTGATTTTCTTTCATAGAACCTGAGATATAAGTTTGACGCCAATCATAATGGAAAAAATCAAACCTCAAGTTCTCTTACAACAGAGTAAGAAGAAGGGGCCGAGTCAAATCAGCTATGCTACATTTGCAATTTCACGATGTGATTTTATGATATTTCATGGCTGCTTCAAGCAGTTTGAATTTGTTTTGTCTGGGTTGGATATGCCATTTCTTGGTAGAGATAGCATTTTGAAGAGCCTCCATGGATAACTTATAGCACAAACATGTTCGGTTTTTCTGAATTGGGATAGGATGGATCCTCTGATAATCTATGACACAAACTAGTTGTGATTAAAAGCTTATCCTAGGGTCGTAACTAATTCATGTGCTAGAACAAGTTTCTTGATACTTAGGATAACTCTCAGATGTGATAATCAATTGTCCAATTATTCTCACGGTTGCATCATTGTTCTACAGATTGTGAAGGAAACGATCGCTGCTGGTGTGGATGGCTATGATGCAGAGACGAAGAAGGTTGTTAGAAAGGCCGCTTTTGGTTTGCGGCCAATTTACTATGATAATGGTGTAGAGGTAATTATGACCACTTGAACCTTTCGCAACCTGCATACTTACCCTTCTCAGTCTGACATACAGAAAACCAAGGAGACTCTGAATGAAAAGATTAGCCAACTTAACTCTAGTAGACAATGTATCTACCCGTCTGAGAGTAGCAATAATTTGCCCCAGGTACCCGTTTAAAATAACGTTGAAGAAGTTGCACTATAAGAACCTACTTTTCTTGCACCTCAATGGTTCCACATGTTTGATCTCCTCAATCATAACCCATACATACTTGGGTTTTCATGCACACAGTTCACATATGTAAAAGGACGCTCTTGCCAATCAGCTTTTCAGAAACTTCAATACGATCCTGAGAAGTATTAGACGATGACCTTGTATGAGGTGTTTGTGTGTTATCCTACCCTTTTATTATCCTCATAGAAAATATTAAACAAACTTCTATAGTTATGCTGATTGTTGCTTCCTATTGACAATACTTGGTAACGAGTTTGCATATAAGATGGTTAGTAGTAATAATATATGTTTACTCTCGTTGGCCATGCAATACAAAGACCTGTTCAGTGTCCAGGATTTTACATGATACATAAGTGCTGCCTAGTATTATTTGTTGGGTTTAGGAGTTGTACTGCAGTAGGACATTATGTCTATTATAACTTGCTAAATGATCTATTTCTTTTCTAAGTTGGAATATATCTTTTCTATTTGTAACATCTAAAAGAAGTTAGTCTTTACTTTTATGTTTTATCTAACTAATATTGTGTTCCTTTCACTTTAGTAAACCTGGTCATTTTTCTATCTTCATTTTGATACTTCTTTTTTCTTGAAGAATAAGCCCGGTTGTTTGAGTCCCTGCACGATCATTTTCATGATAATCTATTAGTTGCAATTAATTTCGCTTCAATTTATCATTCTTTTCCATGTATTTGATATCCGAACTATTCCGCTTCAACCCTTACCAAAGTTATTCTGTAATTTCTGTGTTGGCATGTGCTTACTGTGGCTTGTTGCTGAAGAAGCTGGTAATGCTTGTCTTGTACCATGAGAAGATAAACTTGGAGGATCAAACTTGAAGAAGTTTGAACTTAACCGATCCAGATTTTAATGACCTTTATTGTAGTGTTATTCATTTCATGGTTTATCTTCTCACGCTTCTGCCTCAGGAATAATTTATATATAGTAAATTCTACATTGGATCAGGCAATTTGCTTTTCTATTTATCAATTCCTCACTATGAATAAACAAGCCTGCAGAACTTGATGTCTTATTCATCCTTTATAATCATGTTTTTATCAGATTAGTGTTGCTGGTAAATTAAGAAGAATTGTTCAAAAAAATCATCAATTTAGGTAATGCTTTGAACCAGGGAACTGCTAGAGGCCAGTAGATGAATTTCTACGTATTCTGGGTGAACATCTGTAAAAACATCTGCCCTTTTTTCAGGTTTAAGTCCGAGCCACTCTATCTTCTTTGCATATGAAAATTAATAATGTACTAGTAGTCTCTTGGTTTCATAAAGATATAATTTCCATTTTAGTTTGTTCCACAAAAAATAGATCACGTACTATATACATAGTATTTCTTTTGTGTGCAGACTACTTACTATATTTAGTGTATTACGAATTAATTATTTTTATGTTTGTCCCTAATTTTCCTAGTTCAATTTTTTTTATTTAGGCCATGGAATCAGAAAATAATTTTTCCTCTAGCTGTAAGGTTATTTCATCTTGCATTGCAGCATAAATTTCTATATTAATGCTTAAGTCAGAATTTTTTAGTGGCACTCGGATGGAAAATGCAATGCATGTTCTGAAACCAAATATACATATTCCACTACTTAGTTTTCCTTTCAGTTTAGCTGGGGAATGAGAGTGAGAGGTGGTGATGATGCTAATTGAAATTGACTTAGTTTTCCTTTCAGTTTAGCTGGGAGTGGAGAGTGAGAGTTGGCGATGATGCTAATTGAAATTGATGTTTTATTGAATGCATTTAAATTTATGTGTTGCTAATAAGAGTGATGATGATAGTACGATTGAGTTTCGAGAATGTATACAGGTACTTTTCGATAAAGTTGGTGTGTTATTGAGGCAATGTGCTGAACTACTCGACTGACACTCTAAAGTCGACGCTTCAACTAAGCAACTCGCCAAGGAGTTAGAAGAGAAGAAAGAGATGATCAATACTCTCTACATGAAGCATCAACTTGAAAAGAAGGTAATCTATGTCACATCTTGAAATAAAATCATGTTTTCGATTTCTGTTTTTTATAAATTCTTTATTTTGGTTGTTTGGTTCTGTTTTCTGACCATTTGTTCTTGCTATGATGTTTTTCTTGCTCAATTAGTACAAAAATTCTCCATATTTGTAGCCGCTTCTCATCTAACAGATCTAGATGACCAAATTTCTTATCTTTAACCCTCTTCCCCATCCCACAGCAGAATCATTAGCTTAATTAGATACATTATAGTTAGAACTAAGTGATAAATTGCTCATATTAGGTAGGTGGTTGGTCTGAGAAAGGATATTTTCTGGTAGATTGTGATGTATGATGTGATGGGGGAGTAAAGGACAAATCAGGAAAGATAATTAGTGTGAATGAGTGAACATAGTTTGCATTAGATGGTGAAACAATAGCTCTGAAAAGGGACATGTCTAGTATATAAATTCGACAGCCTTAAGAAGTACAAAGTACCCCGTTATAGGCACTGCAGTAGCTAGGAAAGGTTGCAGGCCGTGATAACTCTTTTGTGGATAACACAAGCATGCTTTGTGATATTTGAATTTCTAATGGTTTTCCTAGTGTATATATATATGTGTGTGTGTGTGTGTGTGTGTTTCTTTTGCCAGGCATAAAAGCGACTTTTGTAATTGGTGTTGTTGTTAATTATAATCTTCATTTTTTCCTTTGCACATTTTGCACTTTTAAGTGAATTTGTTTGCTCCATTTACTTAATTTGAATACACGTTCAGTCCAATATATATTTTTTTTTTTACTAATGTCTATTTTATCATATGTTTATGTATTCAGGATATGAGTATCGGAATTTTAAGGGGAGCTTTTATGTATTCTCGTGTATCCATTCAAGGGATCAATGCAAGACGAAACCAAGTGGAGCCTTAACTTGTAAGGTTGAGACTATAGATAGAAGGGCTAATTTAGATCTTCAACATTGTGTAGTACTTTTTTTTGTAGTTTATTCTTGTTATTTTAACACTTTGTACAATTATACTTCTGTTTGATATTGAGAAACAAATTTGGAGATATTTTTCTTTATTGTCAATTTTTTGTTTTTATATATGACTTACTAATATTAAATTATTACCTATGTATATATCAATTAATAAAAAATACAGAGTATAAAATAAATACAATTATGTAAAGACAATGGTTTATGATGAATAACAACGGTTATCAATCATTGTCTTTATTATTAATTACTGCTGTTGAAACCATAGTCAAAGGAAGTTCCTAACTGCGGTCATACATACCGTAGTCATAGAAGCTACTAGTAGTTATTGGTACTAGGTCTACGACTACAATATCTACTACCACGGTCGCTCTATGCCTTTAACTACGGTTTTTTACCATAGTCTTTTATGTTTTACTCCTACTACTACTTCTAATGCTGCTACATCTGCTTCTGTTGCTACTACTACTACCACCACCTCCTACTGCTACTGCTACTCCTACTACTACTCCTACTCCTACTCCTACTCCTCCTCCTCCTCCTACTGCTACTCCTCCTACTGCTGCTACTACTGCTACTCCTCCTGCTGCTGCTGCTACTACTACTGCTGCTGCTGCTATTACTACTACTACTACTACTACCACCACCACCACCACCACCACTACCACTACCACTACCACTATTACTACTACCACTATCACTACTACTACTACTACTAGATATTTTAATGAAATTGAAAATTTAACAGATACAACTAGTATTTGACCTGTATCCAAAATTTATCATAGATAATGATAGAATCATATCAATTTTCTCACCTTAGATCATGCAAGTGAAAATAGATTGTTATCTTAAATTTATCGGGAAAATTTTATTTTTGGTCCTATAACTTAGGACCGGTCCAGAAAAAGTCATGTATATTTTGAATTATCAATTTTAGTTATGTATGTTAGGATTGAGTCCAATTTTAGTCTTTTATGTTAGGATTGACTCCAATTTGAAGATAAATTTTGCCGAAAATTATAAAATTGAATGGAATTTGTCATTTGCACTACACGTGTTTGCAAATTCTGGGTTACATTACTCAATGGACCGCCATGCACCTCCAAAAACTCGACGCACTCTTCTACGTTCACTGCATATCAGAAGTTCAAGCCCTTACCTCACTTCTTGACAAATTTCGAGCCACATTCAACATAAAGGTCTACATTGTTGTCTCGAGTGGTAATTGACCGGAGAGCCCCAAAATTTGTGATCACATGCAGTGCACGTGACAAAATTCGGTCAATATTTTCTGGACTGGCCCTAAGTTATAGGACTAAAAACAGATTTTCCCCTAAATTTATCTCAACCCTACAATTTATCATATCCTTTATTAATACTATCCAATTCAATCCAATCTAGTCCAGTCTTATTTATCCAAGTAATCGTACCATAAAGAGAACAAAGTCCAAATTAGCCGCTTAATTATTTTTCGTCTAATTAGACACTTTTTTAACAATAAAATATTAGGGTAGAGAAGAGATTAGAACCCTAACCTCTTAATTATAAATCAAAAGTAATGCTATTGAGTTACAAGGCTTTTAACTAGTTCATGAAGACACTAACTCTAAAAAATAGAACATATAAACACTACATTAAACCTTAATAATTATGGGACTGTTTTAGGAGAAGTAGAAAAGTATAGAAGAAAGATAGACACAGAATAATTAGGGTTCTCTTATTCATTATATCCCCTTTATATAGGATGTCTAATACAAGGGCTTCACAGTTACATATATATAGTGAATATATAAATTCTTTGATAAAGGCACACTAATTGTGTTTTTTCTTCAACGCTCCTCATTGTGCCAAGTCAACGGGTGAATGGTGCATAACTTGTTGCCTCGTTAAAAACCCAGCTAAGTAACAAAACCCAGTGTGAAAAATAAACCTTGGTCGAAGGAAAAAAGAGTACAACGCACCTTTATTGAGACTCCCCCTAAAGTCTACATCTCTCCTTTGATACGTACATCTATCAAGAGAGTTTCGAAAATCTCTTTATCCTCAGTTTTACATAAATCATGATGATATTGTGTGGTTGCTGATTATAGAAAAGTGTTGGCGGTACATGTTTGGTCTCGTCACCTTTGATGTGTAGCATAATCCATCTATTTATTGCAAATAACTTCATCTTCATAACTTTCTTCAGTGGTATAGCTTAAGTCACTAATACTTTACTATACAGGTTAATGAACTTCTTGAGGTATCATCCATGAGTGATGTGATGAGTTAGCTAGAGTAGTTGTGATTGGTTGATCTTCAAGATTTCGTCGTGTTCCCTATGGTAAAACATAATCAATTTGGTAATGGCATTTATGTTGGTCACTAAGATAACCAACATCTAAACTAACCAAAATAGTATTTAGTATATCGTAGTAGGGGGTAGCTTCAATATTTGTTTAAGAGTTACATATTCTTTTGTAATCCTTTTATCTCTCTATATGAGAGAATTTGAAATTTCCTTTAGAGGTTACAATTTCATGTGTAATCTCCCATGTCTTTAATATGGGAAGAACAAATTCATGTCAGTGGCTTCTTTTAGATATCAAAATATGTACTTTTTAATATCATTACACTGATATTGCATTGTCCTGAGTAAAATGTAGCTAACAAGTACTTTGAGAAAGTAATGTTTGGCTAAGTGTATTGAGTTTAGCATAAGAATGCGCACATATCACTTAAGTAGGTAATTCCTGCTCCCAATAGCTCTTCGTCATTTTCTTTAGACACAAATGGATCTTTTTTTATGTCCACACTTCAACCAATCATAGGAGTGCTAACAGATTGCACTTTATCCATGTTAAATTGCTTGATTATCTTCTGGATATATTCAAATTAAGGAATTAATATTCCACAAACCCAGTCTTCTAGTTCAAGGCATAGACAATACTAAGTTTTCCTGTGATCCTTTATCTCAATTTAGATTTCAAATACATCACGATATCTCTTATTTCTCTAAGAGTACACATTATGTCCTTAACATCGACATGAGCTGCTATAATAGCAAATATAGAACTTGTTTTCTTTATAAATACATAGGAGCAAGGTTACTTGTTCTTTCCTTTCCCAATCAAGTAGTCACTCAGACGAGTATACGAGTTCCATCCGGATTATTTCAATCAAAGTGAGCATTTCAATCTAATATTATAAATGCACTTCGTGGTCTAGAGTCACTTGAGTTGGACAATGCAAGTTCATCTGACAGTTTCACATATCTCAATAATAAGATCCCAAAAGAGATATGTTGTAACCACATTAATATGATGTATTTCCAATCCTTCGAAAACTTATCAATAAGATGTTATGACGTCTACTGCAGGAGAATATGTCTCCTCGTAGTCAATTCCAGGGCTTTGTGAGAAACCTTGTTCTTTAAGGTTAGTTTTGCATCTCAGGACTTTATTCTTCTCACTATGCTATATCTTATGTCCTACAGACTTTACACATGGTGAGGTTAGTACTACCAAACCAAATAGTTGTCGTTTTATCGTAGAATCAAGTTCTACCTAGATTGATTTCATATAGGACAATATGCTCTTTGTTGATATCTTACAATAGAGCGTCGTTCGATATTATTGTGCTCTATAATTCATTGAGCAACAATGTGTACATCATTAGTGCACGTGAATTTTCATTAACTCACATATACTCTTAGTATCTCTAGAATCAAATTAAACTTCGGTGCATCCTCTAGTGATGATTCATGGACATAATTAATTAGAGATAATTTGAGAGTAATTTATTTTATTTTATTTTATTTATTGATGATTCGAATTGTGTCATACCTGCTACCTTCCTTGGGCAAATGTTTATTGAACCACGTGGCATCCCCCATTTTCTTTTGGGAGCCACGACCTCAACCACACCTCCACTAAGTGTGGTTGCAACACCTTTATCTGCGGTGTTGTGCCCCTTGCTAGGGACTTCTAATCTTATAGGCACAGTTGCTTGTATATATGATTTTGTCACATTAGCAATTATAGCAAAAGCATCAGCAATCAAATCTTCCATACTTTGAAGATAGATAATTCAAATTTATATTATGAAGTGTAGGAATCCTAATGAGATATACTGGGAAATACTTTCTGTCGTTCCCTTAGGAAATTCTTTTTCTTATCTCCCCTAACAACGGGAAGACCTCATTAAAGTGACAATCCGTCAATCTCGTGGTAGAAAAATCTCACCTGTTAAAGGTTCCAAATAGCGAATAATAGTTGGGAATTCATATCCAATATAAATACTTAGTCGCCTTTAAAGACCCATTTTGGTGCGCTGTGGGGGTGCAATAGGTGCATATACTGCATAACCAAGTATGCACAAATGTAAAAACATTAGGCAAAATTCAGTTACCAACTAGTACGCATAAATTTATCGATTAGCAGTGCTTCTGTGACAAATAAAGTAAAGTTGCAACGATATTTCATAAACCCGTATCTGATAGGCATTTTAGTGTGCATTTCAATGCCTAATCCTCCATCTATATTCTTTTGATGGTGGCATATCTGAGACCTTTTTTTTGTATGCACATGGGTTAAAGGTTGCACTACATTGATCCTAATAGATATGCAATAATTATCAAATCCTTTTGATGGAAACTCTCTAGCGTTAACAAGTCTTATAGATATCATGAAGTGAGGGTGGTGAGCCTTTATATAATATTTTCTAGGAGTTCTTCAAACGCAACATTTCTTGTGGACAATAATGTGATGATCAGTTAGTGCGTCGAAGCATTTACCAGAACCATAGATACTTTAATGGCCTGCTTTCTAGTTTGATAGGTCCACATATATCATATGGTGTTCTTTTGTAAGAATGAAATGTCTTGCTTATATATCTGGCATAGGAAGGTCTCGATCCTACTTATTGCTAAATAATAGGCTTGGTAGAATGAGTGATATGCCCTAAAATAATTAATGAGGTAGAGTGGGATACTTGTCTGGCTTTTAGTACTTTAGAAAGCATTGATTGTGTTATAATATAATTAGCACTGACACTGTACATCGTATCGTATTTTCATCCCTTTTGTATTTCACTCGAAAGAAAGAATGTCCATACAGGGTAACCACATATAGTTATGTGTTCCAAAGTTCATTGTGGGTAATAATATATAATTTTGTGACCCAAAATCCATTTTGGGTGACAATATTTGATCCAACGATCATCATAGTAGTGAAGTACATACCACTAGATTAACTCATTAATTTCTCTAAGATGTGCTTCCTTTCACATTCATTAGAAGTATCATAATATATTCGATTTCATTGTCATTAGTTAGTTTATAAATGATAATCTTTGACAGCAATGTCTTTATTCTTTATTTAACAAAGTTCAGATAGCTCTTGACACATACAGAGCTTTTGTGACTTTAACCATTATCCCATTAGGCATTTAGAATTGGCAGTTCCTTGCCATTTTAGTACTTGTGATGCAATGATGATCTAATCATTATAGTATTATGCAGTGATACAGTGAGTCACTATTCTTTGGACTTCATGTATCTCTTATAGTTAACTATTGTAGCAGTTTTTATACAAATAACATTTGCACACTTATATTAAAGTGCATTACCAACTCTTTCCCTTTTATTAATAAAGGTTTAAGGTGTCCTTTGCACCTTGGTGTCATGACCAGCATATCCATTTGGGGTAGACAGGCCTCTACGACCCCTACGTCATTTACTTTGTGGTGTATCATTATTATAGTTGTAGCGATAAACATATTTGTTCCCTTTACTTTGGGTTTATGTTTACTATTTAGTTTACCAAAATTATGCTAGGATGTTTTCTTTATCCCAACATAGTTAATGTTATGTTTAAGAAGAAACTAATACGCCTCTCAGCTACTTGATCAGTCGATTACCTTATTGAATATGACAATTCTTTTATTTTCTTATTTCAACCTACACTTGTTCTTTAGTATAAGTGTTGAAGTGGAAAAATGAAAAGATTTTTATGTATCATATCATCTTCTGTGATTTTCTTTCCGCAGGAAGTAAATTGTGTTTTAGGCACAACATGCTCTTATTGAAGTTATTGACCCCTTTTTGTAGTCTAGTAAATTGATTTCATTTCACTAGCTAGTAAATTTTGGAAGTAGAGAGTTTCTATGTTTTCCAAATTTCTTTGTGGAATCCACGGTTCATCGTGTATCTCAATTAAAGGATGCTTCCAGAGTAAATTAGGATGAAATCACAACCTCAAATTCATTAGAGCGTTGACTGTGACTTTTACTTTGTTGGACATTGTTTTGTCATATGGGGTTAGTTGGTGATATGATCGGGAGAGTAGTTTCCTATTAGGAATATCAATTGTAGTAACTCAATTTCTTTTGAGCCTAATAATTCAAATTTGGATCGAGTTGGTTTAGTCATTTCCTTCTGAATAAAATTTGAGACCATATGTCACATTTCTTTTATTTCGATTCTTGGTGAAAATACTTTATCACATAATTATTTGTTCTGAGTTTCATATTGTCCATGAATTTCTTTTATCATGGAAATGCATAACTTATCATAAACAATGCATAGACATAATAACAATCAAATTTCAATCTATTAGGCAAATTCCAATTTGTGATTTCAAATCACAAAATTCTCAATAGGCAAAAAGAATTGAATAGTAAATTTCAATTACATGAGAAAGTTTAATCATATCAAACACAAGTAGGTTCGGTAAATATCATTCAAAACAAAGCAAAATTCCATTATTGCTAAAAATCTAACCAAGATGCTTAAACCATCATGCATAAAAGAATTTGCACGTATCAGACCAATATATGTCATGTCACAAGTCACTCTAAACATTTTATAGCCATTTTACATTTATTTCATAAGATTGAGTGGTTCGATTTACCTTGCTGGAAAGACATGATTCTTTACTGTGGAAAATCTCAAGATCTTCAAGGAATGATAAACCACACTCTTCCAATCCAAGCTCCACATAGATGAAAACGAGACGATGCTCACAAATGTCGATGAATTCATTTCAGACAAGAATAATTAACAATTCAAATAATTAGTGTTGAGTTCCAACTATAGATCACCAAAAATATATGATAAGATTTAATATATTAATAGCTAAAAAAACAAATAAATCACATAAAATTCATGAAATAGTCATCCACTGATCCAGTTATGACAAGACTTGTAATATATTTATTAACTTGACACCAATTTGTCCACTGAACTGACAAACATAGACTATAAATATCATCATCCCTCCATATACAAACATGTATGATACATCAATTATAATAATATTAAAAAATTAAAGATGATCAACAATTTGAATAGACCAGTGCATATCTCAACTCGGGATAATATGAAGTTTACCATACACATTACATAATCTGAACCAAGAAAAAGAACAATGATCAATCCCACAAGATATTATAAAATTACCGGTCAAAGTCAACTAATCCAATACAACATATAATTTCAACTTATCGATTCCAAAGTTATTAAATAAACCACACATTGAAATCAAGCTACTAACTGACCTTGAAGTGGCGGAGCTCAATTCAGAGGAAGGAATAAATACCAATTTAATTATGCTTATAAGCAATTGATACTCTATGATCGACGATGTACATCTACATGCTTGTGGTGTAAGTAATTACATATTTTTTACATCGTAACTAATCCGGTTGATTGTTTTTATTTTTTTAGACAAGTACTGGCAAGGGAACATGAATTTATAGGAGAATATTTTGACCGCCAATTGATAGAAAATTAACAAAAAAAATCAAAGCATTCGTGTGGATAACGTGTTTTAGGAGAAACAAAAAAGTAAAGAAGAAAGATAGACACGAAATAATTAGGGTTCTCTTATTCATCATATCCCCTTTATATAGGGTGTCAAATACAAATGTTTCGCAATTACATATATTTGATGAATACCTAAATTGCTCTCATCAGTTACTTTTGATAAATGCACATTAATTGTATTTTTCCTTCGACAGAGACAAATATTTCATCTTGCCTATTTAAGGCCATACTTAATTTAGACTTTGGGCTTTTTCTTCTTCTTCTTTTAACGCTTTTTTTTTTTTTTTTTTTTCCAATTAAAAAGATAAGGCCATAGAATTAGATGTCATCACCCACATTATGTCGCCATATGCTTGGACTTTGGCCTCTTCAACGTGTAATTTGGATCCTCTAAAATAGTTCATCGTAAATATTCAAGAGAGATTATGTGAATTTCGCTATCCTATTTTTTATTCTTAAGTAAAATGTGTCATTCTTTTTCTCAAAATTTACTATCGAAATAATTTAGAGGATTCGAATCCCTTTTAACATGATCACTTGAAGTCTGAAATATCTAGTTCAGTATTGACACAGTCGACGTGACATCTTCATACTGGGAAGTGGACATACATATATTGTTTTGAGTGGAAATCGTGTGCAGTGGCCTTGTTAGGGACATAGTTAATGTTTTTTGGATAGTTTGATTTTTTATTGAAAAAGTAGCCAGCCTGGGTATGGAATGATAATATTATCATGTACACGATAATTTTATATCGTGTACAGATAAAATATTATCTTGTACATGTAACAAAGAATTTTTTTTATCGTGTATACGATGAATTTACACCGTGTACACGATAATTTTACATCGTGTACACGATAATTTTTTTTATCGTGTACACGATGTAAACTTATTGTGTACACAATAAATTTTTTTATCGTGTACACAATAATTATATCGTGTACATGTACACGATAATTTTATATTGTATACAGGAAATAAAAACCTCTTTGACAGACTTTGGCTACTTTTACATGTAAAAAGTCAAGCTATGCAAAAAACATCTCACTATGACTCTGACAGGCTACAGTATCAATTTCCCCTTGTTTTGATTAGCCGTGTTTTTTTTTTTTTTTCATGATTCAACCAAAGCATATAGTTTTGCATTTCAGAAACTTTCTGAGGTTTGAATCCAATGATATTAAACAGAGATCAACATTTAAATAAATAGTTACTCGAGAAGAAAGTTGTAATTTAATAAATATAATTCCTACTTATTGGTCTTTCGTAATCAATTGTATTTAATTAATAAAAGATAAAGTATGTATCTGTTTTATCTATAAATATGATTAAATTGGATAATTCAAGTGGTAGAGCATCTACTACCTAAACCTTTGATCCTAGGTTCGAGTTCTAGATTAGGAGAAAGAAAAAAAAAAAAAGTGCGCAACCCCGAGTATAATTGGCGGTTGATCTATTTTTATTTTCTTTTCTAAAAAATCCAAATCATATTTAAATATGCCATGATATACTATAAAGTACAAATGTTACAAATTTTAGTGATTTGTTTTGGACATCAAAACTAAGAATAATTATTATTCCCCTGAAAAGAAGAAATTTTTGCTATAACCATTATTGATTATAATTTGACTGAAAGCTTTGACAACATAAAATATAGATTAGTAATGATTAGTTCACTAGAATAGTTTTGTTAAGTGTTCAAACTAAGTACATGGAAACTGGGCCTTTACCTGCATAGATGCTGGGAGAATAGGCAAGTCGAGATAGCTTGTAAGGTACTCAATCAAAGATTGAACTCTGTTTGAAAGTAAGTAGAGCTTAACTCGAGCAACTTGAGCTTGAGCTCTCTAGTATTCGACTTGACATCCTCACAAGTTTAAAAGTCTAATTAAAATTGTGTAAATATTCAATTTTACACTCTATAATATATTTATTTACAACTATAATCTAACTATAACTAAGAAACTTAATGTATCCTGAATCAACCTAGTCTCTGTAAGAGCAACCTAAGCTCCAACTTAAAAAATTGGGCTCGATCATGCTTGAGTTGAGCTTGAGCCTCAATCTTTTTGGTCGAGATCGGCTTTGAGTTTAGTAGTACTTGGTTCAACTCGACTCGTTCTATAATCCTTGTGGATAAGACAACTTATCATCATTTTTGTACATAAAGACAAGAAATACCATGAAAAATGCAAATTAGAATCGAAAATAGAGTACAAAATTATGTAGAATGTCTACTTTCTAATAATACTTCAAAATGTGTTAGTCGAAGATACGTTGGGCTCTAGTACCTAGTCGGACATAGGCAAGATTAAACAAGGTACACAGGGGCCTAATGCTAGAATGTTGCAAAATTGCTTTCCAGCAACACGGACAAAATTTACGTAAATAACTTACATTTTGGACCCAAGAGGCAATCTACTCTGACATTGATGAGAAATAGGCTCTCGGAAATGGCGTACTTTAAATAGAATCAGTATACGAGAATATTCAATGGAGGGGGAAAAAGTATCTGGTTGGAATTTTCCTGATTAAATTTATTATTAAAGCTGATAACAGTTTGACATATATCCAGGTACAACAAATGAGGCATGAATAAGATAACCCCATAAATTCTGCGATTCAGAATTTTGTGTATGTTTTTTGGAGGGGCAGAAGAATCCTCTGCTTCAACTTGCATAACCAACCACGACCATCAATCATTGCTTAGCAAAATAAACTAACATGAGAAGAAAATATAAACTTGTTACCTATTGATAACCAAGTGACAAGAATCAACTTTCTAACTCATAAATAGGTACCAGGTAATCACTTTTTCTCTCTTAAATAGGTACTACACAATATTCTTTCTTTGATAAGAATGTATTCTACCAAAACAACCTAATTGCATGACCAAGTTCAACATAGACTATGATTATCAATAAAACAAGACATCACACTAATAGGTTTAAACAAACCAAAGGTACTTCAACTACAAATCCCAAAAACCAAGATCCAATAAATAAGAACATGATGAAAAACAACAGCAACAATTTTCCAAGGCATCATCAACCCTGAAAAAGATGTGTTTGGATTCAATATGGTCACTCTTCTTTTCTGCAGAACATTTAGCATCACTGGACTTATGTTGCAGCACTGTGTCCTTACCATTCGTGAAATTGCCAACCATCATCACATCCAATCTCACAACCTTCGAAACAAACAGTAAGCCATGGCCGCCTTCTACAGATTTCATCAGAATTAGAACTCTTCACCAAATAAGTTTTACCAACCCCAAGCCATCGCAAGCCACGAAAAGGGGGGCCCTCAAGTAGTAACTCAGCTAGTCCATTGGAGAATCCCACACATTCAAATATATCAAGTTTCTGAAGCCGATTACTTTTACCAGACTTCCCTGAAGCAAGTATTCTAAGAGAATCATTGGTCACATGAAAACAACGTCTCATGCATAGCTCAGTAAGCCCATCAGCCCTTGAAATAATTGCATGAATAGCTCTATCTGATATTCCCGGCATGTGGCCAATATCTAGAGATGATAATGTCTTCCTGATTCTTGCACCATCATTTAGTAAGCAAATAATTCCTCTATCTGTCACCCTTGTACATCCTCTGAGACACAATTTAGTTATCGGTAAATCACCGTGACTCAAAACAATAAGACCACTATCCGTAATATCAGCTCCTCCAAGATTAATTGAGGTCAGTTTGCTAAGGCGTGAGATGAAATCAAGGCAGGGGTCTGCAATGCTCCTGCAACCATAGGTATCCAGCACTTCCAAGGTATTAGACGAGAGCAGTTCTTCTACAGCTGCACTAGTTATCAGAGGACAATTTAGTAATAGTAACTCAACCAGGGGGGACACAGCCCCAATAACATTGTGAAATGCCAAGTCTGACAACAATGGCGCACTGCGGATTTCCAACTTTCTCAAATTGCAACATGAGTGCACCAGTGATGAAAATCCAGCATCAGTAACTTTGGAGAATCCACCGAGTCTTACAGATTCTAGGCCTCCACAATTCTCAGCAAGAAGCATTAAACCCACATCATTTACTCTTTTAAAAGACGCTGGATAATTCAGTCTACTTCTCACGATTGAGAGATCAGTTAGCTTTTGACAGGAGCCCAGAAACTGCAGCCCGTTGTTGGTCAAGTCATGAAGCAGTTTGGGTTCTGAGCATGGTCGGTCTTTGAGATCCAGCTCAACCAAAAGCGGAAGTGACCTAGCAATTGAGGCCATAAGTCTATCAGATATTCTATTCAATGCAAGTGACAGATGATGCAGCAATCTAAAGCCACCAAATCCTTGACATGACGTGATATTAGAATCCACCAATTGTTTCCAAATCTCTGTTTCATCTCCAAGTTTCTCTATAAACTGAACTGCACCTTGTTCAGTTACTGGCTGCAAGTTCAGAAACTTCAGAGTTTTGGGGAGAAAAAGATCAGTGGAAGCTAAATCATATGCATCACTCTCTGTTCCTCGGACTTTTACGGATAGATGCTGCAAATTGTACAGTTTTTGCTAAATTGATTGCTAAAACTCAATGTTGTGAGATTTCGATGAGATTTCTCTTAAAAAAGTACAGTACACAAATTATTTACCTCCAAACAGAGAAGGCTTCTCAGCATTTCGATGAGATTTCTCTTAAAAAAGTTTGGCAAGCTCTTTTCTGCAAATTCCAGGACAAGCATCCTTATAAAAATAAGCAACATTATCAGTTATCATTGTGCCAAATTACCATTCACAATCAGAAATGGACGCCAATATCCCAGAGAATCAGGCCCTTGAATGCTTAATCACCAGATAGACCACAAAACCATCTTTAGACCAGGAAAGCAAATTATGGAGCATTAAAATATTGACAGACTTCATGAATTTCAACGAGTACTCTGTATTTATACTAAACCATCCCCATTGAATACTGATGGAATATATCCGAGAGAATCAACTTAAAAACTCTAAACATAGTAACATACTGCATATACAGAAACAGTTACTGACAGGTGAGATTAAATATAATATCAGTATTTCGTAATAGGTGTCACACGTAAAATCAACGGTGGTTTTTGGTAATGTGACCAATGGCACCAACATTCTTGGTGCTCAGAGGACACCACTGATGCTGAAGGCAATTGACAGCTCAAGCTAAAAATCATAACTCAAGTTCATTTAAATCTCTTAATTTTAAAGTATTAAAGTAGAACAAAGGCTACACCTTAAATTAGGGCACTGCTCTCCAATTCTGGGAAGAATATAATACGACAATGATGCACATTTTAACAACATCAGTTCTTGAATATGTGATCCAAGAATGCTGAAAACAGAATAATCATCCAGGTGAAGACAATCGATAGTTACACCCTTAGCACCTCGGAATCTCGCAGCAATGTGCTGAAGAAGCTCCCCAGTTGGTGAAAATGCCTATCGCCTCCCAATAAATAAGCATCCATTAATTCCTACTCGTCATATACACAAAGAGACAAAGGGGAAAGGATTTTTTCTTCAATAAATTTTACATAGGGAAAACAAACTAAATTATGCCTAAAAGGTATTAGAACGCTTCATATCAAAAAGACAAAAACTATAACTGAAAAGGGGGAAAACGGTAAATTAGAGGGATAAGCATTTGAAATCGAATATTATTGCAATTCCATGAGAGAGAAAGAGTGTGTGTAAGCTTACAGAAAGATCAAGAGAAGGGAGAGTGGAAAGAGCTTGAGTGACCATGGAGCGGAGGGTCCGGCACACGCAAGTGAGAGTGCAAAGTGATTCCAGTTCCAATCGTGCGAAAACTTCACCGAAAAGTATGGCGTCTGGAAGAGGAAAACCCTCTTTCGGTGGCGAACCACCACCGACTTCGGGCACCACGGCGGCGGTTTCCGCGCAGGATCTCTTGCTGCAATTTCTCATGTCGCGCAGTAACAAACTTTGGGACAGAAGCCAACTTAACTGCAAAATGTTTTGCAAACCTCCGTAGATAAACGGGCTTAGACGTGTACAAACTGTTCCGGAACCCATTCAATTTAAATCGGGGTTAACGATCCAAAATAATTAAATTATCGTTTCAATTTGAAATCCAAACCGAAAATATTTCGGTTTGATTTTGGTCCCATTCAAAATGTGAACGATTTGGACAGTTGAATCGCGGTTCTTTTTATTTTTTTAACCTGCCACATATATGATTGATACTAATTAGTGGTTTAAATTGAACGACTAAGATGTGATAGCTATTGGAAGGAATTGACGTTCATAAACCGAAACCGGCGATTTCAATTGAATCATAGGTTCTTGCTCCAATTATTCTTTTTAGCAAAATGACCAGAATTGTTTGGCCGTTTAAAATCGACGGTTATAATTAACTAGTTGTTAATTTTGACAATGGATTTTTTTGGGGGGTTTTATTTTTCTTTTTATACTTCAAAAAATCTATAAATACCACATTTCCATTTAATTTCTAACAATCTAGTCTCAATCTATCTTAATTTAGAAGATCAATTAGTAGCAAATTAGTTCTCTCTTTTAAATATCTCTACTACAAATCTCGATCTCTTTCTAGTCTCAACTTTCTATCACTCTCAAGTCTCAATTTTTATTACAACACTCAGTTTTTATTATAAAAAATGGCAAGCCCAATGCATGCTTCTTCAAGCTCATCATCTCGATCTCAAGCCGATAAAAGGGAAGGCTAGGATGGTCATTTCGTCTCATTTTTATTATAAAAAAGGAAAAGACGAAGGGATGCTTCTTCAAGCTCATTTGGATCTCAAGCCGACAAAGGAAAGGCCAGGACAACCGATTTATCTTCATCGGTAACACCGCTTCCTCCGGCCAACTACTTCATCAACTTTATTGATGATGTCAACTTGGACAACATATCAATTAATTTGAATGTTGATGATATTGTGGCTTGTTTAGGTAATTTTTTCTATAGTTCAAATTTTCAATGTTCCAATTAGTAAATTTCTTAAAGTTTTGCAAACTTTAATATTTGTTAATTATATTTTCTCCTAATTTTTAATTGTAGGAGGAAATGCGGCCTCCGCCCTTGCCATAAAGTTTTGCAAACTTTAATTTTTGTTAATTATATTTTCTCCTAATTTCTAATTGTAGGAGGAAATGCGACGTCCGTCTTTGCCGAGCAAGAGTCTCAAGACGAGGAACGTCCAACTCAAGAAAGCCAAGTCGAGGACGTGGTAGTTGAGGTCGTGGGAGAAATGGAAGTAGATGACATGGAGATGGAGTAGGCGGTCCACAACTGGCTCTTCGTTCTACTATTTTTAGCATCTACTTCAGTAAATGAGGGATCCGATGAGCAATACCCCTCCACTTACAACTATTGTGCCAAACAACATCAATTTAGGTACCATGGTGGTTATGAAGCCTTCATAAAACATATCAACAACGTACTTCCCAACAAAGTGGGAATGAGTGGCGCTCAATTCATTTGCAGGATCCTTGAGAGATATAGGTTCTACTCATCTCTTTAGATATAATGAAGCCAATACTATGAGGAATTTAACTAAATTTGTTGCGGTTCAACATCTTCCTTAGCTTTGTCGATGATCAATTTTATGAAGATATTACTAGACTTAGTTTTGCTTCATAAAGTAGGAAAGTTTCACGAAGCACACTTACACGTGACCTTGCAAAAGTAGTTGGTGAGCTTAATCATGTTTTAATTGATATGTTTGCTTCTTCGCAAATAAAAAGTTTCAATTAATTCGGATATTTGGGGTAATCATTAGTAAAACCATCATTACATGGGTATCACCTGCCATTGGGTTATGACTCTCATACGATGTAAAAAGTTATTAATCATATATAGAAAGTTTGATTCCGAACATAAGTGACTGTAACAACAAACTTTGCGTTTAAAATTAATAAACACAAAATACTTGTATAAATGAATTCCAACTAGATTAAATGAAGAACTTTGTAGGGTACAATCTCTATTCTTCAATCCTCTGATTCTTCTCTTCGAATATCTTCTTTGAATTTGATAATTTGGAGCGAAATCTTCTTCTTGATCTTCTCCGCCGCTTGAGTTGTTCTTCAATAACGTTGTCCGAAGGCCGAACGGCTTGATTCCGGATTGAACGCTACTTCTTGATGATTTTGACGAAGAGCGTCTTCGAATCTTGAAGAATGTCTTTGAATCTTCAATCTTCAAATCTTCAAGTGCTTTAAGTCTTCTGGATTTCTTGGAGTTCTTCCAACTTCACTCCAACTTCTTGAAGCTCTCAACTTGTGTCTTCACTTCTTGACTTGTGTTGTTGTGATTTTGGTGGAGAATGAGGCCCTATTTATAGTTGTAGGATGGGAAAACCCTAATGGGCTTGAGTCTGAATGGAGCGATATGATTGGTCCTTCACAATATCATTATCCATAAGATAATTATTAACTTAATTATATTTAATTTAATAATTACTGCAACAACTTGACACATGGAGCATTCTGATTGGTCCACTATGACTTGATGTTTATCCTCATCTTCTTGGATAATTACTAAATTAATTTAGTAATATCTACATTATCTTGACACATGGCGGCTTCGCATTGGTCAATAAAATATATAGTAAATCATCAATTAAATTAACTATTTAAACTTAGGAATTTTATTTATCCAATTCCTAATATTAAAAATCATCAATATAAAATTAATATTCAACATATATTTTATAACGTGGCGCATTTTAATTGGAAATGAAATTTGCGTATCAACAGTGACACACTAAAACCTAACTTTAGTACAACCACAAGTATACGGTGTAGCTATAGCTAGCAGTGAGCAATGTCGGTCTCACAGAGATCGGATCACCAAGTCAATTAAGTACCACATTTGGAATAATTTAACTCTATCTAAACACTCAAAGGTTGTGATTTTTGGTTGAAAACAGAATTTTAACTACTAATTAACTAACTTGTTGTAGAAGCTGAACAATTAAAGATCAAATCAGATTGAGAGATATATCATAGGATTTGATTTCAACAACAACTCTATTTTGATCAATTGCCTTAGTTATTTAGACTTTTAGACCGAATTCTAGTTTTTATTAGGCAGTCACACAACTATGTTAGACCTTCTCTCGGAGCGAATAACACGTAGGTTGCGTAATTATTGTCTTCGACTAACTATTATATACATAACTCCTAACCGCACATAATATCAATTGCCTGCGAAAATACCTCAAACCTCTCGACTATTATTGAATATCTAAGCTATGTATAGTAAACCTATTAACAAATCTCCCCTCTCGTGCATCGTTTTTTTAACAAACCTCCCCTCTTAGCCAGGTTATCAACTCATAAATAAAACAGACACGCAGATAAAAACATAGAACAGATGTCTAAATAACTAAATCAATAAAATCACCATGCCTGAGCTCGAAATGTGGCCCTCCATTCTGCTTGGACCAATACTTCGCTGTATAGAACGTCAACAGAGTAGGTAACAACCACCCCATTCAGGGGAGTCAACACATAAGTGGCATCATGGGTCAGGGGTTGCAACTTGGGCAACACACGTATTCTCAGGTGATGCGTCACCTCAATGTTAGTTTCATTGATCCCGACACCCAAAGCTTGTTGCCTCAGAAGACTCATAGCTACACGATGTGCCATATGTTCTCTCCTGGCTGTTGGAAGGTCACCTCATAAAGCATGACTTCCAGTGGTTCCATGATGGTTCGTAAGCACCAAGACCCTGCTCAGCGTAAATCAACATTTTAAAAAAAGTGAGAATTTCGAGGAGTTTTTCTTTTTTATGATATGCATGAATGCTTACAATTGTCAAATTTTAATTCATCTTGAATTAATGCAAGCACATAAACTTCATTATCGCCTTTCATACTTTCTCATTCCTTTCTCTCTTTTACTTTCGTACTTTCATACCATCTCATCATACTCTCTTTTTCATTCATGCTTTTGCACCATTTCGTCATACTTTCTTTCTCATTTCTACTTATACTTCTTATGATATGCAGTGCATGAATAATAAGTAGAATAAAAGCTGTTTTTTTCCCAAAAAAATAAGTTTTAGACCACACCTGACACCGATACTGGAGCTGTAACAATGATTGCCTTTCTAACGTACCTCTTTGCTAGTTCGACTTTCATTACGAGTTTCTTCCCACAACATTGGTTTGATACCACCCTGTAGTGCTCCAACTCACTTTCCAGTGAACTAAGTTGTCACTACTTACCCGGTCCTTTTTTTTTTCCCTTTTCTTTACTTACTTATCACTCATTTCTTACTCGGTCATCCTTAATCTTTCTATCATTTTATCTTAACTTACTCTTTTCTCTTATCAGAGTCACGTATCGTAAGAGAAACTCATGGCCTAAGCTATCCTGAACAGAAACTCACACGAAAGAAATATAACGATTAAACATTGCATATTCCATTAGTTCATAATTCAAAGTTGATGTTGAATACATGCCTACTCACGCAACTACATGAGATGGTAATAATATACTTCTTATATAACCATTGTATGAGGAACATGGAAATAAACCCTAGGAGGAATTTAGTCATAGTTGCAGTCATAGGTCCCGACGTCTCTGTTGATACATAAAATTTGTATCCAATTAAAATGTGTCACGTAATAAAGTATGAGTTGAGGATCAATTTTATATTGATTATTTTAATATTAGGAATTAATTAAATAAAATTTCTAAGTTAAATGATCAATTTAAATTGGTGATTTACTATATATTTTATTGGCCAATTGGAAGCTGCCACGTGTCAAGATGATGCAGAAATTACTAAATTAAATTAAATTAATTTAGTAATTATCCAAGAAGATGAGGATAGACATCAAGCCATGGTGGACCAATCAGAATGCTCTATGTGTCAAGTTGTTGCAGTAATTATTAAATTAAATACAATTAATTTAATAATTATCTTATGGATAATGATATTATGACGGTCCGATCATATCGCTCCGTTCAGACTCAAGCCCATTAGGTTTTCTCCATCCTACAACTATAAATAGGGCCTCATTTTCTACCAAAATCATCAACAATACAAGTCAAGAAGTGAAGGCACAAGTTCAGAGCTTCAAGAAGGCGGAAGAACTCCAAGAAATCCAGAAGACTTAAAGCAAGATTTGAAGACGTTCTTGAAGAATCGAAGACATTCCTCAATATTCGAAGACATTCTTCGTCAAAATCATCAAGAAGTAGCATTCGATCTGGAATCAAGCCGTTCGGCCTTCAGACAATGTTATTGAAGAACAACTCAAGCGACGGAGGAGATCAGAAGAGGATTTCACTCCAAATTATCAAATTCAAAGAAGATATTCGAAGAAAGGAATCAGAGAATTGAAGAATAGAGATTGTAACCTACAAAGTTATTCATTTAATCCAGTTGGAATTAATTTGTACAAGTATTTTGTGTTTATTAATTTAAGACGCAAAATTTGTTGTTATAGTCTCATCCCCTGAAAAGTGATTTTGGGAAAATATGAGTTTTTGACCATGTGGGATAAAAATGAAATTTAAATCAAAACTTTAACAACATGCATGCCCGCCTGACGACGTTGTGCCTCCCTCCTTAAGTAGGGTCAGACTCTTGGCATGTCTGCTTTCTCATAATACTTCGCATACTGCCGTCCCACGATCAGTAGCCATAGTCGCACTTCGCCTTTTCTCGATCAGTGGTCATAACCTCACTCGTGGCCCTTATAGTGACTTATTTTTACAAACAAAGATATAAAGTCAGAATCTAAATAACAACATTACCCACTCCCGAAGCTAATTTGTGTAATTGGGCTGCGTGGAATTGTCTGTGTCGTATCTCTCGCCTCAATGTGGAACCTATTATTATTATTATTAAAATTAAAATATTAAACTATTTCTTATTCAAGATTTCTTTGTCTTGATTTACATAATCTATATCATCATCATCATCATCATCATCATCATCATCATCATCATCATCATCATCATCATCATCATTATTCATATTTGTTTATCATTTTCTATCCTACGTTTTCATCTACGTCATTATTCTCCAACTCAACCTATATCAATTTCATTTTTCCTAGTTATTCCGAAGTTGTGACATATTTCATTATTAGATTCCTAAGTTGGCATATAAGCAAGTTCAATTTAGTTCATTTATTCTACTTAACCCTTAAAATAAAGTCATAACAAAGTAAAGCATTCAACCTATCATCACATACTCACATGTTCAATCAAAATTCTACTATCAAATCTAGCATTTCATTATTATCATCTAAGTCATTTAATCACTTCATAACACTTCACATAAAATCATATAATTCCACATAATCCCTAATCAAATTTCTAGTTTTAATTCGAAACCATAGTTCCAAATTAAAACCCTAATTCTTTCTATGTCTCAATTCATTCTATTTCTAATACTTACATATACTATATCAAGTCCAATTTTAATTTTCTTTTCCCAACTTCACTTATGTATTTTTGAACTTACTATAATTTCATTTCTAATTATCACATAATTAATTCTAACCACATTTGCTTCACTTAATCTTTCATTTAAAATGTTAGCATCATCTAACTAAATTAATTTTATTTTCGGTTTGGGCTCGATCTGGCCCGACGGTCCATTAGGCCCGAAGACCAAACTTCGGCCCATTTAGGTTCGGTATTCCATCTAATTTGATCTTAAAGCCCATTTCAACTTATTCTAAGCCCATTTTTATTCATTTTAAGCCCAATCATGTTTTATCTGAGTCCAAACTATTGGGCCGAAAATCATCTGTTTCTATCCTATTGGGCCTAAGCACATTCTTACTTATCTATTATCCCAATTAATTTATTCTAAGCTCAATAACACCTTTTGTAGTCCATTAGCCGATACAAGTTATTAAAAAGCCCAATTCAGTCAATTCTAATTATTTCTTAAGTCTAACTAAATAAGCCTGTATCCATTTATTCATTTTATTTATCTAATCTCATTTAGCTAATCAACTAACACATTATTATTCCTAATTCTCCTAATCTGACGAAACATACATACACATATACCTCATATATTTTGCTCAAACTAATCTAACAAATTGCCATTCATCCTCAATTATATTCAAATGCATTATAACAACACAATTAGCATAAAGTCATCACTTCATCTCTAATATTCACTCTTGCCGAAAGTTTTAACATAACTGTTAATGCACAATCTGATATCCAAGAAGCTTAACGAAAACCTACGTAAGCAATATGAAAAAACACAAGATTTACGTGGTTCGATCCGGAGATCTACGTCCACGGGCACAAAATAGCACCTGCCGAGGTGTTTCTTTTACTAGATCTTTGAGTTTACACGTAGTAATTTCAGAATACAGAATGCGAACCCTAATTCAGAGTTCTTTTCTTCAATTTATACTAAACCCTACTGAACCCTAACTGAACCCTAACCAATTCCCTATTATCACGCCTCTTTTCCACTGCATGGTGGTTGGGAACGGATCGTGGGCCTTGAGTCGCGGAACAAGTCATAAGTTGGGCCGCGCCACACGCGTTATCTGGGACGCGCACCTCTGGACCTTCTGGGCCGGTTAATGGGCCGAGGTTCTGGGCCGACCCGAAGTAACCGGGCCATCCCTATCAGATGCCCCCCCCCCCAGCCGGAGCGAGGAAGGAGCTTTGGTTGTAACCGGGGTGTTTCTGGATGGCCAAGACTGCTCCGCATCGAAGGTGCTCCACAGTGTAATCCGTGGAAGCTGAATTGAACTAGGCCGAACTACGCCGGGGAGATAGCGAGTCCTCTAAAAGCAAGAAACGGTATCGGAAGTTGATAATAATCTGGCCGATGTGAAGGGATCACCGGAGTGTAATAGTCTGGCCGAGGTGAAGGGAGCACCGGAGTGTAGTCCAAATCTTCCTGGGCAAGGATGGGGTTGATGTGATTGGCGGCGCCATCATGAGAGAGAGGGATGTGAAGTGACACGCTCTGCAATCCCCAATAAAGTTGTTCCCCACGCGCCTTGGGAACCGCAAAGCGCGTGCCTAGCACGTCCAGATCTGAAACATGGAATTTGAATAGGCTACATCTGGACCGTTGATTCTTTCAAGTATATATTGGGAATAATAGCACAGTTCCATTCATCTTCTTCCTTGTGATTTGCCATCTTTAGAAAGCGGGAAAAAAAGGAGAAACCTGTTCGCGTGTGAATCATCTCAAATCAAAAACTTCTCAACTCAAACTAAGTAAGTATGTCTTCTTCTTCATCTTCTTCTTCTGTTCGGGAAGTAGGGACTAAGAACGCCCCGTTAGATGTGCCACCTCTGCGAGTCCTAATTCCAGAGAGGAATGAGGTTAGGACTGTGGATCGAGTCGATGGCAGGGAAACCAATGTCAAGATGGTCGGTTTCTATGAATGCGCGGAGGAGGACTTTGAAGTGTCCACTATAGCGTTATGTATGACGCGAGTGCAGATTGAGAGAGAAATCCCCTCATTTTACCTTCCCTTTAATTTAGAATACATAGTACCGGACCCCGGTGATAGGGCCTGCTGCCCGCCGCAGGGTTTCATTAGTGTGTATATAGATTTCCTGAGAATAGGCTTGAGATTGCCCCTGTGGGACATTGTGGTCCGGTTACTGAGTTACTATAACATTGCCTTAAGCCAACTAGCGCCAAATGCGGTGAGGCAAGTAGTCGGATTCACCGTAGTGTGCAAAAATGCCGGGGGTAGAACCAACCGTAGAGCTATTTAGGTTTTTTTTACCAACTGAAAGCCTTCGGTAAATCCAAGGGGTGGTACTCCTTCAGTCCCCGAGCCCGAGGTGGGTTCAAGGTGCAAAACCCGAGTAAGGTAGAGGGATGGAAGGAGAGGTTTATTTTTGTGAAGAACGGAGTAGCTCTCCCGAAGTGGAGGAGGGATGAGGTACTCGATACTGCCCCGGTGGAGAATCCGGAGGCCGAAGTCGTACATTCATTCCGGTCAGTGGGGACTTTCAAGACCCTCTGTACTGAGGAGGAACTGGAGGGAGCCGGACTGAGCCTGTATTATTCGGGCGATGCGGTTGCTGAGGAGGGTAGGAGTTCTCATGTTATGCTTTTTACAAACTGTTGTTTTGTACAGAACTAACTTCAAACTTTGCATGCAGTGGGACGCTTCGGAAAAGAGCCAGCAGGAGGCCCCGCTGCGGCTGCAGCGGCCAAGAAGAAGGGTAAATCTACTGAGGTGTCTCCCCGGGGGAAGATGTCACCCAGTCTACGACCTTCTGTGGTGTCGGAAGAACGAGTTGTGCCGGCGGGGTCAACCCCCGGAACGAAGAGGAGGCCAGAGCCTACCGGGACTCCGCCGGCACCATCCAAAAGACCCCGAATAGGGGAAAGCGCGGAGGTAAATTTGAAACGCTGTTCATAATTTCTACGCACACGAAGTGTGTATTATTAATACTGAGTTCTGTTTCATGTCTTGTGTAATATCCAGAGGGAACAAGCAGCCCCCGGTCTACTGGGGTTGGAGGGCGTGGACGCCGAGGAGCTTATGCGGCTAGCTAGGGGAATCATGGAGATTGGCCGGAAGAACGAGATAGAGGCCAAAGAAGAGCTGGCCGCGGTGGCAAGGGATCTTCGCGCGCGCAATGACAAGCTAACTCAGGATTTGACCGAAGCGCGGAAGAGAGCGGTTTTGGCAGAAGCTGAAGTGGCACGTCTACGCGAGGTGGATGCGGAGGCCGGAGCCCTTCGTGGAGAAACGGCCCAGCTTCGGGCAGAAATGAAGGCCCAGGAAGCGGCGATCGTCGAAGGCCAGGAAGCAATGCTGAAAGCATTTGCTGAAAAATTACTCCAGACGACGACATTCCTGGACTTTCAGACGGAATTCGTCGCTATCGGGGACACGGCCACGCGCTCCTTGTTACTAGAGCAAATCAAAGAAGTCTACCCGAATGTGGACGTATACCGTCCAGAGTTCGGGTATGACTACAACGCTGTGGCCGGGGTGGAGGAGGCCTACTACAAAGCTCTAACTCACCTCCCGGAGTGGCCCCTCATAAAAGCTCTGGCGGAGAAGAAGGTGATACTGAGGGCCGAGGAGGTGGCGAGCTGCGATGCGGACCAAGACCAGGAATTCCTGGCATTCCGTCGCGGTGAGTTCACCTCTGGACTCCGAAACAAAGAGCCAACCCCCCGTGTAGAAACTGCCGCTGTTGCCGAAGTGGGAGATGCAGGAACTGCTGAGGGGCGACTGGAGGAGGTGCCCGAAGAGGCCGAGGGGACCGAGAGGGAGGTCAGTCGTTCCCCTCAAATTTAATGTAATAGACAATAGGAGTAGATGTAGACTTTGGATTGAATCATGGATAATGTATTTTGACTTTGTTGAATATATAAATTTGTTTGTGAACTGAACTCCCGCTCACTGTATGCCCGAGATTGATCGTTCTTGTTGATTCTTTTGGCTGTTTAGAATACCGCGGAATTGCACGAGACGATAAAGAAGCTTATGCGATCACTAGAGTGGTTCCGCGGAGAGAAGAACAACCTACAAATGCACGTGGTGCCAAGGCTAGAAAAGCGGGTGTCCGTTGCGGAAAAGAGAGCGGAGGAAGCCGAAGAAAGAGCCAAGGATTACGAACTGAAGTACCGGGCTAAAGCTGCTGAAATGAGCCGTGTCCTCGTTCATCAAAGGGAGTATGACCGGATACTGTCTGAGTTCGGCCTTCTGACCTTTGAAGAAGTGGAGGAGCGGGTCGTAGAGATTCAGGGCGAAATCTCAGCACTTATGGCAAATGACCCAGCCGAGTCCTCGGAGCTTGTAAGAAAGCGAGAGGTTTTGGAGCTGCTTCTCAGCATGTATGAAGGACTGAAGGGCCGAGACAGGTGGAGGCCTTCTGCCGAGGAATACATTGCTAGTACAAGCCGAAGCCAAGGTACTTCAAAAGCCCCCCGGAAGGGTAAAAAGAAGCCCGAGGTAAAGAGCACAGGCATTGTTATTCGAGAGCCAGTTCCTGTGACTACGATCGAAGAAGAGCCCGCCGTTGTCGCCGAAGAGGCAGTCGAAGAACTGGCTACAGAAATCGAGGTGATGGTCCCCGAGGAATGGGACCCTGTGCAATGGGCCGAAACTCCGAGGTCTACTCCACAGCCAAGTAGCTGTGCTCGTACAAGAGACGAAGTTCCCAGGCAAACGCCAAGAACAAGTCCTCGGCGTCGGGAAGCCCGCGGGGGGGAAAGAGCTGGAGCCCGAGGTTGAAGAACGACAAGATCCCGGAGGACACAGCGTAGGTCTAAGAGTAGGCCTCAACGCCGGGGCGCTGAATACTGGCTCGGGGGCCGTAGATAATTGTTTATTCGTTTTTTTTTTTTTTTTTTTTTGAAGTCTTATGTAAAAAACTTTTTGGCATCACCTCGAAGGAGGATAATAAAATCGTTTTGGTGTGCGTAGTTGTGTTAAGGAAAACAACAAGTTATTAACAAAAAGTAATAATTGTTTTAACGGGTGTTCGGGAACATAATATGGATAACTCCAATTTAAATCTCCCCGGACGGATCGGGCGGGAGTAAAATCTCCCCGGACGGATCAGGCGGGAGCAAACACCTCCCCGGTTAAACAGGCGAGAGAGTGATAAGAGTCCGGGGACGAAATGTGAATCTCTTCGGACGGACCGAGAGAGAGATATTTAGTTGTCCGGAGACGAATAATAATAATACGACTGCGTTAGGGCGTCCCCGTAATGTAAAAGAGAACACAGCAATATGCATAAACAAAGAGTATTTATTCAATGATGAGTGCCGGAGCAAATTGAAGGATACAAAGAAAGATAACAACATAAAATAAGCGTACAAAGAGCACAAAGATAAGATGATACTTGTCATTTGGCATTCACAAATAGAAGCGCCTCAAGTTGGTAACATGCCAGCTTCGGGGAATTGAGGTTCCATCGAGATGCTCTAACTGATAGGATCCGGAATCGTGCGCGGCAACGATGCGATAAGGACCTTCCCACGAAGCATGTAACTTCCCCTCGGGGGCAGCTTTGCTGGCTGAATTGAGTCGAAGTACTAGGTCCCCGACATTGAATTGAGTACCTCGAACCCGGAAGTGATGATATTGGGCTGCACGTTGTTTACACCTGGCCTGTTGGATGAATGATTGATCACGACGATATTCGAGCTCATCCAAATTTGCACGGAGAGCTTCGTCATTATCCTCGGGAATCAATGTGATGAGGCGGGGGCTTGGTACGCTGATTTCCGCCGGAATAACTGCTTCGGAGCCGTATGTTAGGCTGTAGGGGGTCTCCCCGGTAGAGGTATGCAGTGTCGTGCGATAAGCCCATAGAACTTGCGGAAGGTTTTCGGCCCAAAGACCTTTGGCATTATCCAGGCGTTTCTTTATACCCCTGAGCAGTGTTCGGTTGGTGACTTCAACCTGACCGTTGGCTTGAGGGTGAGCTACCGAGGTGAAAATTTGTTTGATATGAAGCTCCTCGCACCATGACCGGAAGGGATCGTTGGCAAATTGCTTGCCGTTATCCGAGATGATAGTGCTCGGTATGCCAAAACGACATATGATATTTCGCCAGACGAACTTCAAGATGTTTTGGCCAGTGATGGCAGTAAGAGGTTCCGCTTCCACCCATTTGGTGAAGTAATCCACGGCGACCACCAGAAACTTCAATCCCCCTGGAGCGACCGGAAATGGGCCAACAATATCAATTCCCCACTGAATAAATGGCCACGCACTTTGGATTCCAGTGAGCTCGGTTTGAGGCAGGTGTTTCACACGAGAATGTAGCTGACACTTGCTGCATTTTGTCACTAAGTCGTGGGCATCGTTAAACAAAGTTGGCCAATAATATCCCCAGCGGAGAACTTTCTTGGCCAATGTCCGGGAGCCGATGTGACTGGCACAGGCCCCTTCGTGAACCTCCCGTAGAACTTGATTAGCCTCGGCAGGAGCGAGGCATCGAAGACTCGGTTGTAAGTACGACCGTCGATACAAGACTCCATCATGAAAGGAGTATTTGGGGGCTTTGAGGACTACTTGCCGAGCTCGCAGCTTATCATTAGGCAGAATTCCATCTCGGAGATACTGAACGATAGGGGTCATCCAATTCGGATCACTATCGGTCAATACCGAAACCGTTGCCTCATGAATTGCCGGATGAAATAAGTCTTCGACTATTATATCCGGAGATATGTTAGTTCGGACCGCGGAGGCTAATTTGCTGAGCGCATCTACTCTTGCATTCTGAGTACGTGGTATTTTCTGGATAACAACTGTGTCAAGGGTTGACATAAATTTGAGTGTTAAAGCACGATACCTGATCATTGTTTCATCCTTGGCGACAAAAGTTCCCTGGATTTGCTTGGACACGACCTCGGAGTCCGTGAAGAGCTCAAGATGGCGAATGGCTAAGGATTGAGCGAGCCGGAGCCCGGCGAGAACGGCCTCGTATTCTGCTTCATTATTGGTCACCTTAAATTTGAACCGGATGACGTACTTAACTTCAACTCCCTCGGGGTCAATGAGGAGCACCCCGGCACCACTTCCTCGAGTCGAGGATGCACCATCCACATATAATTGCCACTTGCGAGGTGAGGATACGAGGGTAGCAGGATGGTGGGTACCACTGTCTGCCGAAGACTCATGATTATTCCCCGGGGTTTCAGCCAAAAAGTCTGCAAGTGCTTGACCCTTGATAGCTCGGCGGGGAAGCAATTGAATATCATATTCGCCTAATTCGACAGCCCATTTGGCGAGGCGCCCTGACACCTCGGGCTTGATAAGAATCTGACGGATAGGATGATTGGTCAGAACTCGTATTTCGCGCCCTTGGAAGTATGGCCGTAGACGCCGAGCCGCCATGACAAGGGCCAGAACGGTTTTCTCCAGCCTGGAGTATCGTGTCTCCACCCCGTGAAGTACTCGGCTTGTGAAATACACGGGATGTTGAACACCATTGACTTCTCACACGAGTGCGGCGCTAATAGCTTCCTCGGCGGAAGCTAAATACATATAAAGAGGCTCTCCGGAGAGAGGAACTGACAAAGTGGGCAAGTGCTGAATACGACGCTTCAAAGCCTCGAAAGCCTCGGTACACTCCGGGGTCCACTCAAATGACTTCGCTTGTCTCAAAACTTTAAAGAATGGGAGTTGGCGCTCTGTCACTTTAGATAAAAAGCGATTTAAGGCCGCCAAACCACCCGTGAGGCGCTGAACGTCTCTGAACGTCTTCGGTGGTTGTAGATCTAAAACATCCCGAAGTTTGGCTGGATTAGCCTGAAGACCGTGCTGTGAAACCATATAACCGAGAAACTTGCCGGAGCCAACTCCAAAAGTGCACTTTGCCGGATTAAGTCGCAAATTGTAACGCCGCAGAGTACGCAACGTTTCGGCAATGTCTTGCACACACGAAGAATGGGAGGTACTTTTTATAACCAGATCATCGACGTAAACCTCGACGTTGCGGCCAATCTGACCGTGGAAAACGCAGTCCATGAGACGTTGATATGTGGCTCCAGCGTTCTTGAGCCCGAAGGGCATTTTCTTAAAAGCAAAACACCCAAATGCAGTGATAAATGCCGTCTTGAGGGCATCCTGAAGGTCCATAAAGATCTGGTGGTATCCCTTATACAGGTCTAAGAAACAAAGTGCCACGTACCCAGTAATGGCTTCGGCCTTTTGGTCGATGGAAGGTAGGGGATAACAGTCCTTTGGGCAATGTTTATTGAGGTCGGAGAAGTCGACACACATCCGCCATGCCCCGCTGGACTTTATCACCATCACTGGATTGGATAGCCAAGAAGGGTAATACACTTCGAACAAGATGTCCGCATCCAAGAGTTGTTGCACCTCGATTCGAATTGCTGCATTTCGCTCCGGAGCGAACTTCCTTTGCTTTTGTTGTATAGGCTTTACGCTGGGATCGATGTTCAGCTTGTGGGTTATTATATCGGGAGAGACCCCGGGCATATCCAAACGGGACCATGCGAAGACATCAGAATACTCTCGCAAGGTCTGAATGATGGCCTGGTGTAACCATGGTACATCCACGGCACCGACAGTTACAGTTTGTTCTGGTTGGAACGGATCAAGCGGCACCTGGACGGTGGTATCCCCCAATGAGGTACACACCTGAGGTTCAAGAGCCGATGATGCTACTTGAAGCTGCTGTTTGGGAGGAACTTTGGTAGTCTTTTTGAGTGCCACGTACATGCATTCCTTAGAAACCCGCTGACTACCGCGAATAGCCACTTCGCCATGTGAGGTGGGGAACTTTAGCGCGAGGTGGTATGTGGAGCATATGGCTTTGGCAGGAGTAAGCCAATCCCGACCCAAGATCATGTTGTACGGTGACGGGGAATTAACCACGTAAAAATCCACGAAAATGGTTTTTATCGCCGGATAGGTCCCCAGAGACGCCGGGAGAGTGATGACACCTTCTGGTTGGACTTCACCCTGAGTGAAAGTCTGCAGTGGCCCGGGGGCCGGCCGAAGTTGTTCCCGAGGAATCCCCATCTTTTGGAAACAGTCAGCGAATATAACACTCACTGCGGCTCCATTGTCCACGAAGACCCGCTTTATTGTAATGTTGGCTACAGTCATGTCGATGACAATGGCGTCAGTATGAGGTGTTATCTCTGGAACCGGGTCCCTATCTGTGAAACTAACAGTTTCGGATTGATGGAGGCGCTTATGACGTGGCTCCTCTGGAGGAGGACGGCGAGCCTCTGCCTTCAAGGCATTTCGTGAAGCCCCGGTGGGGAGGGCCCCATATATCATGTTTATTACGTGAGTGGGTGCATTGTCTCCGGGTCCTCCCGGAGGAGGAGGTGGTGGCAGAAAACGAGGTTGTTGGCGATTGCCAGAGTCTTGCCGTGCATGATTGCTAGATCCCGGCCAATTATTCTGCCACGGTGGCCGATTTTGTTGTGTACCCCGGTCATGATAACCTCCGCGGTTATGAGAAGAACCCCCATTCTGACTTGTCCGAGGTTTGTCATCGGTCCGCGCAATATATTGTCACAAGAGACCTTTCCTTAAGCACTCCTCAATTTCCTTACTGAGCTCTCGGCACTCCTCAGTCTCGTGCCCATGATCTCGGTGGTATGCACACCACTTTCCACGGTTCCTCTTTTCAGGCGGAGCAGTCATCCGCGGACAGGGCCGTAAATCGTTCTTGTGAACAGAAAGAATTTCAGCTCGTGATTTTGTCAGCGGAGTGAATTGTGGAATATCACCTCGAGATTCTGAACGCCTCGGGTTCAGACGAGAAAAGGCACTAGGTCGTGTGCTAGGCCCAACTTGTGCCCTGTCGGACTGCCGCTTGCTAGCATGTTTCTCACGTTTCCGACGAGTCTGCTCCTCGGCCTTAGCATATCTGCACACCGTTTTGAACAGTGCTCGGGTTGTGACCGGTGGATTACGAACCAACTCGGTGTAGAGTGGTCCGGGACGGAGTCCATTCATGAATGCGTTGATGACTACATCATCTGAGCAATTTCCCACCTTGAGACTCTCTGCTGTAAAGCGGTCAAGAAATTAGGTAATGGTTTCACCATCCCGTTGTTCCATATTCATGAGGTCGGCCAGGGTGGCCATGGGCTTCGCACGTGCTTCGAAACGCGCCCAGAAGTGTTTCGCGAGTTCTCTAAAAGAGGATACGCTATTGCGCGGGAGAGAATCAAACCGAACCCGAGCTTCATCCTGAAGGTACTCAGGGAAAATCTTACAGTAATGGAGGGACGTAGTATGATCGCGGCTAAGCATGTTGTGCCTGAAAGCTCCAAGAAAATTGGCTGGATCTTCGGTGTCGTCGTAAGGTGGTATGGCAGGCCTTTTGAACCCTTCGGGAAGGGAGGTGGCCATGATTTCTTGAGAGAACGGTGTGATGATATCTCCATTGGCATCGAGACCCAGGATTCTGTCGAGCTCGACATTGCGTTGGACTCGCTCATACTCTTGAAGATCTAGAGTATGAGGATTGACATAACGAACTCTTTTAGCCGCGTTGAGTGGACGGCGGCGATCGACATCCGTAGGTTCGTCCTTGCGCTGTCTTGACCCGTTAGAACTCCCATTGTCCTCGGAAGAACCAAGTCGTTCCCGTCGCCGATCCTGGCGCCCGCGGTGCACCGGGTCTTGTCGATCATGCGAGTGCTGACGATGTGGAGGCACCGCGGGATTGGCATCATGTCCGGCAGGTCCCTCGGGATTTAGGCGATTGGCCGCCCAGTCTTGAAGAACATGAGCATGCTCTTGTAGGAAGGCCTGGAGTAATTCTGGAGTTATTTGAATATTGACCGGTGGCCGGGCAGCAGCGAGATTAGGGTTTTGCATGTCTTGTGGGGGTGGAGGTAAGAACTGGTTGTCTGGATTCATAACCGGGCCTTGGTTGCCCTGATGATGAGACGTACCTCTTGTCGGCGATTGCCTCGGCGGCAAAATTTGATCCACGGGTGGATCTTGATTGGCTTGATCACTCTGGCGAGATTGATTCAGACGAGTCATCACCATGATATTCTAATGCACTGTCGATGTCAAAAACTACTTGCGGTTCCCACAGACGGCGCCAATTGTTAATGCGCAATCTGATATCCAAGAAGCTTAACGAAAACCTACGTAAGCAATATGAAAAAACACAAGATTTACGTGGTTCGATCCGGAGATCTACGTCCACGGGCACAAAATAGCACCTGCCGAGGTGTTTCTTTTACTAGATCTTTGAGTTTACACGTAGTAATTTCATAATACAGAATGCGAACCCTAATTCAAAGTTCTTTTCTTCAATTTATACTAAACCCTACTGAACCCTAACCAATTCCCTATTATCACGCCTCTTTTCCGCTGCATGGTGGTTGGGAACGGATCGTGGGCCTTGAGTCGCGGAACAAGTCATAAGTTGGGCCGCGCCACACGCGTTATCTGGGACGCGCACCTCTGGACCTTCTGGGCCGGTTAATGGGCCGAGGTTCTGGGCCGACCCGAAGTAACCGGGCCATCCCTATCAATAACTATACTTAATCATTTTTCTATTAAATTTTTGCATAACCTCAACATTTGAACATCAACGTTTTCACCGAAACATACTAAGTTCATTTATCCAAATTTTCATAACATGTATATAAGTTTAACCTAATATTATCACCTAAGCACATATGATCACTTTAGCAACAAATTAACTTGCAATTACACCATTAATTGGCCGAAATATTACTAAACAAAATTTCATAAGAATTTTGCCTATTTAACATGCAATTAGCCCTAATCCAACAACTATCATGCTTGAGCATTTCTCAACACAAAAATCGCATATAATACTTAATAATCATCATGCAACATAATAAATTAAAACATATCTAAGCACAATATAAAAATTAGCAAGATTAACACATGAAAAATATCCAAATTAAAACATGCTCATCCCATAAACTACCCTACATGTGTGAGTGTTTATAGAAAATACATACACATACTCCCTTTTCCACCCGTAACCGAATATATAACAACATTAACTAAATTATTCTAAGCTTAACCTATACCTCTATCTTGCCTTGGAAATGGAAGGAGAGATGAGTTTGAGTCGTACGTTCAAGGAAATGAAGGCTTAAAACGATGGTGATAACTTCTTCTTGGTTTTTATAGAGAGAGTGAATGAGAGTTTCATCAACGGTGTGGTGTGTGTTTGCAAGGGGAATAGTAGCTCCCATTACCATCTTCAGGGCCAAGTTTGAAGCGATTAAGGGGGCTGTTTGCCTCACTTCTTTTGGCTAAGGGGGTGTGAGGGTTATTTTGTGCTTTTAGGTTCGTTTAAGGTGTTAATTTAGGTATAATTTAGAAGGTTTTGGACGGTTTAGTCCTATAAAATAGTACACTAAAACTCTTATCTCGAAATCGTATTCTAAGTTTATCGAGTAGTATACTAATCTTCAAGTTGTATAATATACCATACCCTAGTTGTATTCTAAAAGACTTTATAGTCCTAGAATAACACATATATTCTACGTATTATTTTACGAGTTAAAGTTCTAAAACTTCAAGCCTAATTGGTATAAGTGATAATTCCAATCCTATTTGGATCCTAAAGTGGCTCAAATTATGAAATATCCTATAATATGATAATAGGAATCATATTATTTACTAACCTATAGTTTCAAATTACTATAACCTAAGTTCACATAAATATTTTGGCCATTTGTTCTAAAGAGGTTTTGAACCCGTACCATTTTCTTCCCAATATTTTAGACAAATTTATATTATAAGTCGAGGTGTATGTGTCATAAGGTACAAGCATAACCAATGTACACGCACGCATATATGTACCATAAAGTGAGAATCATAATTAAATAATAGAATGAGTAATTTTAATATTATTATTAGGTAGAATAAGTTATTAGTCATTTTGTGCGGTTGTTCGTTCAATTTATAACCTTTTATGTTTATTTAATTATTATTTTTTACTATTTTTTAATTTTTTTATTTGTGAAGGAGGAGAGTAGTTGTTACAATAACGCCATGCTCTTAAATTCTTACACGTAATAAACTGTGGCCAGCTCCAAAGCAACTCTATTTGTTGCCTCCCACCTGTTTCAACGGTTGGACGATTAAGTGGCTCATACCAGACCCCAACCTAACATCTATAAATGGTCCTTTAACTGCATAACCATAATTAATGAGCTGATTATGACATTTGCAGCTCTTGAGTTAGTACTTTTTCGCGTTATCTGAACTCTAAACGAACATCACCGGCGCCACCATGACAGATGTTGCATCCAAGGTTGCCATCCTTGGCAGCGGGAGTCAGCACCACCCCTCTCTTCTAGCTTTCTCTACACAGATTTGCTTATAACTAAATTTAGGTTAATGCACCATCGATTGACTGTTGATCAGGCTTTTGATTCATCGGAATTTTCAGTTTCAGGAGCAGTTTGTGCGTCAATTCTCGCCAAGAATGGTATATCAGTTACCATTTTCGAGTCCGCCAGAGGTCCGGGCGGCCGCATGTCACATCGAAGGTTTTTTTCTTCTTTTAGTTTGGGGGGTGGTGGTGTTATGCAGACAATACCAATGGAATTAATTACCTTTCAATTGTTTCAGAGAGCGTTTTGAAGATGGGAGTGAGCTATCATTCGATCACGGTGCGCCATGTTTCACTGTGAGCGAGAACAATTCAGATGTGCAAAGTCTGGTTAATGACTGGGAATCGAGAGGTTTTGTGACTGAGTGGAAAGAGAAATTTGCTTCTTTTGATTTTATTTCTAGAAAGTTCGTCAGCATTGAAGAGGTTAGCACAATTTTTAAGAGAAGCATAATTTACCAAAATGTTGCCTTCCACTTTTGTTCATATAGTGTACGTCGTGAGTCAATTTTTGAAAGAAATCGTATTTATTTCGATACATTATTGGCTTATTGATTTTGGTTAAGAATTAGCTACTGGTTTGGAAATGTAGCAAATATGCTCACAAATCAGATGAATATGTTTGCTTTCTGCAGGGAATTTAAATCTGTTTTTCTGTCTGATATATCAGGATATACGTAACTATTTAATTAGGTTTTGGGTCATCAGTATGTACTAAATTTGTGTATTTATTTGTTATGTATATGTATATTGTAACTATGGCTCTTATTTATGAAGTATAGTTTCTCTGGTGCATCTACTAAGAGAGCAGATTCCTACTGTACAACTAGTTACTACTTCTGTAATTCTTAATGCAATTTTTCCAATTTCTTTGTCTGTTCTCTCTAGTTTTTCCTCATTGGAAATCGTAAAAAATTAATAATCGGCTGAGCTCATAATTTCAAATTGGTACATTGCATGTAAAGTAAACCATCTGCCCCCAATTCCTCTGGATCTCATGTGTATTTTATATACATGCCAGATGTTAATATACTTACTATTAGAACCTTGTCTATATGTATGATTGCCTAATTGTCTATGTGAATTCGAAATGCATGAAGATATTTCTGGTCTTTCAAGCGATTATCTTCATGATGTTCAACTCAGGAGAACAAGAGATATGTTGGAGTCCCTGGAATGAACTCTATCTGCAGAGCGTTATGCCATGAGCCTGGTAAAGAAATTCATATTCATTATTCTGATTCTGCATGCACATTTCTTAATATGATTCTTTGTTAGGAGTTGAAAGCAGGTTTGGATGTGGTATCGGAAGAGTGGATTGGCTGGATGATGATGATGCATGGTCCTTGAAGAGCGTGGATGGAGAAGATGTGGGCCGCTTTAAGGGAGTGGTGGCATCAGATAAAATCACTTTCTCCTCCAGGTTTACTGATTTGACAGGAAAACCACCGCCTATTGGTATAATTGGCGTCTTAACCTTGTATATTTGATTAGTCAAGTCTCCCTTCTTTGAATTAAGCTTTTGTTAATCAAGGTTTTTGGTTTTTCTGCTTGTAGTTGATTGATATAGTTCCATTATATTGTCTTTACTTGTACAAACACTGGACCTGCAGAGCTAAATTTCCATGTTTGCATGGGAGAACAAACTGAAGTCAACTCATTATTTAGGGTTAGACGGTTTGGCCATATAAATATAATTCAAAAGTTGCTTTGCTTTCTCGATGCCAAATACTAGTTTGAACTTGTTGGTCAGTTCATAGTTGATTCTGTCATGTGCTAAATACTGATTGCTTCACCTAAGACATGTTGAGACTATAGTTTCTAAATGAAACTTTTAACATGACTCACAGTAAAGCTTTGTGAAATTCTAATATGAGAAGAGCCAACATTATCCAGGAACACCGTATCCTTTTACACCTCTTGTCTCAACATAAAATACTTGGGGTTTAAATCTGTGAGCCTCCCATCCCCCCAGTGACTATTGATGTTCACTTATTTTCTTGACAACGGTCTAAAAAGAGCTTAATCTCATGAATTGAATGGTTAGGTTTATTTATTTGTTAGCAATGCTGTTGATTATACGTAACCATACCATCTTCCGATATACATACCTCAATCTATCATTACATAGACCAAATTATACCTACATAAAAAAGTTCAGAACGGAATTCGGTGAGCGACTTGCACATGTTATATTAACTTTCCATTTTCTCCTTTCCAGTCCACTCTTGTATGTTCTCTTTTAATCAACCAGTTTATATCAGTGCTATTACTACCTACGTGACTTCACATGTAATGTCCACCAATTTTCTCCTGTTAATTTACATTGCTTCTCCTATGTAGATCTAAATTTACTTTCAGACATCGGCGTTCAAATTAAAGAAATCCCAGTTCTTCCTCGCTTCGCTCTTATGATGGCATTTGCTCAGCCTCTTTCTTCAGTATGTGGTTTCAGACACCCTATGATGCTAGAAAATGCAGTAACAAAATTCCATAGCCACTTGATCGTCCTTTTTCTATGCTTCACTATGGTCACACTAATTCCGAACTATCATAGTTGTGACTAAATTTTAATTATAGCATATGCTTTCTCTTCCTAAGAAAAAATAGCTCCATTCATCATTTTATTCTATTATGGTGAAGATACCAATGAAGGGGCTTTCTTTCAAAAACTCGGATACTCTGAGCTGGGCTTACTGTGACAGCAGCAAACCAGGACGGGTAACTACTAGGTTGGTGTGATAGTAATAGGCCTGGAAACTTTATTTCAGCCTCTCTGTCTCTCTCTGTTTGTCTCTGTCTGTCTATCTATCTAAACATATCATTAGTGCTTTCTTGCAGTGAGCGTTGGGTGCTGCATTCTACTGCAAAATATGCGGAGCTTGTAATATCTCAAACAGGATTCCAAAAGCCTTCTAGTGCCGTACTGGGAAAAGTGGCTGAGGAATTATTTCAAGAATTCCAAAGAACTGGGCTTGATGTCTCACAGCCATTCTTCAAGAAAGCTCATAGATGGTTGGCATCATTCTTTTGCTCAGCTTATACGATATTAGATGTGTGTGAGGAACATGAACAATTAAAATGAAAGAAAAAACAAATAATGTGGAAAGACACCATAACTACATTGTGGTGAGGTGCAAATATCTCTCTCCAACAATAGTCTCAATGGTTTTGCACCTACAGACTACTTGAATAATGGCATATCCACTAGGCATTCTGAATAGGTGGATGGGATTAAGACTGAAATAATAGTTATATTTTCAAGTCACTGATTTTGCATCCTCAACCGGTGCACAAAACGAAATGCCCACTATTGTGGCATTTAGCTTATAAGCTAACGGAGTCAGTGAGTCAGTCATCTCATGTTAGCAAATAGTTAGCTCTGGCAACTGATTTTTGTTTCATGGCAGCTGATACCATGTTTGTTTTTGCAAGTTATAGAGTACTTTTGAATTTTCCTAAAAATGTGTTTCAGGGGGGCTGCCTTCCCAGCTGTGAGCATTGCAGGCGAGGAGAAATGCCTGTGGGCGGGAAAGAAGAGGTTAGCTATTTGCGGAGACTTCTGTGTGATGCCAAATGTAGAAGGTGCCATTACTAGTGGCATTGCTGCTGCTACAAACTTCATTAAAGTGTTTGGTTCTCGGTAGGTATTCTGATTATCAATTTTTGTCTGAATTTTGTAGTTGTAATATGCTTGGAAAAGGTATAGCACCCTTGAAGGGTGTACACTGCCTGTCTCCATATTGTTTTTTATCACTGTAAACCAGGGGTGTTACTCTATGATATTGGTGGTGATGTATAATTTAGTCGAATTAATTTTTAGTATTAAAAAGGTACTACATTCGAATAAGAATAGAGCTTTATCAAGTTAAGGTTTGAAATATATTGCAATAAAATCATGGGTGACACTGTTTACAGTTTTACACCCCACCTTCTAACAAAATGATGGTGAACACTTATTAAAACATAAGTTCGGGGTATTCGATCAGCGGGACACCACTATTTGTCCGCTTCTGGCCAAACTTGTCTAGCTAGTTTTAGAAGTTGCGGAAATGACTGGTATGTATATGCGGAATTGGCATCGCAAGAAGGAAAAAACCTCCTGTATCTTTGTTGTTTGAATTTGAAGGGGAAAATCTCAAATGATGATTCAAATTAAATTCAAAGAGGAAAACAAATGAGAATCTACAGAGAATTTGTTGAACACACACTAGGGTCGTGTTTGACAGATTTGAATAAAGAGTAGATTGATGTGTTTATGACAAGGTTGACAAAGATAATCATTGATGAAGATGTGGAGCACCAACACATTCGAAAATCAAGGAAGAGATTAATATTTGCCGGTTGATCCATGATCCTTTAAAAGGCCAATTCGAAAGACGATTGCAATCAAGGTTGAGGCAAGAAAAACTGAGTAATATTTAGAGAGATTTAAAAATGGTGCAATGTAACTAGACAGCCTCGCATGTTGCAATCATTCTTAGAGGAGAAAGAGAGCTGCAATGGGTAGGTTGATGTCGTTTCCGTGTAATAATATCATCTAGTTGTTAGGATATATTCGAAAGAAGATTGTCAAATGGACTTTGGGAGATCTGTAGTGCAGTGTAAGGGATTTCTTGCATAGAGTCCGACTGGGGGACCAGGAAGCCAGGTAAGTAGTTAGGTGGAGTATATATAAGATTGTCAACTTAGTAGAGAGTCCTGAAATGTTTTGTAAGTCCAACATGTACTTGTGCACATCACTTCACTAATGAAAGAAGTATGAGAGGAAGATGGATTCTTCCTCAAAAATTTGTTCATACTTTTGTTACTACTAGATTTTGGCACGTGCAACACTTAGTGCATGTTTGGTTGGGGTTGGGGTGGCTGGGGTACTGTTGGTTGGGGATAGTGGCTGAGAGAGTTAAAAAATGATGTTTGTTTGGGTGGTTGGGGTAGTGGTTATAGTGTATGGTATAATTTTTAATTGTAAAATATGATGTGAACATGTGTGTAAGAGTTTGTTAATAATGATTACTTTTATGATTAAAGTGGTATTGAAATTGTTAGTGGTTTGTAATGGTTCGGCCAACCTGTGTAAAGAAACATAGGGAGGGGTTGGGCCAACCCCAACCAAATATACCCTTAATGTATTAATTTTAAAAATTATATTTTGACAGTTGTTTTTGTTTTTTATTTTTTTATTTTTAGCAATTTTAAAATGTAGAAGTATTCATAAAATAAATCATTCTTCCACAAAATTCATATATCGTCTCATAACTTTTGCGTCTTTTACTAAATATTTCACAACTTTTTTATTTTTCTAAAATAGTCTCATAACTATTGAAACTATCCGTGTTCAGTTCCAAAATTTAAATTTTGGCCGGAACTGATCATGTGATATGCATGTGTCGTCCATTTTAAATCCAAAAAAGAAGAGAAGAGCCACGAGAGAGTGAAGGATGAAAGAAGAGTGAGTTTTTAATCTTTCTTTTTTTAATGATCTTTTTTGTGTGATGTATCATAATTTTTAAAAGGGAAAATTTCATTTTTAATCCAGTATGTTGAGCCTTATCCAGTAAAAGTCCGGTATGTCAGAAAATTTCAATTTTAGTCCTGTATGTTTCAAAAGTTGTTCAATTTAAGGACACTAATCATCACCAACGACCAATTTAGCCGGAATTGGACTAATAAATTTAGGGCTTTTGAGTGCTAATGCTTATGTGTTAAGTATTTGTCCAGATAACATGTTAAATCCTTAAATTACTTTAGTAGCTCGCCCAAAAATGAAAAGAAAAAGGTAAACTCTAATTTTTGTATGAGGTGCATTTCACTTTATTTTTTATTTTATTTTTCTTTCTTTCTTCATCTTTCTCAAATTTATTAGTCACGTGCGTTACACGTTATTAATTGTGGTCAAATTGGCCATTTTTTATAGTCAGTGTCCTTAAATTAGACAACTTTAAAAACATATAGGACTAAAATTGAAAATTTTTAACATACATGATTTTTACTGGACAAGGCCTAATATACAGGAC